>CM017467.2:12201100-12718127 GCA_007827005.2 Populus simonii
TGACCCTTCCTCTTCCCAAAGTCTGCCTGCTGCAGCTGCATGTTCAGCTACATGTCTCTCTTTTCCACCTTCTTCCCAATGAAAATTCAAACCAAAACCAGCAAAGAATACCTCTTGAACATGTGAGAGAGAGTTGAGATCGTGAATGAAGGTTGAGCAGCTGTTTAGAGGGAAGGAAAGGGGGTTGGAACGAGTGGGAAGAAATTGACAAAAAACAAAAAGAAAAAAAAGAAAAGGAAAACCGAGAGAGGAAGAAGAAGGGGAAAACAAAAGAAAGAGGGAGGAGAAATACTACCAAAATGTCTAGACCTACTTAGAGTTGAAAGGTATGGGTCATGTAGTCTCCTTTTGCCCCCTTGTTCTTCAAACCCAGAAACTGAAAATGATGAAGGATCCCTAAGAAATTAACCTAAACCCCTTAAGCTAATTGTAAAGGAAACTAAAAACAACAAAGAGAACAAGCAACAAAGATGAAATGAGACCAAATTCCAGAGCATCTAACTAAGGATAATGAATAAAATGGAAAGAATAAAACTTGGTAGAGGGCCGGCCACAACGATGGGACTGTCCGAAATGCATTATGTAAGAAGATGTGTGTGTGTTCATGTTAAAATCATGTGACTCTACTGGGATTTGATGACAGATGTGTGTTGGAATTGAAAATGCATGTGTGTGTTATGTTAAAATCATGAAACTTGCTGGGATTTGATGATATATATTGTGCTGGAATTGAGAATGCATGTCTGTGTTCATGTTAAAATCATGTACACTGCTGGGATTTGATGATATATTATGGCTGGAATTGAGAATGCATGTGTGTGTTAATGTTAAAATCATGTAACCCTGCTAGGATTTAATGATATATTTTTTGCTGGAATTGAAAATGCATGCGTGTGTTCTGCAACGAATTTGTAATTCGCTGCTTGAATTGAGTTGATTGCAACGAATTAACATTCGCTGCTGAATTATGTGTTTCTGCAGTGAATTTGGCATTCGCTGCTGAAATTGTATTGTCTACAGCTAATTTGTAATTCGCTATCGAAAGTGAGTTGTTTGTAGTGAATTAACATTCGCTGCCGACTGGTGTGTTTTGCAGCGAAGATGGGATTCGTTGCCGAAACTGAGTTGTCTGCATTGAATTAGCATTCACTGTCAAAGTGCATGTTGTGAAACCCTGGAAATTTATAATTTAAATATGTAGATGTGTAAACCCTCATGTAAACGTAAGATTGAAAATGATAATATTTCAATGAGTGATGAAAACCAAGATTAAATAATAGATAAATAATGATATATAATGGAAGAGATGACCTCTATAAAATGAATTTTGGTTTAGAATTCATAAGGACAGAGAAACTGGTAACGTGTTTTGATGGATAAAATAATGAGAAAAATGACAAAATATTTCTAGGAAATAAGTAAGGTAATAAAGAATACATTATAATAAAGGATAGTTCAATGAAAAGGGTAGGACTAAAGGTGCAAGCACCGATTAAAAATCAGTGACGTTACTTTGAAACGGTAATAAACAGGATAATTTACATGAAAAATAAAATAAAATACATAAAGGCATAAATGAGGGACATAATTGTAATTAGGGGAAAATGTGCTTTTAAAACAGCAAAAGGCCACCAGTTCAAAAAAAATTACCTGAAAATTTCCAATGTATTGCGAAAAAGAATGTAAAAATCGAGGTTGTTACAGTTGGTATCAGAGCACGGTTATGATTCATAGACTTTATAAGAATGGAAAGTATAATGAATCATGTATCTTGAGATAGAATGAACTAGACATGGCATATATATATGCTTGGTTACCACAAGTGTGGTAATTAAGAAAAGTGATACTAGGTTGGCAAAAAGTCGGTAACTAAGGAAACAAGCTATTACCTCGTGATTGTGGTATCGGTAGCAAATAATAGATGTGGAACCATTGTCTAATAATATGTTAGACAATAATAAAGGATTCATGAACAAAATAAATTTGAAATATTAATAAAATAATAATCTAACAAAGGTGTTTGGTGTCTTGATGAAATATGAATGGGGGATGAAACCATATATGAATTAATATTAGAGTGAATATGATTGTTTAGGCATAATCATGTGTTGGTGTAAGTGCTTCTGACATAGCATACAGATAGAGACGAGACTATTTTGTGATTAATGCCTTAATAAATGATTATGTCAAGACAGTAGCAAGACTTGCATATTAGACCCTTGCCCTAATTGACAACACTTTATCTTGACATTCATAGGAAAACTAGTTTGGTACATAACAAAATGGACAAGACAAGTTTATTTTTGGCATCGTAGATATGAGGTAAAGGCTTGGAAATTGGTTATGAAAAGCATTATTAAATTACCTTATGAGAAGTCTACCTCAAAATCAAGAATGAATTAAGGATTGTAAGCGTGATTATCTTTGTAGACCTAAAGGAGTAAATGGTTAAAACATGAACATGGATGTAATACCTGTTGTGGAATGTTATGGGCTAATGGTAAGACACTAAGTTACCATCATATAAGATAATAAATAAATAAATTGGCAAGCTACCTATAAGAGTAGGCGAGGAGGTCACGAGTGTGCAATGTATGTATATGTGATTGTAGAAATACATAGTTAATAAGGAAACTAGAAAAGAGATGAATTTAGGGAAAGAAGGGAATTAATACGCACTAACGATGAGATGTAAATGAACGTTGATTCAGGAGTTAATACTTAATATTAAGAGTGTTTGTGCACAGAAGTTGAGTAATATAGATACGGAGTGTTACTTGGTGGGCTCTTGATTAGTACTTAAAAGTGCATTTTTATCAAGGTTTTATATCATCATTTTGCACTTGAAGTATCAATAACTCAACTAAAGCATGTTTTATAATAACAAGTCTGATACCATAAGATACCTTTAATTTATGGTAAATGTTCATCTTAAATGCAGGCCTATCACATAAATGAAAGGATTGATTGATGAGTTTAAGTACTGAAATTGAAAGGACAAAGAGAGGGCCAAACATAGAAAAGAGATGCTGGTTCAGTCCAAACTAGAACACTGTTTGGTCATCGGGTCATATCTGGAGCTGTAGATCTTGGATTTAGGTCTGTTTTATATGGCTAGAAAGCTAAGACATAGGCCTAAAACTTTAATAGGAGTCCAAGATTTAAAAAGGCCGTTTTCAAGTCCAAATTGTAGCAACAACGGAGAAGTCCGAATCTATCCTGCAACCCAGACACTGTTCAGTGTTCAGCCCATATCTCGAGTTCTAGAAGTCCAAATGCACCAATTCTTTTTTTGTTGGAAAGCTGAGACAATTTCCTAGAACTTTCATGGGTTAAGTCTGTTTAAATTATAACATTATCAATGACGTTTTGTTCAAATAAGAAGATAAGGATTGTCACCAAGTCAAGATGTGGCCACCCACTCAACAATTAGTCATCAAATCAATAGTTTCAAATTTTGGCTATAAAAGGAGGCATTTGCCATGCATTTAGGCATCTTGATTTTCAGATCAAGATCAAGATCATGCTCTTGCTCTCTTTCTTTATATTGTTGTAATGCTGAAGTTTTTTTTATATTAATCTCTTGCTTATGCTTTTCATTTCCTTTCCTTTACTTAGTTAACTTATATTTTATTTATGTTCTTATCTTGTTTATTTATGTTTCTCTTCTTCATTATGTTTAGATAAGTTTATTATGTCAAGGTGAAAAGGTTACACTAATGGTGTAAGAAAGTATAGTATAAACTCAACATGGACTTTAATGTTTGATACTAACATGTTTCGTATTTATTATCTTATTCACTCTTAATACTTTGCTTGTTAAAAGGTTAATCTAGATTTATGTTGTATAACCTTGGTACAACAAATACTTGGCACTTTTATAGCCCAAACTGTGTGGTATAACCGACACTTGTGCTATGAAAGGAACTTGATTTGTTGTTAACATAAGTTATAATTATTAATACCTAACAACATTTACAAGTATTAGCATTATTCGAATAAGATAACTAATGTAATCATGTTAACAATTTATAATCCGATTAAACCTCCTTTGTGTGTGTTTCCAGTTGAGTAATAAGAGTTTATACTATACTTGTTTGAAATACCCTTGGTGGATCCTCTAACCTTAACAATTGTTTTTATCATTGTTTAATCCTTATATCAATATCACATCTCAAAGCTCTCTTTATTATTATTATTATTATTATTATTATTATCGTTGTTGTTGTTGATGATGTTGTTGTTGTATTATTGTTATTTACAATTTATATAGTTAACCTCCCTGTGGTTCGACCTCGGTCTTACCGGCTTATTTATTACTTCGACACTCCTGCACTTGGGAGAAGACATCAACTCTTTGGTCAAGTCAAGTTTCTGGCGCCGTTGCCGGGGAGGTAAATTCTTGTACAAATTATAATATTTATTTTATTTTCTCTTTTCACTTTTCATTTTATCTAACTTTTGTTTCTTTTTCTTTTGTTTTCTTCTTCCTTCTATTCTATTCCTAAACGTGCATGAGAGTTTGGTCACGTATATTAAGTGGTAGACTTTGTAGGGTATCCTCATCATTTTCAGAAAATATAGCCGAAGAAGATAATCAGTCACTTCATAATAAGAATAATCGTGTGAGAACACTTAGAGACCACATGAATCCCACAAGAACAAGTGCACCCTCATGCATAGTTTTTTCTCTTGATGCATCTCATTTTAATTTTAAGCCAGGCATTATTCAACTTTTACCTTCTTGGCTTAGATTTAGAAAATCCATACTTGCATTTAAAGGAATTTGAGGAGGTCTGTAACACTTATAATGACTCAAATTGTAGCATGAACACCATCAAATTAAAGCTTTTTCCTTTTTCATTAAAAGATAAAGCTAAACATGGCTACAAAATTTGAGACCTGGATCATTCGTGCTTGGGATTAAATGTAACAACAATTTTTAAAGAAGTTTTTTCCATCTCACAGAACAAACTCTTTCAAAAGACAAATCATCACTTTCACTCAAAAACTAGGAGAAACATTTTATCAATGTTGGGATAGATATCGAGACTTGCTTAATACCTAAAGATAGACAAATGGTTGAATTGATGTGCAATGGAACTTTTGAAGATAAAGACCCTAATGAAGCAATGGAGTACCTAGACTTGCTAGCTGAAAATGCTCAAAATTGGGACACTACATCACTTATGAGGCACTAAGTAAAACCCAACCTCATACATCTAGTGGAGGTATGTACAACCTTAGGGAAGATCATGACCTCTAAGCCAAGTTTGCATCTTTAGCTAGAAAAGTCGAGGCACTAGAATTGAAAAAGAGTGGTAAATTAAAATTTGTTCAAGACATTGTGTGTCAAATCTGTGAAAACAATGAATATTCAACCAATGACTGTCCAACTTTGCCTTCTTTTAAGGAATGTCTTCATGAACAAGCTCATGCTTTAAACAGTTTCCAAAAGCCCAATCATAACTCATACTCGCAAACATACAACCCTGGTTAGAGAAATCACCCAAATTTCAGTTGGAAGAGTGATAACAATAATGCACAAACTTCACAGCCACCGTTTCAAGCACACCATAATTTTAAAATTCTCATGGATATCCACCTCCTTATGCTCCCCCTCTAGAAGAATCTTGAGGAAACATTGCATGTATTCATTGAAAAGCAAGAGACAATCAACACTCAACTTGCTTAAAGCATGACAGATTTTAAAGATACTCTTGCAAAATTGACATCTGCTCTCAGTTTTCAGAGAAAGGTAAGTTTCCATCTCAACCATAGCAAAATCCAAAGGGGCAATACAATGCAAATGCAAGTAGCTCTGGAAGCCAACATATGGATCAAGTCAAATTAGTCATTACTCTTCGTAGTGGTAAGGTTATTGAAAAACCCATTCCTAAACCTTGTGAGAATGATGATGAGTTAATCTCTGAGGGTAAGGAAGGGGTTGAATCTGAACATTGCAAAGAAAAGACTGATTCCCCACCAGCACTTCCATTTCCACATGCCATGACCAAGCAAAGGAAAGTCAATCACAACTCTGAATCTTTGAAACTTTCAAACAGGTAAGGATCATATACCTTTGTTGGATGCTATTAAACAGGTACCTTCTTATGCTAAATTTTTGAAATATCTGTGCACTGTGAAGAGAAAACTGAATGTGAAAAAGAAAGCCTTTTTAGCCGAACAAGTAAGTGTCATTCTTCAGAACAATAATGCTTTGAAATATAAAGACCCTGGTTGTCCTACAATTTCTTGCTTTATTGGAGAACATAAAATTGAAAGAGCTTTACTTGATCTTGGAGCTAGTGTGAATTTACTTCCATATTCAGTTTTCAAAGTCTTAATCTAGGTGAGTTAAAACCAACTTCTGTAACTCTTTTACTTGCCGATAGATCTGTAAAAGTGCCTAGAGGAATAGTTTAGCATGTGTTAGTACAAGTCGATAAATTCATTTATCCTGTGGATTTTATTGTCTTGGACACACAACCTGTTGAAGCATGTAATTCATTTCCTGTTATTTTAGGACGTCCATTTCTTGCAACTTCTAAGGCATTGATTAATTGAAGGAATGGACTGATGAAGTTATCATTTGGAAACATGACATTGGAGATGGATATTTTCAACATTTGTAAGCAACCTGGAGATGATAATGATTTACAAGAAGTAGATTTTATTAAAGAATTAGTTTATGATCAATTTGAATCTACCTTGAGTAAAACTGAGTTCGATGAATCTGAAGAATTGCAAATGATTTATTCTCAGGAAGAAATCACAGATGAAAAAGGCACCGAAAACGTTGATGCGGATCTTTGTTAAGAGTGACAATAGATTCAACATCCGACATCACACGAATCAATGATTACTTTCCTGACGAATCCTTACTTTCTCTTCATTCAATACCTTGGTTTGCTAAAAATATCAATTTTCTTGCTTCAAGAGATTTGCCAGCCCATTGGAGTACCCAAGATAAAAGAAAGTTTTGAACAAAGTGAAGAATTTTATTGGGATGACCCTTACTTATTCAAATATTGTCCTGATCAAATATTTCAAAGATGCACTGCGGACAATGAGGTAAATGGTGTCATTAAACTTTGTCATTCTGAGGCATGTGGGAGTCCTTTCTTGTAACATCCCCCATTTCTGGGATAAAACCACAATCTCATGTCAATAGAAAAATAGAGTAGTTAAATTTTTTTTTATATATATACATATTCCCGGTCTTCGTGTTAACATCTACCAGAAATTTCGATGGAGTTCCCCCTATACCGGAAGGTCCCAAATTACTGACATGTAACCTGTTTACACTTCTAACAGTTCGCATCTCATAACTTAATTCCCGACCCAATCAACCTGGGTTTCAATTCCACAATTATACTCACCTATCAATCATCATATTTATGATATGCATGATATAACAAAAATATCATTATGGATGGATAATTTAAATAAATATAAATTCATAGACATGAAATATGGTTATATAAACTACAACGTTAAATTCATCCAATCAAGTTTAAACATTTATTATACAAATTAAGTTATACAACCATTTTCATGTTTACAAAATACAAGGGTATACTCCCTAGCACCTAGACTTCAAAAAGGGAACATAAGCTAGGATCTATTCCTGTCGTGCATGCGATGATCCTGAAACAAAATACATATTATTGCAAGGTGAATATTTCCATAAATATAACAATATAAATATCTAATAATTTCAACAGGGTAACATGCATTCATATTTCATTTACTTCTCCCTTCTAGTTTTCTTTTTATTTAAAATCTCTTCCTTATTCAAACTATTAATAACCGTTCCCTCTACCACTATCAACCTTCATTCCAGACCTTATAAGATCAACGTGTTTACTTTTGCTTATCACATTATCGATACCAATTTCACTGGTATCGTCATCACCACCCCATAGGAGTCGATATAAGGCGATCCCTTTACCCGAAATCTTAACATACACTAAATGTATGATGGCCATTCCATGGTGATCCCCTTACCCGGGATCCTAACATACACTGAATGTATGTTAGCCAATACGTGAAGATCCCCTTACCCGGGATCCTAACATACACTAAATGTATGTTAGTCCATTCGTGACGATCCCCTTACCCGGGATCCTAACATACACTAAATGTATGCTAGCCAATACAGGTGATCCCCTTTCTCGGGTTCCTAACATACACTCAATGTATGCTAGACAATACATGGTGATCCCCTTACCCGGGATCCTAACATACACTCAATGTATGCTAGACAATACATGGTGATCCCCTTACCCGGGATCCTAACATACACTCAATGTATGCTAGTTTATGCCTCCAATCACACTTCTCATATTTTCCTTTTTCAGTGATAATTTCATCACTTGCCAATTCACATAACAACTTTTCCTTGAATCCACATACATTCAGTAATTCGCATTTCACATCAAAATATATTAAATCATGGAATTTAACTAGGAAGCATAGGTGTGAATCACCTACCAGCAATAGAAGCTCTACTCGTGCTCCCCTGCTGCTGCTGTTGCACCACGTTTGTGGTCCCTCCTGCAAATCACAGGTTTATCTCATAAATTTTCCTCACTCAAGGATATTTTTATAATAACCATATCAACAACCACTAAGTCTTTCTTTCCGTCATTTTTAGTACTTTATGTTTTTCTCATTTCACTCATTATTACTGTCGTTCTTTGTCCAATCCTAGTTATCATTTCTTTCTTTATATTTGGACTGTTACTGTCCAACTGTTACTGTCCATTTTGAACTGTTACTGTCTGACCTCTCCTCAGAGTTTTAACTATATCTGGAGTTATAGAACTCCGATTCAAGTGAAATTTGTGGCGTTGGAAAGGTAAGACATGAGGCTACAAGTTCTATGTTTTGGGAAGAACCCATTTCTGCCTCTAAGGTAGTCAAAATCGCTCATTAACAACGCTTGGACTGTTACTGTCCAACTGTTACTGTCCATTTTTGAACTGTTACTGTCTGACCTCTCCTCAGATGTTTAACTATATCTGGAGTTATAGAACTCCGATTCAAGCAACATTTGTGGCGTTGGAAAGGTAAGACATGAGGTTACAAGTTTTATGTTTTGGGAAGAACCCAGTTCTGCCTCTAAGATAGTCACAATCGCTCATTAACAAACGCTTGGACTGTTACTGTCCAACTGTTACTGTACATTTTTGAACTGTTACTGTCTGACCTCTCCTCAGATGTTTAACTATATCTGGAGTTATAGAACTCCGATTCAAGTAAAATTTATGGCGTTGGAAAGGTAAGACATGAGGTTACAAGTTCTATGTTTTGGGAAGAACCCAGTTCTGCCTCTAAGATAGTCAAAATCGCTCATTAACAAACGCTTGGACTGTTACTGTCCAACTGTTACTGTACATTTTGAACTGTTACTTTCTGCCTCTCCTCAGATGTTTAACTATATCTGGTGTTATAGAACTCCGATTTAAGTGAAATTTGTGGCGTTGGAAAGGTAAGACATGAGGCTACAAGTTCTATGTTTTGGGAAGAACCCAGTTCTGCCTCTAAGGTAGTCAAAATCGCTCATTAACAAACGCTTGGACTGTTACTGTCCAACTGTTACTGTCCATTTTTGAACTGTTACTGTCTGACCTCTCCTCAGATTTTTAACTATATCTAGAGTTAAATAGCTCGGATTCAAGTGAAATTTATGGCATTGGAAAGGTAAGACATGAGGCTACAAGTTCTATGTTTTGGGAAGAACCCAGTTCTGCCTCTAAGGTAGTCAAATCGCTCATTAACAAACACTTGGACTGTTACTGTCCAACTGTTACTGTCCATTTTTGAACTGTTACTGTCTGACCTCTCCTCAGTCTTTAACTATATCTGGAGTTATAGAACTGCGATTCAAGTGAAATTTGTGGCGTTGGAAAGGTAAGACATGAGGTTACAAGTTCTATGTTTTGGGAAGAACCCAGTTCTGCCTCTAAGATAGTCAGAATCGCTCATTAACAAACGCTTGGACTGTTACTGTCCAACTGTTACTGTCCATTTTTGAACTGTTACTGTCTGCCTCTCCTCAGATTTTCAACTATATCTAGAGTTATATAACTCCGATTCAAGTGAAATTTGTGGCGTTGGAAAGGTAAGACATGAAGCTACAAGTTCTATGTTTTGGGAAGAACCCAGTTCTGCCTCTAAGGTAGTCAAAATCGCTCATTAACAAACGCTTGGACTGTTACCGTCCAACTGTTACTGTCCATTTTTGAACTGTTACTGTCTGACCTCTCCTCAGATTTTTAACTATATCTAGAGTTATAACTCGATTCAAGTGAAATTTGTGGCGTTGGAAAGGTAAGACATGACGCTACAAGTTCTATGTTTTGGGAAGAACCCAGTTCTGCCTCTAAGGTAGTCAAAATCGCTCATTAACAAACGCTTGGACTGTTACTGTCCAACTGTTACTGTCCATTTTTGAACTGTTACTGTCTGACCTCTCCTCAGATTTTTTCTATATCTGGAGTTATCGAACTCCGATTCAAGTGAAATTTATGGCGTTGGAAAGGTAAGACATGAGGGTACAAGTTCTATGTTGTGGAGGAACCAGTTCTACCTCTAAGGTAGTCAGAATCGCTCATTAACAAACGCTTGGACTGTTACTGTCCAACTGTTACTGTCCATTTTTGAACTGTTACTGTCTGACCTCTCCTCAGATTTTCAACTATATCTAGAGTTATATAACTCCAATTCAAGTGAAATTTATGGCGTTGGAAAGGTAAGACATGAGGCTACAAGTTCTATGTTTTGGGAAGAACCCAGTTCTGCCTCTAAGGTAGTCACAAATCGCTCATTAACAAACGCTTGGACTGTTACCGTCCAACTGTTACTGTCCTTTTTGAACTGTTACTGTCTGACCTCTCCTCAGATTTTTAACTATATCTAGAGTTATATAACTCCGATGCAAGTGAAATTTGTGGCGTTGGAAAGGTAAGACATGAAGCTCACAAGTTCTATGTTTTGGGAAGAACCCAGTTCTGCCTGTAATGTAGTCACAATCGCTCATTAACAAACGCTTGGACTGTTACGTCCAACTGTTACTGTCCATTTTTGAACTGTTACTGTCTGACCTCTCCTCAGATTTTTAACTATATCTAGAGTTATATACTCTGATTCAAGTGAAATTTGTGGCGTTGGAAAGGTAAGACATAGGCTACAAGTTCTAAGTTGTGGGAAGAACCCAGTTCTGCCTCTAAGGTAGTCAAATCGCTCATTAACAAACGCTTGGACTGTTACTGTCCAACTGTTACTGTCCATTTTTGAACTGTTACTGTCTGACCTCTCCTCAGATTTTAACTATATCTAGAGTTATATAACTCCGATGCAAGTGAAATTTGTGGCGTTGGAAAGGTAAGACATGAGGCTACAAGTTCTATGTTTGGGAAGAACCCAGTTCTGCCTCTAAGGTAGTCAAAATCGCTCATTAACAAACGCTTGGACTGTTACTGTCCAACTGTTACTGTCCATTTTTGAACTGTTACTGTCTGACCTCTCCTCAGATTTTTAACTATATCTAGAGTTATATAACTCGATTCAAGTGAACTTTATGGCGTTGGAAAGGTAAGACATGAGGCTACAAGTTCTATGTTTTGGGAAGAACCCAGTTCTGCCTCTAAGGTAGTCAAAATCGCTCATTAACAAACACTTGGACTGTTACTGTCCAACTATTACTGTCCATTTTTGAACTGTTACTGTCTGACCTCTCCTCAGATCTTTAACTATATCTGGAGTTATAGAACTGCGATTCAAGTGAAATTTGTGGCGTTGGAAAGGTAAGACATGAGGTTACAAGTTCTATGTTTTGGGAAGAACCCAGTTCTGCCTCTAAGGTAGCCAAAATCGCTCATTAACAAACGCTTGGACTGTTACGTCCAACTATTACTGTCCATTTTTGAACTGTTACTGTCTGACCTCTCCTCAGATTTTAACCATATCTAGAGTTATATAACTCCGATTCAAGTGAAATTTATGGCGTTGGAAAGGTAAGACATGAGCTACAAGTTCTATGTTTTGGGGAACCCAGTTCTACCTCTAAGGTAGTCAAAATCGCTCATTAGCAAACGCTTGGACTGTTACTGTCCAACTGTTACTGTCCATTTTTGAACTGTTACTGTCTGACCTCTCCTCAGATTTTTAACTATATCTGGAGTTATAACTCCGATCAAGTGAAATTTTGGCGTTGGAAAGGTAAGACATGAGGCTACAAGTTCTATGTTGTGGAAGAACCCAGTTCTGCCTCTAAGGTAGTCAGAATCGCTCATTAACAAACGCTTGGACTGTTACTGTCCAACTGTTACTGTCCATTTTTGAACTGTTACTGTCTGACCTCTCCTCAGTTTTTAACTATATCTAGAGTTATATAACTCGGATTCAAGTGAAATTTATGGCGTTGGAAAGGTAAGACATGAGGCTACAAGTTCTATGTTTTGGGAAGAACCCAGTTCTGCCTCTAAGGTAGTCAAAATCGCTCATTAACAAACTTGGACTGTTACTGTCCAACTGTTACTGTCCATTTTGAACTGTTACTGTCTGACCTCTCCTCAGATCTTTAACTATATCTGGAGTTATAGAACTGCGATTGAAGTGAAATTTGTGGCGTTGGAAAGGTAAGACATGAGGTTACAAGTTCTATGTTTTGGGAAGAACCCAGTTCTGCCTCTAAGATAGTCAAAATCGCTCATTAACAAACGCTTGGACTGTTACCGTCCAACTGTTACTGTCCATTTTTGAACTGTTACTGTCTGACCTCTCCTCAGATTTTTAACTATATCTAGAGTTATATAACTCCGATTCAAGTGAAATTTATGGCGTTGGAAAGGTAAGACATGAGGCTACAAGTTCTAATGTGGGAAGAACCCAGTTCTGCTCTAAGGTAGTCAGAATCGCTCATTAACAAACGCTTGGACTGTTACTGTCCAACTGTTACTGTCCATTTTTGAACTGTTACTGTCTGACCTCTCCTCAGATTTTTAACTATATCTAGAGTTATATAACTCCGATTCAAGTGAAATTTGTGGCGTTGGAAAGGTAAGACATGAAGCTACAAGTTCTATGTTTTGGGAAGAACCCAGTTCTGCCTCTAAGGTAGTCAAAATCGCTCATTAACAAACGCTTGGACTGTTACCGTCCAACTGTTACTGTCCATTTTTGAACTGTTACTGTCTGACCTCTCCTCAGATTTTTAACTATATCTAGAGTTATTAACTCTGATTCAAGTGAAATTTGTGGGTTGGAAAGGTAAGACATGAGGCTACAAGTTCTATGTTTTGGGAAGAACCCAGTTCTGCCTCTAAGGTAGTCAAAATCGCTCATTAACAAACGCTTGGACTGTTACTGTCCAACTGTTACTGTCCATTTTTGAACTGTTACTGTCTGACCTCTCCTCAGATTTTTAACTATATCTGGAGTTATAGAACTCCGATTCAAGTGAAATTTATGGCGTTGGAAAGGTAAGACATGAGGCTACAAGTTCTATTTTGGGAGAACCCAGTTCTACCTCTAAGGTAGTCAGAATCGCTCATTAACAAACGCTTGGACTGTTACTGTCCAACTGTTACTGTCCATTTTTGAACTGTTACTGTCTGCCTCTCCTCAGATTTTAACTATATCTAGAGTTATATAACTCCGATTCAAGTGAAATTTATGGCGTTGGAAAGAAGTAAGACATGAGGCTACAAGTTCTATGTTTTGGGAAGAACCCAGTTCTGCCTCTAAGGTAGTCAAATCGCTCATTAACAAACGCTTGGACTGTTACCGTCCAACTGTTACTGTCCTTTTTGAACTGTTACTGTCTGACCTCTCCTCAGATTTTAACTATATCTAGAGTTATATAACTCCGATTCAAGTGAAATTTGTGGCGTTGGAAAGGTAAGACATGAGCTCCAAGTTCTATGTTTGGGAAGAACCCAGTTCTGCCTCTAAGGTAGTCAAAATCGCTCATTAACAAACGCTTGGACTGTTACCGTCCAACTGTTACTGTCCATTTTTGAACTGTTACTGTCTGACCTCTCCTCAGATTTTTAACTATATCTAGAGTTATATAACTCTGATTCAAGTGAAATTTGTGGCGTTGGAAAGGTAAGACATTAGGCTACAAGTTCTAGTTTGGGAAGAACCCAGTTCTGCCTCTAAGGTAGTCAAATCGCTCATTAACAAACGCTTGGACTGTTACTGTCCAACTGTTACTGTCCATTTTTGAACTGTTACTGTCTGACCTCTCCTCAGATTTTTAACTATATCTAGAGTTATATAACTCCGATGCAAGTGAAATTTGGCGTTGGAAAGGTAAGACATGAGCTACAAGTTCTATGTTTTGGGAAGAACCCAGTTCTGCCTCTAAGGTAGTCAAAATCGCTCATTAACAAACGCTTGGACTGTTACTGTCCAACTGTTACTGTCCATTTTTGAACTGTTACTGTCTGACCTCTCCTCAGATTTTTAACTATATCTGGAGTTATAGAACTCCGATTCAAGTGAAATTTATGGCGTTGGAAAGGTAAGACATGAGGCTACAAGTTCTATGTTTGGGAAGAACCCAGTTCTGCCTCTAAGGTAGTCAAAATCGCTCATTAACAAACGCTTGGACTGTTACTGTCCAACTGTTACTGTCCTTTTTGGAACTGTTACTGTCTGACCTCTCCTCAGATTTTTAACTATATCTAGAGTTATATAACTCGATTCAAGTGAAATTTATGGCATTGGAAAGGTAAGATATGAGGCTACAAGTTCTATGTTTTGGGAAGAACCCAGTTCTGCCTCTAAGGTAGTCAAAATCGCTCATTAACAAACGCTTGGACTGTTACTGTCCAACTGTTACTTCCATTTTTGAACTGTTACTGTCTGACCTCTCCTCAGATTTTTAATATCTAGAGTTAAACTCCGATTCAAGTGAAATTTATGGCGTTGGAAAGGTAAGACATGAGGCTACAAGTTCTATGTTTTGGGAAGAACCCAGTTCTGCCTCTAAGGTAGTCACAATCGCTCATTAACAAACGCTTGGACTGTTACCGTCCAACTGTTACTTCTATTTTTGAACTGCTACTGTCTGCCTCTCCTCAGATTTTAACTATATCTGGAGTTATAGAACTCCGATTCAAGTAAAATTTATGGCGTTGGAAAGTTAAGACATGAGGTTACAAGTTCTATGTTTTGGGAAGAACCCAGTTCTGCCTCTAAGATAGTCAAAATCGCTCATTAACAAACGCTTGGACTGTTACCGTCCAACTGTTACTGTCCATTTTTGAACTGTTACTGTCTGACCTCTCCTCAGATTTTAACTATATCTAGAGTTATAGAACTCGATTCAAGTAAAATTTATGGCGTTGGAAAGGTAAGACATGAGGCTACAAGTTCTATGTTTTGAGAGAACCCAGTTCTGCCTCTAAGGTAGTCAAAATGCTCATTAACAAACGCTTGGACTGTTACCGTCCAACTGTTACTGTCCATTTTTGAACTGTTACTGTCTGACCTCTCCTCAGATTATTAACTATATCTAGAGTTATAGAACTCTGATTCAAGTGAAATTTGTGGCATTGGAAAGGTAAGACATGAGGCTAAAAGTTCTATTCTGCCTCTAAGATAGTCAAAATCGCTCATTAACAAACGCTTGGACTGTTACCGTCCAACTGTTACTGTCCTTTTTTGAACTGTTACTGTCTGACCTCTCCTCAGATTTTTAACTATATCTGGAGTTATATAACTCCGATTCAAGTGAAATTTATGGCGTTGGAAAGGTAAGACATGAGGCTACAAGTTCTATGTTTTGGGAAGAACCCAGTTCTGCCTCTAAGGTAGTCACAATCGCTCATTAACAAACGCTTGGACTGTTACGTCCAACTGTTACTGTCCTTTTTGAACTGTTACTGTCTGACCTCTCCTCAGATTTTTAACTATATCTAGAGTATATAACTCCGATCAAGTGAAATTTGTGGCGTTGGAAAGGTAAGACATGAAGCTACAGTTCTATGTTTTGGGAAGAACCCAGTTCTCCTGTAAGGTAGTCAAAATCGCTCATTAACAAACGCTTGGACTGTTACCGTCCAACTGTTACTGTCCATTTTTGAACTGTTACTGTCTGACCTCTCCTCAGATTTTTAACTATATCTAGAGTTATATAACTCTGATTCAAGTGAAATTTGTTGGCGTTGGAAAGGTAAGACATAGGCTACAAGTTCTAGTTTGGGAAGAACCCAGTTCTGCCTCTAAGGTAGTCAAAATCGCTCATTAACAAACGCTTGGACTGTTACGTCCAACTGTTACTGTCCATTTTTGAACTGTTACTGTCTGACCTCTCCTCAGATTTTTAACTATATCTAGAGTTATATAACTCCGATTCAAGTGAAATTTGTGGCGTTGGAAAGGTAAGACATGAGGCTACAAGTTCTATGTTTTGGGAAGAACCCAGTTCTGCCTCTAAGGTAGTCAAAATCGCTCATTAACAAACGCTTGGACTGTTACGTCCAACTGTTACTGTCCATTTTTGAACTGTTACTGTCTGACCTCTCAGATTTTTAACTATATCTGGAGTTATAGAACTCCGATTCAAGTGAAATTTATGGCGTTGGAAAGGTAAGACATGAGGTACAAGTTCTATGTTTGGGAAGAACCCAGTTCTGCCTCTAAGGTAGTCAGAATCGCTCATTAACAAACGCTTGGACTGTTACTGTCCAACTGTTACTGTCCATTTTTGAACTGTTACTGTCTGACCTCTCCTCAGATTTTTAACTATATCTAGAGTATATAACTCCGGATTCAATGAAATTTATGCGTTGGAAAGGTAAGATATGAGGCTACAAGTTCTATGTTTTGGGAAGAACCCAGTTCTGCCTCTAAGGTAGTCAAATCGCTCATTAACAAACGCTTGGACTGTTACCGTCCAACTGTTACTTCCATTTTTGAACTGTTACTGTCTGACCTCTCCTCAGATTTTTAACTATATCTAGAGTTTAATAGCTCCGATTCAAGTGAAATTTATGGCGTTGGAAAGGTAAGACATGAGGCTACAAGTTCTATGTTTTGGGAAGAACCCAGTTCTGCCTCTAAGGTAGTCAAATCGCTCATTAACAAACGCTTGGACTGTTACCGTCCAACTGTTACTGTATTTTTGAACTGTTACTGTCTGACCTCTCCTCAGATTTTAACTATATCTGGAGTTATAGAACTCGATTCAAGTAAATTTATGGCGTTGGAAAGGTAAGACATGAGGTTACAAGTTCTATGTTTGGGAAGAACCCAGTTCTGCCTCTAAGGTAGTCAAAATCGCTCATTAACAAACGCTTGGACTGTTACGTCCAACTGTTACTGTCCATTTTTGAACTGTTACTGTCTGACCTCTCCTCAGATTTTAACTATATCTAAAGTTATAGAACTCGGATTCAAGCAAAATTTATGGCGTTGGAAAGGTAAGACATGAGGCTACAAGTTCTATGTTTTGGGAAGAACCCAGTTCTGCCTCTAAGGTAGTCAAAATCGCTCATTAACAAACGCTTGGACTGTTACTGTCCAACTGTTACTGTCCATTTTTGAACTGTTACTGTCTGACCTCTCCTCAGATTTTTAACTATATCTGGAGTTATAGAACTCCGATTCAAGTGAAATTTGTGGCGTTGGAAAGGTAAGACATGAGGCTAAAGTTTAGTTCTGCCTCTAAGGTAGTCAAAATCGCTCATTAACAAACGCTTGGACTGTTACGTCCAACTGTTACTGTCCATTTTTGAACTGTTACTGTCTGACCTCTCCTCAGATTTTTAACTATATCTGGAGTTATAGAACTCCGATTCAAGTGAAATTTGTGGCGTTGGAAAGGTAAGACATGAGGCTACAAGTTCTATGTTTTGGGAAGAACCCAGTTCTGCCTCTAAGGTAGTCAAAATCGCTCATTAACAAAGGTTGGACTGTTACTTCCAACTGTTACTGTCCATTTTTGAACTGTTACTGTCTGACCTCTCCTCAGATTTTTAACTATATCTGGAGTTATAGAACTCCGATTCAAGTGAAATTATTGGCGTTGGAAAGGTAAGACATGAGGCTACAAGTTCTATGTTTTGGGAAGAACCCAGTTCTGCCTCTAAGGTAGTCAAAATCGCTCATTAACAAACGCTTGGACTGTTACTGTCCAACTGTTACTGTCCATTTTTGAACTGTTACTGTCTGACCTCTCCTCAGATTTTTAACTATATCTGGAGTTATAGAACTCCGATTCAAGTGAAATTTGTGGCGTTGGAAAGGTAAGACATGAGGCTACAAGTTCTATGTTTTGGGAAGAACCCAGTTCTGCCTCTAAGGTAGTCAAAATCGCTCATTAACAAACGCTTGGACTGTTACTGTCCAACTGTTACTGTCCATTTTTGAACTGTTACTGTCTGACCTCTCCTCAGATTTTTAACTATATCTGGAGTTATAGAACTCCGATTCAAGTGAAATTTGTGGCGTTGGAAAGGTAAGACATGAGGCTACAAGTTCTATGTTTTGGGAAGAACCCAGTTCTGCCTCTAAGGTAGTCAAAATCGCTCATTAACAAACATCCAAAACTACAATTTCTATGAAGGAACTTGATCCTAATTCCTTCATTCTCCTACCCAAAATCTCTTTGGGTCAAGAGACGAACTGTCCAGATTCATCAACCTTTCCATTTACACACAACACATGAAGTTCTTTACTTTAGCAACTCTTACTTTTTCCTCAATTCAAGTCTAAGAACTCAATATATAAATTAACATCCAGGCATCAATTCATAATCGACTTGAAATGACTCATAAGACCAGGTTTAGAATATCTTACCTGATGCGAATCAAGGCTTCAAACCCTCCTTTCTTTCTAATGACAGCCGACCCTCCCCTCTTCTCTTCTTGTTCAATTTTTCTTGTTAATCCCTTTCCCACCAGGGTTTATTTTACCTATAACCCTCAATCTGGGATGGGTTCTTGAAATTTTGGTGTTTCTCTCTTGATTTGTAAAAATAGATATAAAAACTCCCTCTTTTCTTTCTTTACGTAGCTGCAGATCTCTTTTTGGTGAGAATAGGAGTATTTATGCTCTATAATTATTCTTATTTGCATTTAAGCCCCATTTTCTTTAAGTGTATTCGTTCTTGCCCCCACTTCTTTTTATTTTAATTTATTTTCTTTAATTTAATCCAGCTTTATTTTTTTTTCTCGGGATTTACAATCTCCCCTCCTAATAAAAATTTCGTCCTCGAAATTCAAGTTACGTACCTATTTCGGAGAATAAGTGCGGAAACTTTTCCTTCATCTCGGATTCTCTTTCCCATGTTTCTTCTTCTATTCAAGAGCTTCTCCACAATACTCTCACCAAGGGAACTCTTTTATTCCTCAACAATTTCTCATCTCGATCTAAGATCTTGACGGGCTTAGTTTTCATGGTTAGATCCCCTTTAATCTTCATAGGAACTTGTGGCAATACCCGTGAGGGGTCTATCTTGGCCTTTCGCAGCAATGATACATGGAACACATTGTGAATCTTATCCAAAAATACAGGCAATTCTAATCGATATGCAACTGGCCCGATTCTTTCTTTAATCTCAAAAGGGCCAATATATCTCGGGGCTAATTTCTCTTTTATTCCAAATCGAATGATGCCTTTCCAAGGAACCACCTTCAAAAATACTTTATCCCCAACTTGGAATTCCAACGGCCTTCTTCGGCGATCTGCGTAACTTTTTTGTCTATCCTGGGCTTCCTTCATTCTCTTTTTGATCACCCTCACCTTGTCAGTTGTCAGTTGCACCATCTCAGGTCCCAAAAGCTTCCTTTCTCCTACTTCCTCCCAACAAATTGGGGTCCGACACTTCCTCCCATACAATGCTTCATATGGAGCCATACCAATAGTAGTTTGATGGCTATTATTATAAGTAAACTCCATCAATGGCAGGAGATCCTCCCAATTCCCTCCAAACTCTAGCACACAGGACCTCAAGAGATCCTCAAGATTTTGGATGGTCCTTTCAGATTGACCATCCGTCTGAGGATGAAATGCCGTGCTCAGATTCAACTTTGTCCCCATTGCCCGTTGTAAGCTAGGCCACAATCTTGATGTGAATCTTGGATCCCGATCTGATATAATTGAAACCGGCACTCCATGAAGTCTGATTACTTCATTTACATACAATTTTGCCAGCTTATCCACCGAATCAGTCATCTTCATTGGCAAAAACAAAGCAGATTTTGTTAGTCGATCCACAACCACCCATATAGCATCATTCCCCTTCTTTCCCCTGGGCAATCCCGTCACAAAATCCATAGAAATATCCTCCCATTTCCATTCCAGAATTGATAATGACTATAATTCCCCTGCAGGTTTCTGGTGTTCTATCTTTACTTGTTGACAGATCCCACAATTTGACACAAATTCTGCTATTTCCCTCTTCATATTTGGCCACCAGTAGTTTTCCTTTAAATCCCTATACATCTTTGTACTCCCAGGATGAGTAGCAAATCGAGATTCATGAGCTTCTCTTAATACTTCGTCTTTCAAAATCTTATCCTCAGGCAAATAAATTCGCCTACCCATAGCTATTAGCCCATCCGATAACATTTGAAATGATGTCTCTATACCCTTGTTTACCCTCTCCTTGATCTCTTTTACTTTCTCATCTGCTTGTTGAGCCACCAAGACCCTGTCTCGAAGCACAGATCGGATCTTTAACTGAGCTAACAATGATCCTTCGGGCCCTACACTTAGCCGCAAGCCCATTTTCTTTAATTCCACTATACTTTCTTGTTCCTTAAGCTCCACATCATTCATCACTGTTTTTCCCTTCCTACTCAAGGCATCGGCTACTACATTAGCCTTACCAGGATGGTAGTCAATAACACAATCATAATCTTTTATTAACTCTACCCATCTTCTCTGCTACATGTTTAACTCCTTCTGTGACATCAAATACTTCAAACTTTTATGGTCTGTAAAGATTTGAACTTGTGTCCCATATAAATAATGTCTCCATACTCTTAAGGCAAACACCACCGCTGCAAGTTCTAGGTAATGAATCGGGTAATTCACCTCATGCGACTTTAACTGTCTTGATGCATAAGCAATCACACGTCCATTTTGCATCAATACACATCCCAAACCCCTTTTTGAGGCATCACTATATACCACAAACCCGTATGTCCCTGATGGAAGGGCCAACACAGGAGCAGAAGTGAGCCTCTCCTTCAGTTCTTAAAAGCTTGCTTCACACTCTTCCGACCAAACAAACCAGACTTCCTTGCGGGTCAGCTTAGTTAAAGGTGAGGCTATGGTGGAGAATCCTTCAATAAACCTTCAGTAATATCCAGCAAGACCTAAGAAACTTCGGATTTCTGTCACGTTGGTAGGCCTTTCCCATTTTAACACGGCCTTAACCTTTCTTGGATCTACAAATATTCCTTCTGCGGATATTACATGGCCCAAAAATACTACTTCTTTGAGCCAGAACTCACACTTATCCAGCTTTGCATATAATTGATTTTCCCTTAAGGTCTGTAGCACAACCCTTAGATGTTGTTCATGCTCTAAGTGAGAGTTTGAATACACCAAAATATCGTCAATAAATACAACCACATATTGGTCCAAGTAAGGCCGAAACACCCGATTCATCAAGTCCATAAACATGGCTGGAGCATTGGTTAACCCAAAAGGCATCACCGAAAACTCGTAATGCCCATAACGAGTTCGGAAGGCAGTCTTTTGTATGTCTTGTTCCTTGATTCTCAACTGGTGATATCCAGATCTCATATCTATCTTAGAAAATACCCTAGCACCCTTCAACTGATCAAATAAGTCATCTATTCGTGGGAGTGGATACCTGTTCTTCACCGTCACTTTATTCAATTGACGATAATCAATGCACAAACGAAGGGTGCCATCCTTCTTCTTTACAAACAATACTGGAGCTCCCCAGGGTGAGTTACTAGGCCGGATGAAGCCTTTATCTAACAATTCCTGAAGCTGGACCTTCAGTTCCGCCATTCCATAGGTGCCATCCTATAAGGGGACTGGGCTATAGGAGAAACTCCTGGAACAGTTTCTATGGAAACTTCAATTTCTCTAACTGGAGGTAATCCAGGCAACTCTTCTGGGAATACATCTTGAAACTCCCTCACAACAGGAATACTAGCCAAATCTATGCTACCCTTCTCCAGCTCTCTTACATGGGCTAACCAAGCAGAACAACCTTTCCTCAGTAATTTTCTAGCCACCAAAACTGAGATTACACAACTTGGAATTACTTTTCTTTCCCCTTTAAACACTACTCTTATATCACCTATTCCTTGGATTGTCACCGTCTTGGTGAAACAATCCACCTGTGCCTTATGTTTACTTAACCAATCCATGCCCATAATCACATCAAAATCATATAACTCTAACGGCATAAGATCTGCCCTCAACTCTAATCCTCCAATATATAGTTTTACCCCTCTATAAATATCATCAATATGTATATTCTCTCCCAAAGGTGTACTAACCGTCACCCCTACTCCCAAGTTACTAGATAACACATGCAAGTTATTCACAATTCTATAAGATACAAAGGAATGACTAGCTCCAGGATCAATTAAAGCATAAACTTGCATTGTATCTAACTGTAAAGTTCCTGCCACCACATCAGGTACAACTCCCACATCCTCGTAGGTCATGTGATATACCCGACCCTGAGTCCTCCCCTCCTGATTTCTGGGCCTCCCACGAGTAGTACTCGTCCCTGACTGGGCAGGCCTGATAGGACGATTGACTGTCACCGATTGCTGCTGGCTCTGAACCTGAATCCTCTGACCATGGGCTCCCTCAGTAGTTCTACGAGGACAATCCTTCTTCCGGTGATTCGTGTCCCCACAATAGTAACAACCTCTTCCTACATGCGGGCACTCTCTCCATCGATGCCCCTCACTTCTACAAATATAACATCTTCCCGGCATCGCAGAGCAATCTCCCGGGTGTCGCTGCTCACACCTCTGACAAAATGGATATACTGGTCCCTTTTGCTCTGTAGACCCTCCAGCAGTTTTAACTCCCTGTCTAGACTGTCCTCCCCAAGCTCCTCTTCCACTTACTTGTCTAGATCCTTCTGAGCTCCCTCCTGGGTTAAAACTCCCACCCCTTCTCTGGGACGGTCTTGATGATGGCCCGCTCTTCCCCTTCTTTGGAAGAGGAGGTCTCCCAGTTATAAACTCAAAATCTCTCCTCTTAGCTCCCATTGCCTGACTCTGCTCGACCACTGGCTTCGGGGTATCCTTTATTACCCTCTCCATACCCTGAGCAGCACGTACCAATTCCCGTACCGACTGAAACTGCATGGCTATCAATATCATCCTCAATTCCCGCCTTAGTCCATCACGGAACCTCTCCACCCTGTGGCGCTCTGTGGGAAGGTAAGTGGAGGCAAAAACTGCTAAATCCTGAAATCTCCTCTCATACTCCAGCACTGTCAAATCTCCCTGTTTCAATTCCAAAAACTCTTGTTCTTTCTCCCTCTTATGCTCCCAAGAATAGTACCTCTCCTCAAACTCTTCCCGAAAATCCCTCCATCTCAATACCTCCCCTGATCTCCTTTCTCTAATGGTCTCCCACCAAGAGTGAGCACTTTCAACCAATAGTTGAGTCACACAATCCACCCGTAGCTCCTCTGGCACCTGCATCTGATTTATAACTCTTTCCACTTTCCTCAGCCAATGCCCAGCAACCTCAGCATCCTCTTCACCCTGGTAAGTCATACAACCCATCTCTCTCATACCCTTCACCCATTGCACTATGGTGACTCTTCCCCTTGATCTAGGAGTCGTATTGGAGGCCCCCGCTACCATTCCTGCTGTCGCAGCTCTCACTATATGTTCCATAAAAGCAGGATCCGAAAATAGGTTTGATTCAGCTACCGGTGCCACTGGTGGAGGTATATTATCTCCCCCATGTCTGTCTGATCCCTCGGGCATGGATACATCTGCCTGACGGAACGATGAATCATCTCGAAGTCTCACTGACTCGCCCCCTTCTGAGTACACTGATGCTGCAGGTATATGAGAGGAGGTGTCTGCCAAGGGATCCCAGTCTGGATCACTTTCATTACGAATACTCTGGCCACTTCCCCGAACTAGGGATGGATCAGTCCTGGCTCCTTGTCTTGTTCTCACCATCCTGAAACACATTCCAAAACCATATAATCATTCCTATCCCCGGAATAACAACCTGAACTCTGATATCAAATGTAACATCCCCCATTTCTGGGATAAAACCACAATCTCATGTCAATAGAAAAACAGAGTAGTTAATTTTTTTTATATATATACATATTCCCGGTCTTCGTGTTAACATCTACCGGAAATTTCGACGGAGTTCCCCCTATACCGAAAGGTCCCAAATTACTGACATGTAACCTGTTTACACTTCTAACAGTTCGCATCTCATAACTTAATTCCCGACCCAATCAACCTGGGTTTCAATTCCACAATTATACTCACACCTATCAATCATAATATTTATGATATGCATGATATAACAAAAATATCATTATGGATGGATAATTTAAATAAATATAAATTCATAGACATGAAATATGGTTATATAAACTACAACGTTAAATTCATCCAATCAAGTTTAAACATTTATTATACAAATTAAGTTATACAACCATTTTCATGTTTACAAAATACAAGGGTATACTCCCTAGCACCTAGACTTCAAAAAGGGAACATAAGCTAGGATCTACTCCTGTCGTGCATGCGATGATCCTGAAACAAAATACATATTATTGCAAGGTGAATATTTCCATAAATATAACAATATGAATATCTAATAATTTCAATAGGGTAACATGCATTCATATTTCATTTACTTCTCCCTTCTAGTTTTTTTTTTATTTAAAATCTCTTCCTTATTCAAACTATTAATAACCGTTCCCTCTACCACTATCAACCTTCATTCCAGACCTTATAAGATCAACGTGGTTACTTTTGCTTATCACATTACCGATACCAATTTCACTGGTATCATCATCACCACCCCATAAGAGTCGATATAAGGCGATCCCTTCACCCAAAATCTTAACATACACTAAATGTATGATGGCCATTCCATGGTGATCCCCTTACCCGGGATCCTAACATACACTGAATGTATGTTAGCCAATACGTGAAGATCCCCTTACCCGGGATCCTAACATACACTAAATGTATGTTAGTCCATTCGTGACGATCCCCTTACCCGGGATCCTAACATACACTAAATGTATGCTAGCCAATACAGGGTGATCCCCTTTCCCGGGATCCTAACATACACTCAATGTATGCTAGAAAATACATGGTGATCCCCTTACCGGGATCCTAACATACACTAAATGTATGCTAGTTTATGCCTCAAATCACACTTCTCATATTTTCCTTTTTCAGTGATAATTTCATCACTTGGCAATTCACATAACAACTTTTCACCTTGAATACACATACATTCAGTAATTCGCATTTCACATCAAACTATATTAAATCATGGAATTTAACTAGAAAGCATAGGTGTGAATCACCTACCTGCAATAGAAGCTCTACTCGTGCTCCCCTGCTGCTGCTGTTGCACCACGTTTGTGGTCCCTCCTGCAAATCACAGGTTTATCTCATAAATTTTCCTCACTTAAGGATATGTTTTATAATAACCATATCAACAACCAATAAGTCTTTCTTTCCGTCATTTCTTAGTACTTTATGTTTTTCTCATTTCACTCATTATTACTGTCATTCTTTGTCCAATCCTAGTTATCATTCCTTTCTTTATATTTGGACTGTTACTGTCCAACTGTTACTGTCCATTTTTGAACTGTTACTGTCTGACCTCTCCTCAGAGTTTTAACTATATCTGGAGTTATAGAACTCCGATTCAAGTGAAATTTGTGGCGTTGGAAAGGTAAGACATGAGGCTACAAGTTCTATGTTTTAGGAAGAACCCAGTTCTGCCTCTAAGGTAGTCAAAATCGCTCATTAACAAACACTTGGACTGTTACTGTCCAACTGTTACTGTCCATTTTTGAACTGTTACTGTCTGACCTCTCCTCAGATTTTTAACTATATCTGGAGTTATATAACTCCGATTCAAGTGAAATTTGTGGCGTTGGAAAGGTAAGACATGAGGCTAGAAGTTCTATGTTTTGGGAAGAACCCAGTTCTACCTCTAAGGTAGTCAAAATCGCTCATTAACAAACGCTTGGACTGTTACCGTCCAACTGTTACTGTCCATTTTTGAACTGTTACTGTCTGACCTCTCCTTAGATTTTTAACTATATCTGGAGTTATATAACTCCGATTCAAGTGAAATTTGTGGCGTTGGAAAGGTAAGACATGAGGCTAGAAGTTCTATGTTTTGGGAAGAACCCAGTTCTTGTCTAAGGTAGTCAAAATCGCTCATTAACAAATGCTTGGACTGTTACTGTCCAACTATTACTGTCCATTTTTGAACTGTTACTATCTGACCTCTCCTCAGATTTTTAACTATATCTGGAGTTATAGAACTCTAATTCATGTGAAATTTATGGCGTTGGAAAGGTAAGACATGAGGCTACAAGTTCTACGTTTTGGGAAGAACCCAGTTCTGCCTCTAAGGTAGTCAAAATCGCTCATTAACAAACATCTAAAACTACAATTTCTATGAAGGAACTTGATCCTAATTCCTTCATTCTCCTACCCAAAATCTCTTTGAGGGTCAAGAGACGGAACTGTCCAGATTCATCAACCTTTCCATTTACACACAACACATGAAGTTCTTTACTTTAGCAACTCTTACTTTTTCCTCAATTCAAGTCTAAGAACTCAATATATAAATTAACATCCAGGCATCAATTCATAATCGACTTGAAATGACTCATAAGACCAGGTTTAGAATATCTTACCTGATGCGAATCAAGGCTTCAAACCCTCCTTCTCTTTCTAATGACAGCCGACCCTCCCCTCTTCTCTTCTTGTTCAATTTTTCTTGTTAATCCCTTTTCCCACCAGGGTTTATTTTACCTATAACCCTCAATCTGGGATGGGTTCTTGAAATTTTGGTGTTTCTCTCTTGATTTGTAAAAATAGATATAAAAACTCCCTCTTTTCTTTCTTTACGTAGCTGCAGATCTGTA
Organism: Populus simonii; assembly: GCA_007827005.2. Lineage (NCBI taxonomy): Eukaryota > Viridiplantae > Streptophyta > Magnoliopsida > Malpighiales > Salicaceae > Populus > Populus simonii. Next base: position 12,228,237 of record CM017467.2, read on the forward strand.
TTTGGTGAGAATAGGAGTATTTATGCTCTATAATTATTCTTATTTGCATTTAGGCCCCATTTTCTTTAAGTGTATTCGTTCTTGGCCCCACTTCTTTTTATTTTAATTTATTTTCTTTAATTTAATCCAGCTTTGTTTTTTTTTCTCGGGATTTACATTTCTCGTTAAAAGAAGATGACTGCAAAAATCTTACAAAATGGTTTTTATTGGCCTACCATGTTCAAGGACACACATGCATTCTACAAAACTTGTGAAAATTGTAAAAAAGTTGATAATGGTCAAAAAGTTTTGCTTTATAATTCTCGACTTCATTTATTTCCTGGAAAGCTAAGATCAAGATGGAGCGATCCATTTATTATGAAACATGTGTATCCTTATGGGGCTTGTGATATCGAGAATTCAAAGAATGGCAATGTTTTCGAGGTAAATGGGCATCGTTTGAAAGTTTACTTTGATAATTTTTCAGTTGAAAATGACTTTATTGAATTGAGTGATCCTGTATATATAGATTGATTCTTTTTCTCACATTGTTTTTGTGTTTTTTTTGTGTGATTTTTGTTTTGCTACTTTCTCTCACCCCCGGTCAAATGGCGGATAACGGTACTTCGTGACTTAAGTCGGTTCTTTCAGTTTCCCAGAATAACTGATATCTGTGTATATATTTGTGGCGAATTACATGTTAATCGTAATGGACTTGAATGATGGATCTTGAAAGTATTCAATACATTAGTTAGCCACGATACCAAATACTAACAAGTAAATAGATATTTAGTTGACAATATGACAAGCTAAAATTATGAAATTGAGTCTAGGTCATCTAAATGGTGGATGACTCGGGTGGTTGGCCCGATACTTCACTAGTGGGGTGGACAATATTTAAGATAATTAACATGTTACTTATACTTTTGTTTGGGAAGGAGATGTCATTGATAGTGTGACTAACAAGAACAATCATTGGATAAAATAAATGTGATGCTTGAGGTGTAGTTATGTTGTAAATTTGGGAAGTAATTATAGGAATACTACGTATCTATGAGAAATAAAATGATGTATATAAAAAAAAGTGTGTCTAGTGGGAGCATGACATGCTTCAACAGTGGGAAAATAAGGTGAAATGGTTTCCTCGAGACAAACACAAGAGTTGGGCTAATAGCTTATTGAATTTAATTGCCTATACTTTTATATAGAATCCAAAACGCGATTCTTGTATCCATGTTACAGAAAGGAGAAAAAAAAACAGAAAGAAAGAAGTATCAAATAATATTCGCAAATATAAGTAGAAATCCTAAATTTCGAGGACAAAATTTCTTGAAGGAGGGGAGAATGTGAAACCCTGGAAATTTATAATTTAAATATGCAGATGTGTAAACCCTCATGTAAACGTAAGATTGAAAGTGGTAATATTTCAATGAGTGATGAAAACCAAGATTAGAAATAATAGATAAATGATATATAATGGAAGAGATGACCTCTATAAAATGAATTTTGGTTTAAAATTCATAAGGACAGAGAAACTGGTAACATGTTTTGATGGATAAAATAATGAGAAAAATGACAAAATATTTCTAGGAAATAAGTGAGGTAATAAAGAATACATTATAATAAAGGATAGTTCAATGAAAAGGGTAGGACTGAAGGTGCAAGCATCGATTAAAAATCAGTGACGTTAATTTGAAATGGTAATAAATCGGATAATTTACATGAAAAAAAGCATAAATGAGGGACATAATTGTAATTAGGGGAAAATGTGCTTTTAAAACAGCAAAAGGCCACCAGTTCAAAAAAAAAGTGAGAGACAATTGAGAATTCGGTTGGAGAGAGAAGTGTAGATTTTGGAGGAACCAATAATACTCCGATGGCCATATATCTAGAATCCATTGTTGGATCATGCTGAGTTTTAGATATGTTTTTCTTCTCACACTCCTCTATTAACTGACCGGAGGGATTTGAAGGAACACAATCCGTGTGACAGAAATCATCATTAGAACTTTTCTAGAAAACAAAAGGAAATAATTCTGCAGGGCAGTTTTGATTGCGGCTAATTTCTCTCCCGTCCACCATTGGATCATACTCCTTCTTGGATATGTGGTGCGCCTAGGTGTTGTCTTCAATCTGGATGGTGGAGATTGGAAACGCATTCTTCGGCAAGGTTTCGATCATGTTGAACAGTAGCTCGCCCATTTTCAGGTTATCTCGGTTTTATTGAAATCTAGGGAGATCCAACCGTTGGATCATTATGATTTTGAGATATTTTGTGCAAAACTCTATGATATGTAGTCTGACCGTTTGGTTTAAAACAGTAATCAGAGGTTGATGACCTCTTGTCTCTTAAATCTATTGCTAGTTTTGGCAAAATTTAGTAAACTTGATTAAATACATGTTTTGATGAAATTAGAATTGTGTGGGTGTAGGTTTTATGGAAGATGTAATGGTAAAATATGTTCTTGTTATTAGAATTATTATAGGTTAATTGTGTATTCTTTATATGAGGGGAAGCATGATTATTGTGTAAGAATAGTAAGGAACATTGCTATATGAACATGTTGATTGAATAGAAAGCCAACTTGTTAGTTGTGTGGATATAATTGGGGTGGAACCATGAAGGAATTGAAATGAAAGAAATTTGGAAAATAAAACATATTTAAAGCTAGCCATAAGTATTTTTGGCAAACTGATTAGTTAATGAAGATTGTCATGGATTCCAACTACTAGGGTGAAATTGTTGTTGTGATAATGATCTAAGACAATTAATTGTTAAGGTTTGTCGCATATGTTTAATCGCACGAGGAGAAAGAAAAAGAAAATGAATGGTTCATCATTTTGTTGTATTAATAATAATAATAATAATAATAATAATAATAATAATAGGAGAAATCCTAAAAGGAATGAGTCTCCTTAATTTGGTCTAATCTTGCTATATTGTAAAGATCGGGAAATTATTTGAATGTTTTGCTTTCGAATTGGTTTGAATTTTTTATTTAATGATGCCAAATGACCTAGATGATGTTGTTTTTGCATGAAAATAAGTTGGAAGTTGAAAAGGATTTCCAAGAGATGAAAATTCTCGTTGTCCAAAATTTTAGCTATAAAGGAGGGGCTATTGTGATTGTTGATTTTGAACCTTAAAACAAAATAATTTGGAGTTGGTTTCTTCATATAAGTTGTATTTCTATGTTTTAGCCTTTTATAGAGATAAATCACGCCGAAAACTGAGTTTTACAGCTTTAGTTATGATTAAAACACTAGATAGTGTTCTCGGTTGGAATCTAAATTGATCGGAATTAGACAATTTTTAATCTTTGCTTGGAATTGCTATTGAGTGATGATTTTGATAACAAAATTATAAGAATGAATATAAACATGAAAATGGGTAAGAGTATGAGATCTTAAAGAAAATTCCTTGTGATTGGTTTGAGAATACTAGTTGAATGAGAATTAAATGAAGATGTGATGTTGGTTGTATTGTTGATAAAAATTGAATCCCTGGTGGTACAAGGGAAGCTGTGGGGACTGGACAATTGCATGGAGTGGCAGCACGTGCACCTGTTCTAGGTAGGTGATTCATCAACTTATTTTGTAATTATTAGTTTTTCTTAAATATCTGTGTTGTTTATTTAATTGATGTTAAAAGAAAGAAACAAATGAATAAATTGAGTGATTATTACAAATGAGAATTATTGGTAATTTAAGAGAAATTATTTGGCTAACAAAAGAAGTTAGCCGGGTGCTGGGTAATTCGTATGGAATTACCGGATTGATTGTGGCAAACAAGATGGGTTAGCCGGATTTCTTGGGTAATTAAGAGAATTACTTGGTTTATTGGTTAACAAGGAAGTTAACTGAATATGGAGTAATTCGTATGGAATTATCGGATTGATTGGCTAACAAAAGAGGTTAGCTGGATGCTGGGTAATTCGTATGGAATTACCGGATTGATTGGCTAACAAAAGAGGTTAGCCGGGTGCTATGTAATTCGTATGGAATTACCGGATTGATTTTGGCAACCAAGATGGGTTAGCCAGATTTCTTGGGTAATTAAGAGAATTACCGGGTTTATTGGTTAACAAGGAAGTTAACTGGATATGGGGTAATTCGTATAGAATTACAGGATTGATTGACTAACGAAAGAGGTTAGCTGGAGGCTGGGTAATTCGTATGGAATTACCAGATTTATTGGTAACCGAGGAAGGTTAACCAAATGTGTGGGTAATTATATGAAATTACCAGAATTATTGGCAATCGAGATAAGTTAGCCGGATATTTAAGTTTTGAAGAGATTATGTGAATTAATTGATTGAAGTTAGAAGTAGTAAATTCTAAATGTTATGAGTAAAATAATTAATATATGACTAAGATATTGAGTAAATTAACTAATGTGGTTATTAGGTAGACACAATGACTTGGAGATTGGAGGGGAATTGATAAATAATTGGTTACCATAGTGTTGGTGGCTAAGGATACTTACAATGATACTTAACACTATAATGACGGTGGCTAAGGGCATAATTAATACTTGGCACTGTGATGAGGGTGACCAAGGTTATATGAAGGATGCTTAGTGACCGTAGTGTCGATAACTAAGATTGTGTGCGAATGATACTTGGCAACCTTGGTTACAATGCATATGATGTTAATAAGAAAAATGAAAGGGGTTCGGTACGAATGGAAGAATCAAATGGCATTGATTAGCTATCCGGGTTTGGATTGCTAATGGTATCGATGAGGTTTCATCGGTGCCAGTATTTCTTAAATTGATTAGACGATCCCGAACAATTGGGTGACTAATGATGTTAGTAAAGATTACTAACATCGGCATGATTACTCCTGGTTTAGTGGAAAAAAAAGAAAGATAAGTTGATTAACTATTCTGGGATAGTTAATGATATCAATAGGTCACATTGGTATCGACAACCATTTCTGGTGTGATTAGCTACTCCAGGTAAGGAGGCTAATGATGTCAAGGGTTCTTGACATCTACAACTTTGATGGTAAACCAGATATGAATAAGATTTGATTAACTATTCCGAGAAAGGAATAGTTAATGATACTAATTGGTTGTATTGATATCGGTATGTGAATGTAATTGATTAGTCTAGCCCAATATTAGAAGACTAATGATACTAATGAGATTTATTAGTTTCGACGATTACCTTCTAGCAACAGATTTAGAAAGGGAAAATATTGATTAGTTATTCCAAAAGAATGAGACAAGCTAATGATACCAAGAGAGGAATATCTTGTTATCAAGTGAGAATTGATTTATAAGAAGATGGTGTTCGCAAACCGTTGGGTTGTGTTGAGATTTTTAAGATGGAATTATTCTTGGCAAATAAGATAGGATATTAGATGGATATTGGTAATAAATGGAAAATATATGTTGTAAAAGTGGTTTATGCCTATTTTTTTATATCAAAAGAAATTCCATAGAGATTATTGTCTGCCATTGTTATTGCTTGTTACTATCTTTTATATTTATATGTACATGTTAATTTCTATTTTCAGGTCCATCACGGTCGCATCAAGAGTGATACTAGTTTAGTTATCTTTTGCTTTTGACCATGTAAATTATTTGTAAATTAAAAGACTCCTAAAACTTGAGATGTAATATCAATCTGTAAATTTGAATGTATGTCTTTAATCTAATGGTTGAAACTCTAAGTGCCTATTTAACCATGCATGTTTATAGTTGAAATTGAATCTTTCACTTGAACTACATTATATGATGTTATTAAATAAGATGTGTTGTGTTGTTGATAATGAGTTGGGTTGAGACCTAGGATGATTAGGTCGTGATTGAGTTATGAGATGTGAGATATTAGAAGTGTAAACACGGTATATGTTGATAACTTGAGACCTCCCAGTATAGGGGAGACTCTGCTGAAATTTTGGTAGAAATTTTGGTGGAACCTGTATATCAAAAAAAAAATTACCTGAAAATTTCCAATGTATCGCAAAAAAGAATGTAGAAAATCGGGGTTGTTACACGTGTTCTGCAGCGAATTTGTGATTCACTGCTGAAGTTGAGTTGTCTGTAGCGAATTAGCATTTGCTGTCGAAATGCGTGTTCTGCAATGAATTTGCAATTCGCTGCCGAAGTTGAGTTGTCTGCAGTGAATTTGTGATTTCGCTGCCAAACTGAGTTGTCTACAGCGAATTAGCATTCGCTGCTGAAGTGCGTGTTCTGCAGCGAATTTGTGATTCGCTGTCGAAGTTGAGTTCTCTACAACGAATTTGTGATTTTGCTGCCGAACTGAGTTATCTGTAGCGAATTAGCATTCGCTGTCGAAGTGTCTATTATGTAGCGAATTTGTGATTCGCTATCGAAGTTGGGTTGTCTGCAGCGAATCTATGATTCGCTGCCAAAACTGAGTTATCTGCTGCAAATTAGCATTCGCTGTCGAAATGTGTGTTTTGCAGCGAATTTGTGATCCGCTGCTGAAGTTGAGTTTTCTGCACCGAATTTGTGATTCGCTGCCGAAACTGAGTTGCTTGCAGCGAATTAGCATTCGCTGTTGAATTGTGTGTTCCACAGCGAAATTGTGATTCGCTACTGAAGTTGTACTGTTTGCAGTGAATTTGTGACTTACTGCTGAAATTGAGTTGTCTGCAGCGAAGTAGCATTCGCTGTCGTAAAATGTGTTCGCTGCAGTGAAGTACCATTCGCTACCGGAATTGTGGCGCCAGCAGCGAAACAGTTTTGCTACCGAATTGGGCAGCCTGCAGCGAACCAGTTTTCGCTGTCGAATTGCGCAGCCTGCAGCGAAAACTAAACCAGTTTTCGCTGCCAGTTTCTACAATAGGCCTCCCAGGCAGAAATGACTTAAATGCTAGTAATAAATTCATGGCATGATGGTGTACAATATGGAACACTTGAATGTGAACATATGAACTCTTGAAACAAGTATGGTGACGAATGTGATTTAAAGATACAAATGTATTGATTTGTGACCATTGATGTCTTAGGTGATGCAGTCGGGATCGGACCATGGTTAAGACAAGAACAACCCACAGGTGGAGCAGGTAGGTGACTTTCACCTTCCTTTTTCATAACGCTGAATAATGAAATACTTTATCATGAATGTTACCTTATTGTGTTAGTGTAGATATCAGATTCCAAATGCTTAAATGTTGACAAATGGTTGATTAGCTCCGGCTAATGGCATCCGAATGGATGACCGGCACAAATGAATGATTAGCTTCGGCTAATGGCATCCAAAGTGGATGATCGCGGTGAGTGAACGGTTAACCTCCGCAAATGATGCCTTAAGAGGATAGCCGGATATAAGATTATGCTCGATTGCAAGAATTGGTGCATCTATATGTACTTCAAGTTGTTTATACCAAGTACATGAAGGAACTACAAATGTCACGCTTCAAACATAGGATAATGTTAATGTTTCATTAAACTACCAAACTGTTTATTATCATTATTAGTATTAAGTAATTGCATTCTTATAATTTTTTTGTACTGCAGCAGGGACGTCACACCAACGAGGTGCCTAGGAAACCCAATACACGGGAACCTACTTTTGCAAGGAATCATGTAGTTGCATTCTAAATCATGATGTATTTTGTATGAATCAAAGTACTAAACGTATATCTATTATTAGATCCTTCTTGTTTAAATTCGTGATGACTATTAGTAGGATAGGAATGCAAACTCATGTCTATGTATGTATATTTTTAATGTGAACTTCTAATCATGCAAACATAATATTATGTGTTTATGTAAGATTCACTTTTAGATGAAATGTTGATTGTTGTTGATTAATGGATTGTATCTTGATGATGTGAGGGAACAGCTTCATCGCTTACCGACACGATGTGTGTCAAGTACAAAAAAAAATTACTATTGTTTTGGGCTTGAAAAGCCGGGTTGTTACAAAAGACAACGCAAAGGAGGAATCTCGGTTTGAACAAGGAACAAAGGAGAAAAGAAAATGAATTTTGTTTAATGGTACACATACTAATGAGAGAACAAAAATGTTTGCAGTTAATGGAAATAGAAGGCATGATACTCATCTAACACTATGGGAACAATTCACTTCATTATGTAAGGTAACACAATCAAAATTTATATTTTCCATACAAATATTGCAAAGAACAACATGGCAAAATAATCATGAAAGTGAGATGAAAAGCAATGATAGTGAACTATAAAAGATCAATGAGGGTTATACCTAAAACAACAACGCAAATTTGATGACCTCTGATCTTGGTAATATAGAGAATCTAGCCACTAATCATGCCTCTTTGGTTACAACTATTCCATCAACAAGAGAAAATCAAGCTGTAAAGAATCCAGCCACTGATCATGCCATCAATCATTCGGTTACACCCATCTCATTAGCAAGAGATAATCAAGCCATAATAGCCAATATGTCAAAGAGCTGGAATTATAGAAATCAAGCCATAATAACCAATTTGTCAAAAAATTAGAATCATGGAATTCCTATAAATAGATATTCTGCATCTCTGTATATATACTTTCACAATGTAACAGAAAACAAGTAAGCAAAAAAGATTTGAAAAATAAAGAAAATCTAGAAACCTTAATCACCTTGTGGTGTTGTTTCGCTTATATGGTATCAGAGCAATCTAGACAAATTTTCACATCAATTGCACAACTAATCTCATCTTCAAACGACAATCTTACTCTTATCAACACAAACCAGCTACAACAATTCACTCCCTCCAATTTTCCATCATGGAGTGCCACCTTCAAATCACTTCTTCATGGATTTGATCTTATGGGCTACTTGGATGGAACGACCAAGTGTCTTTTAGTTCCAACAAATAGCACTGAACCTGGCACCAATACAACAACCATATTATGGTTTTGTTAAGATCAGCTCCTCTTCAATGCAATTCTGGCCTCAATTTTCGACAACATCTCACCTTTAATTGCAACTGCAAAAACTTCAATAGAGGCTTAGTCAAGATTAACATGACTTTACGCAAATCGATCTCGCACAAGGGTTATGCAACTCAAGGAATCCTTGACTCTACTTCAGAAAGGAGATCAGTCCATCTCTAATTATATGCAGGATGTTCATACAACAATTAATGAACTAGCCATGATCAGTAAACACCCAAAAAAATAAGAATATGAAAGTCCAAACAACCCCACCACCACTGCTGATTTCTGGATCGGTAGCGATGTAGTTTTCACTGCCGATTTTTGGATCGGCAGTGATGCAGTTTTCGCTGTCGATTTCTGAATCGGCAATGACATAGTTTTATGGTCAAATTTTTTGAATCGACGGCAACACGATTTCTGATGCCGATTTCTGAATCGGCAGCTATGCAGTTTTTGCTGCCGACTTCTGAATCGGCAGCAACTCAGTCTAATTGAAAGTTTAGGAAAGCAATCAGGCTGTCTTAATGTTGCGATGTCACGGTCGCACAAATTAATTACCCTGGCTTAAATAAACAAGATAGTATAAAGTAAGCAAGGGGTTGATCCCACGAGGAAGGTTCAGTTCAGATTTTTATGTTGTATGATATGCAATTTGGGTACTGTATAATAGTAACAGAAAACTATTAAGCAAAAGTAAATAAAATCAGAAAATTATCAAGAAAACAAACCTTAGTCGCAAGTAAACATCCAGCTATAGAAATCAGAACTGATCATGGAAACGAAACATCAATTTATATTCTGAATATTTATCTCTTCTTAACATTGGTTAGTTAACAGATCCGCCGTATAACTTACCCTAACCATCAAACAACCACAGTGTCCGCGTTAGTAATTTAATTCAATGGCAGCCTTAAGAACTAGATAAGTTGATGAATCAAGAAAACATAATTGTTTGCAGTCTATGCTTAACGTAGATCCGCCACAATTATTAAACTCAGTTGCTTCACAAGTTATATATACCACAACTTTGGTTTTGATAGCAAACTTAGCAATATATTGTTCACAATAGTAACTTAGAGTCCGATCTAGCAATTAAAATAAACAATCACAGAAAATAAGCATAGGAGAACAAACATATTCATTCATCATATAAACTAAAAAGAAAAGGTAGAATAAATCTCACAGTTCTCGAAATTCGAAGGTTTTTGTATCCTTGCAACCAAGAAAAAGAGTTTAGCCTTACATGTTTGTTGAACAACTAATAAAAAAGGAGGAATGCATGATTTTGGGTTTCTTAGAGGAAGGGGGCATTTCTCTCCCTTGGCTGGCCATTTTCCTTTCTCTTCTCTCATTCTTTTTATATCCTAGGAAACCTTAGTCTCTATTTTATAAAATAGTCCTCCCTTAAGTAGACAGTTTACATTTAAGTACTTCAATAACTATTTTTCTAAAAAAGAAGAAATAGCCTTGCATGAAATCTTCAAGCTTTGACTTAGAGGAGCTAAATTGCTGAAATAAAAACTTGGATGTGGGTTTAGATGCTTCGGAATGTAATTTGGACTCGTTTCTTTATGAAACCTGTTTGCTGGCAGAATTCAGTTGTCATCTTTGAAACATTATATCTCCCTCATATGACATCGTTTGTGGCTGAAATTTTGAGCGTTGATAGGTCTTGGAGTCAAGAATCAAACAAAATTAAGTTTGCATCCAATGGACTTCTGTAGCTCAAGATATTCAAGTCAGAATGACTGAAGATCAATACTGGCAGATTGTGAGATTTGACTTTGAAGGCTGCGATTTCCATGATCTTCCTTATTTTATTTTATTGACTTAGATGTCCAGAAAGGTATGGATGTTAGCTTTTTAATGCCACTAGAATCACTTCATATCGACCTCTAGAGCTCATGCTTTACACAAAACATCGACTAAAGGTCTAATCTTCCAATTACCTCCAATTTACTCATTTTTGCATCTTTCATCCAAAAGTGCATTCAAAACATAAAACAAAGAATATCAAGACATTATATATATAAAACATAGGCAAAACACTAGTTAAATGTGGGGAAACTATTGAATAATATGGTTGCATCAAATACCCCCACACTTAGCTCTTGCTCGTCCTCGAGAAAGGATAGATAAAATCAAATTGAAATTAAATTAAATTAAATCACTATGACTAATCTCCTAATCTCTCATCAATTTTCAAGAATATATGCATTATAAACAAGAATACAATCAAGAAGGATAAAGAGTACAGATTTTCATGAATTTATTTACATGCAAACATCAAAACTCAATTGATCGTTGGGATTTAAATGAAATCTATGTCATGCCAAAGTGATAGGTCCTCTAATTGATATACACTCCATCACTCACATGTTTAGGGCTTATGTGTTTAAATTTCTCAAATTCAATCAATGAATATAGTCTACCATAAGCTTGCTCTTTAATCTCATCTCCATTACTAACATATTACAAGCAATGCATGAATCAAAAGGTCTTACTTTTTTGTTGTAATGGGGTTGAGGTCAAGGTGAGGTAAAAGAAAGGAAAAGAAAAGGTTAAAACCAAAGAAAGTAGAGTATTCTAAAAAAAATTGATTTTTTTTGAAACAAGATATCCCATCAAAGCAGATAAATTTTCTATCTTTAATCACCAATTCTTAACTTCTTTTGATTTCAAGCTCTTTCAACATAAAACCTTAAGAAAATAAAGGAACATTTTTTTTTTCACCTTTGGCAACTTTGCCCATCTTTTCATCAAGCATCTTCTTTCTTTTCACATAATTTCCAACCATAATCCATGAGAAATCAACAAGTATATGCTTTACTAATCCTTGGCTAGGGGAAAAGGAAAACATATATAAAGTTAAGGCTTATACATGGATAAAGCAAAGAAAAGATAAACAAGCTCAAAAGGGGCTCACTAACGATAATATGCTTTAGGTTGGCTTTTTGGCTCAAGTGATTAAAATTTCTAATGCCTTTATCATCTTCATGTATATATGTAATGCAAATGTAATCTCAACTAGATATGAAGCAAGTTCTAGAGATACATATCATTGAAAAAATGCATAATCAAAGAATATAATGTTGAAGGCTCAAAAGCTTGCAGTGGTATAACACTATAAAGTCAACATGACATATTCTCAAAGTCAATCCCTAAACCAATTAAACCTTAAAACTTGCATGCACACTCATTCATTTGATTTATATCTTCATCTATCTCAATTAATTCTCATACATAATACTTATATTCTCATAAACCAATGGGAGTTCAAAAAGATCAAACATAGATTATTTTTTTTTACGCAACAAAAAAACCTTAATTCTCTCAATACCCCACACTTTAAACACAACATTGTCTTCAATGTTGAAATAAAAGAAAAGGAATATAAGAGAATGAAAAAAATAAAGTAAAATGCAAAAAATAAAAGATAAGGGAAAAGGAAAGCAAATCTAATTTTTTTTGTGTGCTGGGTTGCCTCCTAGTAAGCGCTTTTGTTTTATCTCATTGGCTCGACATTGGAATGCTCATTCTTCATAGAGTTGTTCAGCTAACTCCATAAAAGCGGTGAGTTCTGTTGTCCAACCTTTATAGAAAGGTTTCAAGCGATGCCCATTGACCTTGAGCACTTTGTTTGTTTCTAAACTTGTAATTTCAACTGCACCATAAGGGAAAACATTAGAAACAACAAAGGGTCCAATCCAACGAGAGCACAACTTTCTAGGAAAAAGTTTCAAACACGAATGATAAAGAAGGACTTTGTCTCCAACATTAAACTTTTTTCTTGTAATCCTTCGGTCATAAAGACTCTTAGTCTTTTCTTTTTAAATCTTTGCATTCTCATAAGCATCATTTTGTATCTCTTCTAACGTGATTCCAGTCTTTTTGGGCACCAAATGGATAGGCGCCACCCATTCACTGTCCATGATGGGGTAAATGACTCCTGTATCATGAGGGACATTTTGCAAAGCCGATGTTGATCCGTGCATGTTTTGGGGAACACATATATGCCTCTCCATCTCTTCTATCTCGGTAAAATCATAGCCATAACTCAAAGCCACGCTTAATCCGTTCTCACAGTCAAAATCAAAAACTTGTTGCACACACTTATGAACTTGGTCATAGCATGTGATAGAATAAACATTGCTATAAGGATATTTCATCGCATCATGAAAATTAAATTCAATCTTTTCATCTCCTACTTCCATGGACAAAGTATCCTTACCACAATCAATTTTTGTATTGGCAGTTTTCAGGAATGGTCTCCCAAACAATATAGGAGTGTTGTTTGATGAATCACAAGAATCATGTTCCATATCAAGAATATAAAAGTCGCATGGAATGACCAAACTATCAATCTTAACTACGACATCTTTTATCACACCAAGTGGGTAAACAAAACTACGATCCGCAAGTTGTATTATAATGCTAGTTTTATTCAAAGGCTCCATACTAAAAAAATCATAAACATGTTTAGGCATAACACTAATGGATGCACCTAAATCGCATAAGGCCCTTTTGAAACTAGCATTACCAATAACACATGGGATAGTAAACGCAACCTGGATCTTTTTGCTTCAAAGGCATATTCTTTTGAACAACAGTAGATACAACTTTACCTGTACTTACCATTTCATGACCTTTTAGCTTGTAGGCTCTCTTAGTAGTACACAACTCCTTCAAGAATTTGGCATACTTGGGAATTTGCTTGATAACATCAATCAAAGGAATGTTGAGTTTCACTTTCTTGAAAACTTCTAAAATTTCTTTTTCTTTGTCCTCTTTCTTAGACATGGAAGAACTTAAAGGAAAGGGTGGAATTGTTTTAAAACTAGAATTCAATGAGTTAGTACTTACCTTTGGAGTGTTGGTCGTTTTTTCATTTTATGGAGGAGAAGGATGTTTCTTTTTTATACTTAATTCTGTTTCTATCTATCTTCTTCCTCCATCTCAATTTGTTATGACCTTTGCTCTTCAAGTTCTTTCCCACTTCGCAACATGATCGCACTAACATTCTCTTTTGGATTCAATGCTTGGGAGGGCAATTTTCCATTCATTTGTGCCTCCAATTTCCCTACACTTGAAGCTACTTGCCCCATTTGCTTCTCTAAGTTGTGAATGCTTGACCTTATTTCCTGTTGAAAAGACATGACATTTTGTTGCAATGTCACTGTATTAGAATCCAAGGTTTTCATCATCTCATGAAGATCATCACTCGATGATGACCTCATAACATTGGAGTTTGTGAATGGAGGGGGTTGTCTTGCTTGATAATTCTATTGGGGCTGAATCCATAGGGATGGAACTGTCGGCCTTGATTGCCTTGTTGAGGTGGGTTCCCATAGCACAAGTTGGGATGATCTCTCCATCCGAGATTGTATGTGTTGGAAAGAGGATCATACTTATGCTGAGGTTGTCCATTGAATACTCCATCAATTGCATTAGCTTGTTTAATGTAATCTTCTTACATTGTTGGGCACATATCCGAAGCATGTCCTTGTAAAGAGCATATGGTATGAACTTTCACTTGCTTTAAGAACACACAAGAGAAGTAAGATCATTAACTTTATTCTCAATGTTAGAAATACTTACCTCATTTACTGGTTTTCTAGGGAAGTCTCCACGCGTGCCAAATTGTTTTGAGTTGGCTGCCATATTTGAGATCAATTGGCGTGCAACCTCGGGTGTCTTATCTACCAATGCCCCTCCACTTGTCGCATCAATGATATTGCGGTAAGTAGGCATCAGTCTTTCATAGAAATATTGAATGACCAGTTGATCGGGTATTTGATAATGAGGGCAGTGAATGCACAGTTGTTCAATATTTCCCAATACTTGGAGAGTGTCTCCCCATGAGATTGTCGAATCCCACATATTTCTTTTCTTATGTTGGCAACTCGAGATGCTGGGAAATACTTATCAAGGAAAATCTTTTTCATGGCATTCCAAGCTCCAATGAAACTTGGGAGAATAGAGAAAAACCACATCTTTGCTGCCCCTTTAAAAGAGAAGGGGAAAGCTTTCAACTTAACATGTTCTTCATCAACTCCATTCGGTTTTATGCCAATGCAAACCATGTGGAACTCCTTGAGATGAGTATGGAGTTCTCCAGCAAGTCCAATAAATAATGGCAGTAAGTGTATAAAACCAGACTTGAGCTTGAAGTTGACATTCTTGTCCATGTTTATATGCACAATGGTTGATTCTTCACATTAGGAGCAGCGAGTTCCTTAAGTGTCTGTTGTCGTTCAACAACCATAGTGTTGATGCAAGCTTCCTTCCATAACCTGCGTAAAGTGTTTTCAATTTTGAGATCTACTTGCACTTGATGCACTTGACTCTGATTAGTAGAACGGGTTACATGCATAAATCATCAAAAAAAAACTCAAACGAAATCGGCCACACAAGAGATTGAAAACAATGTAAATTGAACGAAAATCCTACGCTAGAAACAAAAATTGCCTAAAAATCCTAGAAAATGGTGGAATTTGGCCTCCATAGGGTGGGGCTAGTGTCCAAAGGCACCAGTCTTGTTCAAAATGTCGTTTTCCTTCAGGAAACAAAAGGCCGATACCTAATTCCACCAAAAATTTGTTATGAACAGTACCGCTGCCGTAAATGAACAGTACCACAACAAGAAAAAATTATGTTTTTCTTTTTTTTTCAGAAAAATAAATAACAATCACAACAAATAAAAATAACAGCACAAGAATTATGTAAACCCCGGAAAAAAATAAAGGTTTCATAAATTGCAAACTAAATAAATGGGGAATAAAAGTAAAGAAATTTATGCATAGGTTTAAATAAAAACGGGAATTTGGAAATTTTTGGACATAAATTTCTAGATGACATATTTCGGGACATTATAAATTAACCCGGAAATGTTGAGGGTTGGATTAAATTAAAGAAAATAAACTAAACTAAAACTTATGGGGTGAAATTATAAGAAATGAAAAGAGGTATAACTTAATTATAAAAAGAAAAAGATGTGGGGGAAAAATAATACACTTAAAGAAAATGAGGCCTAAATGCAAATAAGAAAAATTATAGAGCATAAATACTCCTCTTCTCACCAAAAATCTGCAACAACCGTAAGGAAATAAAAGAGGGAGTTTTTGTATCCATTCTTGCAAATCAAGAGAGAAAAACCAAAATTTCAAGAACCCATCCAAGATTTAAGGGTTTATAGATGGAATAAACACTTGTGGGCAAGTGATTAACAAGATAAGGGAATCAGAACCAGATTCCTTCATAGAAATTGTAGTTTTGGATGTTAGCTAACTATGAAAATTGTTCTTGCTCAATTTGGAGTATTAGAACTCCAGTTATGGGATATCAACCGAGACTGGGTCATGATAGACCCTATAGGGCAATAAGTCTGATTTGTGATGAGCAATTTTGACTGTCTTAGGGGCAGAACTGGGTTCTCCTTCCTTTAGAGAATTTGTAGCCTCGTGTCTTAGCTTTCCAACGAGACCAATCTCGCTTGATTAGAACTCTAGATATAATTAAAAATCCAAAGAGAGGTCGGACAGTAACGGTTGGACAATAACAGTTCAATGCCTAGACAGAAAGTAATGGTTCAAGACAGTAACAGTTTAATGCCTAGACAGTAACGGTTCAATGTTAAGATAGTAACGGTTGGACAGTAACAATCTAAGGTATAGATAGTACTAGTTGGACAGTAACAGTTCGAGATTTAAACAATAACAATTCAAATATAAGGAAAGGAATGATAACTATGGTTGGATAAAGAATGACATCATTAATGAGTGTAATGAGAAAAACATAAAATATAAAGAAAGAAATTATTGAAAGAAAGACTTATTAGTTGTTGATATGATTACTATAAAATATATCCTTGAATGAGGAAAATTTATGAGATGAGCTTGTGACTGCAGGAGGGACCACCGGGGTGGTGCAATAGCAGTAGCATGGGAGCACGAGTAAAGCTTCTACTACAGGTAGGTGATCCGCACTTATACTTCTAGTTAAATTCCATTATTTAATATGTTATTGATGTGATATGTTAATTACTGAATGATGGATATTATAGGTGTTGCGATGTCGCGGTTTCACAAATTAATTACCCTAGCTTAAAACACAATACACAAGATAATATAGAGCTAGCAAGGGGTCGATCCCACGAGGAAGGTTCAAGTCAGATTTTTATGCTAGATGATATGCAATTTGGGGGGGGGTTTGGGCGTTATCAAGGCTAAAGCAAAAGAAAACAGAAAACTATCAAGCAAAATTAAATAAAATCAGAAAATTATCAAGAGAACAAACCTTGGTTGCAAGTAAACATCCACCTACAGAAATCAGAACTGATCATGGAAACGAAACATCAATTTATATTCTAAATATTTATCTCTTCTTAACATTGGTTAGTTAACGGATCCGCCGTATAACTAACCCAAACCATCAAACAATTACAGTGTCCGCACTAATAATTTAATTCAATGGCTGCCTTAAGAACTAGATAAGTTGATTAATCAAGAAAACATAATTGTCCACAGTCTATGTTTGATTTGATTGAATGTTCTCCCTAAGATTAATAACGTAGATTCGCTATAATTATTAAACTCAGTTGCTTCACAAGTTCATATACCTCAACTCCGGTTTTGATATCAAACTTAGCAATAGATTGTTTACAATAATAACTTAGAGTTCGCTCTAGCAATTAAAATAAACAAACATAGGAAAAATAAGCATAGGAGAACAAACATATTCATCATATAAAACTAAAAAGAAAAGGTAAAATAAATCTCACAGTTCTTGAAATTCGAAGGTTTCCGTGTCCTTGCAACAAAGAAAACGAGTTTTAGCCTTGCATGTTTGTTGAACAACTAATCAAAAAGAAGGAAGAATGCATGATTTCGAGTTTCTTAGAGGAAGGGGGCATTTTTCTCTTCTTGGCTGGCTACCTCCCTTCTCTTCTCTCATTCTTTTTATATCCTAGGAAACCCTAGCCTCTATTTTACAAAATAGTCCTCCCTTAAGTAGACAGTTTACAATTAAGTTCTTCAATAACTATTTTCATAAAAAAAGAGAAATAGCCTTGCATGAAATCTTCAAGCTTTGACTTAAAGGAGTTAAATTGCTGAAATAAAAACTTGGATGTCGGTTTAGATGCTTCAGAACGTAATTTGGACTCATTTCTTCACGAAACCTGTTTGTTGGCAGAATTCAGTTGTCATCTTTGAAAAATCATATCTTCCTCATATGACATTGTTTTTTGCTGAAATTAGGAACGGTGATAGGTCTTTGAGTCACGAATCCAAAAAAATTATGTTTGCATCAATTGGACTTCTATAGCTCTAGATATTCAAGTCAGAATGGTTGAAGGTCAACACTGGCAGATTGCAAGATTTGACTTTGAAGGCTGCGATTTTCATGCTCTTCCTTATTTTATTTTCTTGTCTTATATGTACAGAAAGGTAAGGATGTTAGCTTTTTAATGCCACTTGAATCACTTCATTTTGATCTCTAGAGCTCACGCTATGCACAAAACATTGACTGACGGTCAAATCTGTCAATTACCTCCAATTTACTTCTTTTTGCATCTTTCATCCAAAAGTACCTTCAAACATAAAACAAAGAATATCAAGGCATTTTATATATAAAACAAAGGCAAAACACTAGTTAAATGTGGGAGAAACTATCGAATAATATGGTTGCATCAATGGGAAAGGAGGAAATCTTGCGTAATGATGTCAATATTTTGAATAGTATTCAAGGTGAAAGGATGTTGTGGGAATTGTCAAGTGATGAAATTATCGCTGACAAAGAAAATATGAGAAGTGTGATATGGGGCGTGGACTAACATACATTTAGTGTATGTTAGGATCCCGGGTAAGGGGATCAACATGTATTGACTAGCATACATTTAGTGTATGTTAAGGTCCCGGGTAAGGGGATCACCATGTATTAGCTAGCATACATTTAGTGTATGTTAGGATCCCGGGTAAAGGGATCACCTTACATCGACTCTTACGGGGTGGTGATGATACCAGCGAAATTGGTATCGGTAATGTTTTAAGTAAAAATAATCATGGTTGATCTTATGAAATCTTGAATGGAAGTTGGAAATGAGAGATGAAATGGTTTTTAGTAGTTGAATGAGAAAGAGTTTCCAATGAAAACCAGAAGGGAGAAGTGAATAAAATATGAATGCATGTTTGCCGTTTTAAATTGTTGGATATTTGTGTTGTTATATTTATTGTGATATTCATGTTTCAATAATATGTATTTGTTTCAGGACCCTCGCATGCACGATAGGAGTAAATCCTAGTTTATATTCATTTTTTTATAATTCTAGGTTCTAGGGCATATACCCTTGTATTTTGTAATATTACAACTTTTATATAACTTAATTTGTGTAATCAATGTTTAAACTTGAACAGATAATCTTGACTCTGAATTTCATATGAATGTGTATATGTATACATGTTTGTCTCATCTTTTCCTCTATAATGATATTTATTGTTCATTGTATGTTATAAATATTATGGTTGTGATGATGATGATGTTTGCGGTATTGAGACCTAGGATGACTGGGTCGTGATTGAGTTATGACATGTGAAATATTAGAAGTGTAAACAGGTTAAATATCGATAACTTGGGACCTCCCGATGTAGGGGAGACTCTGCCGAAATTTTAGTGAAAATTTTAGTAAAATTTAATATGAACACCTTGCACACATACACATACATGAGATTGTTGCTTAATCCCGGATATAGGATGTTATATTTTGGTATCAGAGCTCAGGTTGTTATTTTGGGGCAGGAATATTGATATTGTTTTGAAGCGTGTTTCAGGATGGTTAGAACAAGGCAAGGAGCCAAGACTGGTCCATCCCTAGTTCGGGTAAGTGATCAAAGTCTTCATTATGAAAGTGTCCATACTGGGATCCCTTGGTAGACACCTCCTCTCATGTACCTACAACATCAGTACACTCTAAAGGGGACGAGTTAGTGAGACTTCGAGATGATTCGGTGTTCCATCAAGCGAAGGTATCAATGCCTGAGGTATCAGACAAACATGAGGGAGATCATGTATCCCCACCAGTGGCACCGGCAACTGTGTCAAACCCCTTTTCAGATCCTGCTTTTATGGTTCATATAGTGAGAGCTGTAGCAGCAGGAATGGCAGCAGAAGCCTTTAGTACAGCTCCAAGATCAGGGGGAGTAGTCACCATAGTGCAGTGGGTGAAAGGTATGCGAGAGATGGGTTGTATGACTTACCTTGGTGAAGAGGATGCTAAGGTTGCTGGGCACTAGCTGAGGAAAGTGGAAAGAGTTATAAATCAGATGCAGGTGCTAGAGGAGCTACGGGTGGATTGCGTGACTCAGCTATTGGTTGAAAGTGCCCACTCTTGGTGGGAGACCATCAGAGAGAGGAGATTCTAGGACTTAGCAGCTTTTGCCTCCACTTACCTTCCCACAGAGCGCCACAGGGTGGAGAGGTTCTGTTATGGACTAAGGCAGGAGCTAAGGATGATATTAATAGCCATGCAGTTTTAGTCTGTACGGGAATTGATACGAGCTGCTTAGGGATGGAGAGGGTGATGAGGGATGCCGCGAAGCCAATGGTCGAGCAGAGTCAGACGTTTAGAGGTAAAAGGAGAGATTTTGGGTTTTCGACTGGGAGACCTCCTCTCCCAAAGAAAGGGAAGAGCGGGCAGTCATCAGGACAGTTCTAGAGGAGAAGTGGGAGTTTCACCCCATGAGGTAGCTCAAGAGGATCTAGATAGGTTGGTGGAGGAGGATCCTAGGAAGGACAGGCTATACAGGGAGTCACAACTGCTGGAAGGTCTATAGAGCAGAAAGGACTTGTGTATCCATACTATTAGAGGTGTGAGCAACGACACCCTAGAGATTGCTCCGTGATGCCAAGAAGATGCTATATTTATAGAGGAGAGGGGCATTGATGGAGAGAGTGCTCGCATGTAGGCAGAGGTTGTTACTATTATGAGGATACGAGTCACATGAAGAAGGATTGTTCCTGTAGAACTACTAAGGGAGCCCATGGTCAGAAGAATGAGGTTTAAAGCCTACAACAATCAGTTATAGTCAATCGTCCTATCAGGCCTACCCAGTTAGGGATGAGTGTTACTCGGGGGAGGCCTAGAATTCAGGAGGGGAGGACTCAGGGTCGGGTATATCACATGACCCACGAGGATGTGAGAGTTGTACCTGATGTGGTGGCAACTACTTTACAGTTAGATACAATGCAAGTTTATGCTTTAATTGATCCTAGAGCTAATCATTCCTTTGTAGCTTATAGAATTATGAATAACCTGCATGTGTTATCTAGTAAGTTGGGTGTAAGAGTGACGGTTAGTACACCTCTAGGAGAGAATATACATATTGATGATATTTATAGGGGGGTAAAACTATATATTGAAGGGTTAGAATTGAGGGTAAATCTTATACCGTTAAAGTTATATGATTTTGACTTGATTGTGGGCATGAATTGGCTAAGTAAACATAAGGCTCAAGTGGATTGTTTCACCAAAACAGTGACAATCCAAGGAATAGGTGATAAAAGAGTAGTGTTAAAGGGGAAAGAAAAGTAATTCCAAGTTGTATAATCTTAGTCTTAGTGGCTAGAAAGTTGATGAGAAAGGGTTGTTCTGCTTGGTTAGCCCATGTAAGAGAGTTGGAAAAGGGTAGCATGGATTTGGCTAGTATTCCTATTGTGAGGGAGTTTCGAGATGTGTTCCCAAAAGAGTTGCCTAGATTACCTCTAGTTAAAGAAATTGAAGTTTCCATAGAAACTATTTCAGGAATTTCTCCTACAGCCGAATCTGCTTATAGGATGGCACCTATGGAATTGGCTGAACTGAAGGTCCAACTTCAGAAATTGTTAGATAAAGGCTTCATCCGGCCTAGTAACTAGCCCTGGGGAGCTCCAATATTGTTTGTAAAGAAAAAGGATGGAACGCTTCGTTTATGCATTGATTATCATCAATTGAATAAAGTGACGGTGAAGAACAAATATCCACTTCCACAAATAAATGATTTGTTTGATCAATTAAAGGGTGTTGGGGTGTTCTCTAAAATAGATTTGAGGTCTGGGTACCACCAGTTGAGAATCAAGGAGCAAGACATACAGAAGACTACTTTCAGAAACCGTTATGGGCATTATGAGTTTTTGGTGATGCCTTTTGGACTTGATGACTCGGGTGTTTCGGCCTTACCTGGACCAATATGTGGTGGTATTTATTGACGATATCTTGGTGTATTCAAACTCTTACTTGGAGCATGAACAACATCTAAGGGTTGTGCTACAGACTTTGTGGGAGAACCGATTATATGCAAAGCTGGATAAGTGTGAATTCTGGCTCAAAGTAGTAGTTTTGGGCCATGTAATTTCAGCATAAGGAATATTTGTGGATCCAAGGAAGGTTGAGGCCGTGTTGAAATAGGAGAGACCTACCAACATGATAAAAATCCAGAGTTTCTTGGGTCTTATTGGGTATTACGGGAGGTTTATTGAGGGGTTCTCCACTATAGCATCACCTTTGACTAAGCTGACCCGCAAGGAAGTTAGGTTTTTTTGGTCGGAAGAGTGTGAGGCAAACTTTCGAGAACTGAAGGAGAGGCTCACCTATGCTTATGTGCTAGCCCTTCCCTCAGGGACAAAAGGGTTTATCGTATATAGTGATGCCTCAAAAAGGGGTTTGGGATGTGTGTTGATGCAACACGGGCGTGCGATTGCTTATGCATCGAGATAACTAAAGTCGCATGAAGTGAATTACCTAGTTCATGACCTAGAACTTGCAACGGTGGTGTTTGCCCTAAGAGTATGGCGACATTATTTGTATGGGTCACAAGTTCAAATCTTCACGGACCATAAGAGTTTAAAGTATTTGATGTCACAGAAGGAGTTGAACATGCAACAAAGGAGATGGGTAGAGTTGATAAAAGATTATGATTGTGTGATTGACTACCATCCTGGTAAGGCTAATGTATTAGCCAATGCCTTAAGTAGGAAGGGAAAAATAGTAATGAATGATATGGAGATAAAAGAATAAGGAAGTATAGTGGAATTGAAGAAGATGGGCTTGCGGTTAAATGTAGGGCTTGTGGGATCACTGTTAGCTCAGTTAAAGATCTGATTTGTGCTTCGAGACAAGGTCTTGATGGCTCAATAGGCAGATGGGAAAGTAAAGGAGATCAAGGAGAGGGTAAACAAGGGTATAGAGACAGCATTTCAAATGTTATCTGATGGGCTAATAACTATGGGTAGGTGCATTTATTTGCCTGAGAATAAAACTTTAAAAGATGAAGTATTGAGAGAAGCTCATGAATCCCGATTTGCTACTCATCCTCGAAGTACAAAGATGTATAAGGATTTAAAGGAATACTATTGGTGGCCAAATATGAAGATGGAAATAGCAGAATTTTGTGTCGAACTGTGGGATCTGTCAGCAAGTAAAGATAGAACACCAAAGACCTCCAGGGGAATTACAGTTATTGTCGATTCCAGAATGGAAATGAAAGGATATTTTTGTGGATTTTGTGACGAGATTACATAGGGGAAAGAAGGGGAATGATGCCATATGGGTGGTTGTGGATCGATTGACAAAATCTGCTTTGTTTTTTCCTATGAAAATGACTGAATCCGTGGATAAGCTAGCAAAATTATTTGTAAATGAAGTAATCAGACTACATGGAGTGCCAGTGTCGATTATATCGGATTGGGATCGAAGGTTCACATCGAGATTATGGCCTAGCTTACAATGAGTATTAGGGACAAAGTTGAATCTAAGAACAGCATTTCATCCTCAGACGGATGGTCAATCTGAAAGGACTATTCATACTCTTGAGGATCTCCTGAAGTCCTGTGTGCTGGAGTTTGGAGGGAATTGGGAGGATCTCCTGCCATTGGTGGAGTTTACTTATAATAATAGCCATCAAGCTACTATTGGTATGTCTCCATATGAAGCATTGTATGGGAGGAAATGTCGTACCCTAATTTATTGGGATGAAGTAGGAGAAAAGAAGCTTTTAGGACCTGAAATGGTCCAACTGACAACTGACAAGGTGAGGGTGATCAGAAAGAGGATGAATGAAACCCAGGATAGACAGAAAAGTTACGCAGATAATCGAAGAAGGCCTTTGGAATTCCAAGTGGGGGATAAGGTATTTTTGAAGGTGGCGCCTTAGAAATGCATCATTCGATTTGGAGTAAAAGGGAAATTAGCCCCGAGGTAAATTGGCCCTGAGGTAAATTGGCCCTTTCGAGATTAAGGAAAGAATCGGACCAGTTGCCTATCGATTAGAGTTGCCTGCATATTTGAATAAGATTCACAATGTGTTCCATGTATCATTGCTGCGAAAGGCCAAGATAGACCCTTAACGGGTTTTGCTTTAAGTACCTATGAAGATTAAAGAGGATTTAACCATGGAAGCTAAGACCGTCAATATCTTGGATTGAGATGAGAAGGTGTTAGGGTTCGCAACCAAATTGTGTGTCCTATAGCAAATTTAGGGTTCACAGTCGAAGTTGTATGGTCTGCAACGAATTTGAAATTTGCTGCCAAAATTGAGTTGTTTGCAGCGAATTAACATTCGCTGCCGAATTGTGTGTTCTTCAGCCAATTTGGGATTCGCTGCCAAAGATGAATTGTCTAAAGCGAATTTGTAATTCGCTGTCGAAAGTGAGTTGTTTGCAGCGAATTAACATTCGCTGCCGCATTGTGTGTCCTGCAGCGAATTTGGGGTTCCCTGCCGAAGTTGTATAGTCTGCAGCAATTTTCAAATTCGCTGCCAAAATTGAGTTGTTTGCAACTAATTAACATTCACTTCCGAATTGTGTGTTCTTCAGCGAATTTGGGATTCACTGCCGAAGTTCAATTGTCTAAAGCAAATTTGTAATTCGCTATCAAAATGGAGTTGTTTGCAGCGAATTAACATTCGCTGTCGAATTGTGTGTCCTGCAGTGAATTTGGGGTTCACAGGCGAAGTTGTATGGTCTGCAACGACATTTGCTGCTGAAATTGAGTTGTTTCCAGTGAATTACATTCGCTGCAACATTATGTGTCCTACAGCGAATTTGGTGTTCGCTGCCGCAGTTGTATGGTCTGCAGCAAAATTGAAATTCGCTACCAAATTTTGTGTCCTGTAGCGAAATTGAGGTTCGCTACTGAAGTTGTATGGTCTGCAATGAATTTGAAATTCGCTGCCGAAATTGACTTGTTTGCAACGAATAAATATTGGCTTCTGAATTGTTTGTTCTGCAGCGAATTTGTAATTCACTGTCGAAATTGAGTTGTGTACATCGAACTAACATTCGCTGCTAAATTGTGTCTTCCACAACGAATTTGGGATTCGCTTCCAAAATTGAATTGTTTGCAGCCAATTTAAATACGCTGCCAAAATTGAGTTGTGTGCAGCAAATTAACATTCGTTGTCGAATTGGGTGTTCTGCAGCGAATTTTGGATTCGCTGCCGAAGTTGAATTGTTTCCAGCAAATTTGTAATTGGTTGCCGAAATTGAGTTGTTTGCAGCGAATTAACATTCGCTGCTAAATTGTGTGTCCTGCAGCGAATTTGGCGTTCGATGCTGAAGTTGTATGGTCTGCAGCAAATCAAAAATTTGCTACCAAAATTGAGTTTTTGCGGCGAATTAACATTCGCTGCTGAATTGTGTGTCCTCTAGCGAATTTGGTGCTCGCTGCTAAAGTTGTATGGTCTGCAGCGAATTTAAAATTTGCTGTCGAAATTGAGTTGTGTGCAGCGAATCAACATTCGCTGCCGAATTGTGTGTTCTGTAGCGAATTTGAAATTCACTGCTTAAATTGAGTTGTGTGTAGTGAATTAACATTCGCTGTCGAATTGTGTGTTCTGCAGTGAATTTGGGATTCACTCCCAAGTTGAATTATCTGCAGCCACTTAACATTCATTGTCGCATTGTGTCCTATAGTAAATTTGGGGTTCGCTGCCTAAGTTATCTGGTCCGTATCAAATTTGAAATTCGCTGTCGAAATTGAGTTGTTTGCACCAAATTAACATTCACTGTCGAATTGTGTGTTCTTAAGCAAAATTGGGATTCACTGCCGAAGTTGAATTGTCTGAAGCGAATTTGTAATTCGCTAGTGAAATTGAGTTGTTTGTAGCAAATTAACATTTGCTGCTGAATTGTGTGTCCTGCAGCGAATTTAGCGTTCGCTGCCGAAGTTGTATGGTCTGCAGCGAATCAAAAATTCGCTGCCGAAATTGAGTTGTTTGCAGCGAATTAACATTCGCTGCTGAATTGTGTGTCCTGCAGTGAATTTGGCGTTCGCTGCCGAAGTTGTATGGTCTGTAGCGAATCAAAAATTTGCTGTCGAAATTGAATTGTTTGCAGCGAACCAACATTCATTGTCGAATTGTGTGTTCTGCAGCGAATTTGGGATTCACTCCCAAGTTGAATTATCTGCGGCCACTTAACATTCATTGCGCATTGTGTCCTACAATAAATTTGGGGTTGCTGCTTAAGTTGTCTGGACCGCATCAAATTTGAAATTCGCTGCCGAAATTGACTTGTTTGCAACGAATTAACATTCGCAGCCGAATTGTGTGTTCTTAAGCGAAATTGGGATTCGCTGCTGAAGTTGAATTGTCTGCAGCCAATTTGTAATTGCTAGCAAAATTGAGTTGTTTGCAGCGAATTAACATTCGTTGTTGAATTGTGTGTTCTGAAGCGAATTGGGGATTCGTTGCCGAAGTTGATTTATTTGCACCGAATTAACATTCGAAGCTGAATTGTGTTTCCTACAACGAATTACCATTCGCTGCCGAATTGTGTGTCCTACAGCGAATTTGAGGTTCGCAGGCGAAGTTGTATGATCTGCAGTGACATTTGCTGCCGAAATTGAGTTGTTTGCAGCGAATTACATTCGTCACTGTCGAAATTGAGTTGTTTGCAACAAATTAACATTCGATGTTGAATTTTGTGTTCTTCGATGAATTTGGGATTCGCTGCCGAAGTTCAATTGTCTAAAGTGAATTTGTAATTCACTGTTGAAATTGAGTTGTTTGCAGTGAATTAACATTGGTTGCAGCTTTGTAAGTCCAGTAGTGAATATAGTGTTCAATGTTGAAGTGGTATGGTCTGTAGCGAATTTCGTAACTTAGTTGTTTGCAGCGAATGTTAATTCGCTGCCGAATTGTGTGCTGCAGCAAATTTGGATTCACTGTCGAAGTTGTATTCTCTGCAATGAATTTGAAATTTGCAACCGAAATTAAGTTGTTTGCGTCGAATTAACATTCGCTGCCGAATTGTGTGTCCTTTAACAAATTTGGTGTTTGCTGCTGAAATTGAGTTGTTTGTAGTGATCAACATTCGCTGCTGAATTGTGTTTCCTTCAGCGAATTAACATTCGCTGCCGAATTGAGTGTTCTACAGCGAATTTGGGATTTGCTGCCGAAGTTGAATTTTTTTAAGCGAATTAACATTCGCTGTCGAATTGTGTGTGATGCTGTAAATTTGGGATTCGCTACCGAAGTTGTATGGTCTGCAGTGAATTTAAAATTCGCTGTCAAAATTGAGTTGTGTGCAGCGAATTAACATTCGCTACTGAATTGTGTGTTTTGCGATTCATTGGGGAATCGATGCCGAAGTTGATTTGTCAGCAGCAAATCATCATTCACTACCGAATTGTGTGTTCTGCAGCGAATTTTTTTAAAATCAGTGCCGAAGTTGAATTGTCTGTAGCGAAATAACATTCACTGCAACATTGTGTGTCTTGTAGCGAATTTCGAATTCGCTGCTGAAATTGAGTTGTTTGCGTTAATTCGCTGCCAAATTGTGTGTCCTGCAGCGAAATTGGGGTTCACTACCAAAGTTATATGGTCTGCAGCGAATTTGAAATTCATTGCCGAAATTGAGTTGTGTGCAGCGAATTAACATTCAATGCCGAAGTTTTATGGTCTGCAGCGAATTTCTGAAATTGAGTTGTTTGCAGCGAATTAACATTAGGGACTGAATTGTGTGTTCTGCAGTGAATATGAAATTCGCTGCCGAAATTAGGATTCATTGCCGAAGTTGAATTGTTTGTAGCGATTTAACATTTGCTGTTGAAGTTGTATGGTGTGCAAATTCACTGCCAAAATTAAGTTGTGCGCAGCGAATTAACATTCGTTGTCGAATTTGAGGGGTTGAGGCATATGAATAATGATAATACATCTAGCTAAGTAATGAGGATTGCACATTGTATTTGAGAAGTGAATGAAAGAATTTACTGACCTTCAGTTGATAACAAAAAATAACGATAACATCCTTCTAGTTGTTATTATTATGTTTAGATTATTTACAATTCTTGTATCCATGTTGTTTTGTAACAGGGGCATTAGAGTATAATTGATGCTTAGTTTTTTCACACATGATGGAAGAACTTACATGAAAGGTGTGAAGAAATGATGCAATGAATGAAGTGTGTAATTCTGCTGGATTTTAAGAACAAATTGTATGCTAGTGCCGGATTTGTGTTGTCTGCAAGCGAATCAGTGTTCGCTGCCGAAATTGTATGGTCTGCAGCGAATCAGCGTTCGGTGCTGAATTTATGTTGTTTGTAACGAATCAGTGTTTGTTGTCGAAATTGTGTGGTCTGCAACGAATCAGCTTTCTGTGCTGAATTTGTGTGGTCTGCAGCGAATCAGCGTTCGCTGCTGAATTTATGTTGTCTGCAGCGAATGATGGTTCGCTGCCGAAATTGTGTGGTCGGCAGCGAATCAGCGTTCGCTGCCGGATTTGTGTTGTCTGCAGCGAATAATGGTTCGCTGCTGCAATTGTGTGGTCTGCAGCAAATCAACGTTCGCTGCCAAAATTGTGTGGTCTGCATCGAATCAACGTTCGCTGCCAAAATTGTGTGAAATTGTGTGGTCTTCAACGAATCAAAGTTCACTGTCGAAATTGTGTTCTGTGCAGGGAATCAGAGTTCGCTGCCAAAATTGTGTTGTTTGCAGTGAAACAGCATTCGCTGTCGAAAATGTGTTGTCTGCAACGAATCAGTGTTTGCTGCCAAATTTATATTATCAGCCGCGAATCAATTTTCATTGATGGGTCACTAGCGAACTAGTTTTTGCTAACTAAATTTTGCTGCAGATTTACGTATTTAAAATGGCCTTGTGATTAAGATGATTGTTTTGTGTGAGTGTAATATATGGAACAATGGAACAAGAACTTGTGTATGCTTGACATGCGTAGTGACGAGTTGTGTGTGATTACTGAATACAAATGTAATGATTTGTGGCCATTGATGTTTTAGGTGGTGCATCTGGGATCGGACCTTCATCAGGACAAGCACAGGTAGGTGATTTTCACCTTCCTCTTTCATAATGCTAATTTATGAATGCTTTATCATGAATGTTACTGTATTGTGTTAGTGTCGATACCAAGCTGTCAAAGGAGTAAATGTTGATGAATAAATGATTAGTGACGGCTAATGACATCCAAATGGATGACCGAGATAAATGACTGATTAGCTTCAACTAATAGCATCCTAAGTGGATGACCGGGATAAACAATTGATTAACTTAGACTAATGGCATCCTAGATGGATGGCCAGGATGAATAAATTATTAGCTTCGACTAATGGCATCCTAGATGGATGGCCGGGATGAACAAATTATTAGCTCCGGCTAATGGCATCTGAGATGATTGACCAGGTTGTGTTGATGATTAGCATCGGCTAATGGCATCCGAGATGGATGATCGAGTTGTGTTGATGATTAGATTTGGCTTTGGCTAATGGCATCCGAGATGGATGACCGGGTTGTGTTGATGATTACTTCGGCTAATGGCATCCAAGATGGATGACTAGGTTGTGATTGGTGATTAGTGAGACGAATGACCGGGTTGTGATTGTTGATTAGCGAGAAGGATTAGCTCTGGCTAATGGCATCCGAAATGGATGTCCGAGTTGTGTTGATGATTAGCTTTGGCTAATGGCATCCAAGACAGATGATTGGGTTGTGAATGTTGATTAGTTGCGGCTAATGGCATCCAAGAGGGATGACGGGGTTGTGTTGATGATTAGCTTCAACTAATGGCATCCAAGACGGATGACCGGGTTGTGATTGTTGATTAGCGAGATGGATGACCGGTTTGTGATTGTTGATTAGCGAGAAGGATGACCAGATTGTGTTGAACCGGGTTGTGATTGTTGATTAGCGAGATGGATGACCAGGTTGTGATTGTTTTTTTTTATTATTATCAAATGTAACAATATATTATAGATCAAAAGTAACAATGCTGTAAAACAGCAAATACAGAAAACTTATATACAAATAGACTAGAAAAAGGGACAAGCTCCCTGGGAACCATATAGGAAAACACTGGAAAGCATTACAATCCACCACCAAATAAAATTAAAAACTAAAGCTAGAAAACGGCCAAAACAAATTACAGCTACCAGCTAAGAGCAGCAGTAAACGTTGACTCCTCCATGTAGAGACGTAGACTCTTCCATGCAGGGACAAAAGTAAGCTAGTGACACGACCAAAGAGTTGATGTCTTCTCCTAAGTGTAGGAGTGTCGAAGTAATAAATAATCCGGCAAGACCGTGGTCGAACCACAAGAGGGTAACTATATAAATTATAAATAATAATAATAATAATAATAATAATAATAAGTTGAAGAGAGCTTTGAGATGTGAATAAGATAATAAATACAAAACATGTTAGTATCAAACATTAAAGTCCATGTTGAGTTTATATTATACTTATTCTTACACCATTAGTGTAACCTTTTCACCTTGACATAATAAACTTAGCTAAACATAATGAAGAAGAGAAACATAAATAAACAAGATAAGAAAATAAATAAGATATAAGTTAACTAAGTAAAGGAAAGGAAATGAAAAGCATAAACAAAAGATTAATATAAACAAAACTTCAGCATTACAAAAATATAAAGAGAAAGACCAAGAACATGATCTTGATATGGAAACCAAGATGGCTAAATGCATGCCTCATTTTATAGGCCAAAATTCGAAACTATTGATTTGATGACTAATTGTTGAGTGGGTGGCCATATCTTGACTTGGTGACAATCCTTATCTTCTTGTCTGCCAAAAACGTCACTGCTAACGTCAGAATTTAAATAGACTTAAATCATGAAAGTTCTAGGAAATTGTCTCAGCTTTCCAACAAAAAACGAATCAGTGCATTTGGACTTCTAGAACTCGAGATATAGGCTGAACACTGAACAATGTTTGGGCTGCAGGATAGATTCTGACTTCTTCGTTGTTGCTAAGATTTGGACTTCCAAACAACAGAATTGAGTCTTGCACTCCCATGAATGTTTTAGGCCTACGTCTTAGCTTTCTAGCCATATAAACCAAATTGAAATCCAAGATCTACAGCTCCAGATATGACCCAATGACTGAACAGTGTTCCAGTTTGGACTAAACCAACATCTCTTTTCTAAGCTTAACCCTCTCTTTGTCTTCTCAATTTCAGTAGTTCAACTCATCAATCAATCCTTTGATTTATGTGATAGGCCTACATTTAAGATGAACATTTACCATAAATTAAAGGTATCTTATAGCATCAGACTTGATACTTCAAGTGCAAAATGATGATATAAAACCTTGATAAAAATGCACTTTTAAGTACTAATCACACCCCCCAGCCAGCTTTTTACTAGTCCCTAGTAATCAAAGCGTTAAAATAGAAAAACAATTTTCAAGTTCCACAAAGCAAGGCATTCATCATTCAACTTCCATTAATCTATCCAGATAAACAAACTCTCATTAAATTTATATATCTGCTCAATACCTCTTAAACAAAATATTAATAAACCTTCCTTTTTATGTGCTCAATGTATGAAAACATAGATGATGGGACTTTTATTGGAAGAAAACAATATTTTGTTCTAATGTTTAAGGTTAACTTCCTTGGGTTGGGATTATTATCTTCTTCTTCTTTTCTCTTTTTTTAAAAAAATATATATACATATAACTTAAAACACAATGCATCTTTAACCCATGTAACGAGCTTTCGGCTAATGACTCACAGACCAGTTGGTCTTAGGGCATTAGGTGTTGAGACACCCCTACGAGCTTAGTAACTCGGGTTGCAGATACTGATACGTAGATAGTGCAATGTTTGATTCCCTTAAGCTTTTCTCCTTAACCCATGTAACAAGCGTTAGGCTAATGGCTCCCAAGTCAGTTGACTTTAGGTATTAGGTGTTAAAAAACCCTTTTGGGCTTAATTGATTAGGTTAGGGAGGCTACAAAACCAAACTTATCTACATTTTTATTATCATCAATATTATCAATTTTTTTTTTTTTGCAAATTATATACTATCCATTTCCCTTAGTTGTTACATTTAACAAAAGAACATAAATAATATAATAATCCAATGTGCAACCCACAATCATATGTTAAAGTGTGTGTGTGAAAATAAAGGTTTAAGAATACTTGTTAAATGAGTATATGAGCAGAATCAAGTGATAACAATGCGAGAGTTTGTAAACCTGAATATTTCAAGAAGTATTCTGATAGACCTTGATAAGACTATTTACTAAGATGCGTCTCAAGAGTAAATAAAATTCCTCCTTACTTTGTCATCTTAATAACAGTTTTGTCAAATGGTTTTAATAATAGCAAAAACAGTTAGTAAGTTAGTTTTTTTTTTTTAATGTCAACTACTACCCTCTCCCCCCAACCAGAACGAGACATTGTCCTTAATGTCATAAGGTAGAAAGATAGAGTATAGAAGACAGCACCTGAAACAACGAACACTGACAAACCTGAAACACACTTAAACAAATATAAGAAATAATAAAACAAAATAATATGATATTAATAAAACCAAAAGACATAAGGATTCACAAACGAAGGCTCAAATCTAATCTAAGCTTCTTACGGCTTTCCTTACTTGACCAATTTATGCGACTCATGGAGGGATCAATTACAGGGATGAAATATTGTAGTTGGTCAAGCAATTGTTCAGTAGTAACAGCAGAAATTATGATTTGTTGTGCCGAAGATGTTAGTAATTCCTGTTCCACAGTTTGATCAAGAAAAGACAACAAATTATCATAAAAACCATTAACATTTAACAGACCTATAGGTTTATGGTGAATGTGCAGTTGGGCCCAAGAGGAAATATGAAAGATTTCTTCCATTGTGCCCAAACCACCTGGTAAAGTAATGAAGGCATCAGCATGGTTAAACATTGCATTCAGTTGATCAGACCTTGTGGGGACCTGTAGTTCCTCTCCAATTGTTTTTTCAATGATGCCCCCTTTTGCTAAAGCTTTGGGGATGACCCCCAAAACTTGACTGCCTCCTAAAAATACAGCTATTGACACACCCCTATTAACCCAAGGTTGCCTCCCGCATACACTAAATGAATCTTTCTCTCGGCTAGTACCTGACCAAGATGATTTGATGATTCTAAAAATTCTTTTTCTTTCCTAGGACTGGATCCACTGGAAACACAAATATTTCTTATGTGATGACTTGAGGAACCTACCATTTCTACACACTTCTATATTTGTTGAATGTATGGGTTGAGTAGAAATGAAAGGAAGGAAGAGAAGATTTTATAGATGAGAAATTGAAAATGCAATCATACCACCTATATGTAGGCCAGCTGGAGTCTCTCTCTCTCTCTCTCTCTCTTTATTTATTTATTTATTTTGAAAAAGCATGTGTATGTACAGGTAGTTGTGATTGTGGCTCACATTTTCCCATGGTTTTATGTCCAAGAACGGCTTAAACGCCCTCTATGGGTCGGGGATAGGCTTCCCATCCAATTTTCTTTAAAACTGGCAAACAAGGTCTTTTATAGTTAGATTCCCAAGACTAAGTCGATCATGTTCTTTATGGAATTATGGCCATAAATCATGAATTGCACGATGCACATCTCCACTAGAATGAGTCTCAAGAGTCAATAGAAGATTATCTAAAGACCCCTTACTTAGGGCATCCTTAATGAATTGTATTTTATCTTCACGGTTTACAGATATCATTCCTAAAGAACGACATGTTGCATTACAAGTCCATCTGGCACATCTGTGACAGACTTTTAGTTGTTTTGCATGACGTTTCTTTGCAAAAGTGCTTTTACCTGTTCTAGACATGTATGAGATGAAAGAATTGGAGGACTCACCTGATAATCAAACCTTTACTTCAATCAGCCAACGAATATCTTCAAGAATTCCATGATTCATTAACAACCTCAATCTTGCACACCTAGCACGGTAAATTTTTGCAATCGCATTTGGAGGCAAAGCGGGAAAATACTTTTTCAATTTTTCGAGAGGGGTGTCCATTTTCAAATGAGAATTGGAGAAGATATTCAAAGAAGGGAGAAAGAGCAAAGAATTGCACAAATATATATACAGATATTAGTTATTATGGGAAACTGAAAGAACCAACTTAAGTCACGGAGTATCGTTATCCGCCAATTGATCGGGGTGAGAGAGGCTAGCAAAACAAAATTCACACCAAAAAGAAACACAAAAAAAATGTGAGAAAAACAAAATAATCAACCTTTATATACAAGATCATTCAAACCAATGGATTCATTTTCACTAGGAAAATTATCAAAGTAAGCTTTGAAACGATGTCCATTTACCTTAAAAACATTGTCATTCTTTGGATTCTCAATATCAAAGGCCCTATAAGGATACACATGTTTCACAATAAATGGACCGCTCCATCTTGATCTTAGCTTTCTAGGAAATAAATGGAGTCGAGAATTATAAAGCAGAACTTTTTGACCAACATCAAATGTTTTTCTCAAGATTCTCTTGTCATGAAACTCTTTGATTCTTGCTTTATGAATTTCTTATTTCCTCAAGCTCATTTATTTGTAACTTACGCAGCTGGCTAGCATCATCAAGGTTTGAATTGAAAGCTTTAATAGCCCAATAAGCTTTATGTTCAAGTTCCACAGGCAAGTGACAAGGTTTTCCATAGACTAGTCTATAAGGTGACATACCTAATGATGTTTTATAAGCAGTTCGATAAGCCCAAAGTGCATCATTAAGTCTTAAAGACCAGTCTTTCCTATTAGGGTTCACTGTTTTCTCCAAAACCTGTTTGATCTCCCTATTAGCAAGCTCTACTTGTCCACTTGTCTGAGGATGATAAGGGGTGGCAACTTTGTGTGTGATTCCATATTTCTTCATTAAAGACTCAAATGACTTGTTGCAAAAATATGTTCCACCATCACTTATCATAGCTCGAGGGATTCCAAACCGACTCAAAATATTTTCTTTCAAAAACTTTATCACTGTTTTGTGATCATTGTTTCGACTTGGAATTGCCTCTATCCATTTTGAAACATAATCTATTGTGACTAATATGTACAAGAAACCAAATGATGGAGGAAATGGACCCATGAAATCTATACCCCAACAGTTAAAGATCTCAATGACAAGAATAGGATTTAAAGGCATCATGTGACGTTTTGAAATAGATCCCAACTTTTGACAATTTTCACAAGTCTTACAGAATGCATGTGAGTCCTTGAACATGGTGGGCCAGTAAAATCCACTTTGTAAGATTTTTGCAGTTCTCTTTCTTGATGAGAAATGGCCCCCACATGCCTCAAAATGACAAAATTTAATGACACTACTTACCTCATTGTCAGGAATGTATCTTCGAAATATTTGATCAAGACAATATTTAAATAAATAAGGGTCATCCCAATAAAAGTTCTTTACTTCGTTCAAGAACTTTCTTTTATCTTGGGTACTCCAATGAGTTGGCAATTGTCCTGAAACAAGAAAATTGACAATATTAGCAAACCAAGGCATTGTAGAGACAGATAGTAAAGATTCATCAGGAAAGCAGTCATCGATTGGTGTGATGTCAGATTTCGAATCTGTTGTCAATCTTGACAAATGATCTACGACAACGTTTTTGGTGCCTTTCTTGTCTTTGATTGTGATATCAAATTCTTGAAGTAACAAAATCCCCCGCACCAATCTAACCTTAGAATCCTTCTTAGAAAGAAGATATTTCAATGCAGCATGATCACTAAAAACAACAACAGGTGAGCCAACAAGATAAGACCTGAATTTTTCAGTGGTGGTGTAATTCATTTGAGCACTATTTAAAGTTTTACTTGCATAGTAAATCACATAAGGTTTCTTATCTTTTCTTTGTCCCAAGACAGCACCCACGGCATAATCACTAGCGTCACACATTATTTCAAAAGGTAATGACCAATCAGGAGGTTGAATGACAGGAGCAGAAGTAAGCAAGTTTTTAAGTTTAACAAAGGCTTCTTCACAATGTTCAGTCCATTCAAAAATATTATCCTTTATTAGAAGGTTACTCAAGGGCTTAGTTATTACACTAAAATCTTTGATGAACTTTCTATAAAAACCAGCATGTCCTAAGAATGATCTAACATCTTTAATAGATTTTGGTGTTGGCAAGTTAGCAATTAACTCGATTTTAGATTTGTCAACCTCAATTCCTTTCGATGAAACAATGTGATCAAGTACAATGCCGTTTGTTACCATAAAGTGACATTTTTCCCAATTCAGTACAAGATTCTTCTCTTCACACCTGCTTAAAACCTTTTCTAAGTTAGTCAAACAATCATAAAATGAATCGCCAAAAACAGAAAAATCATCCATAAAAATTTCAAGAAAACATTCAACCATATCACTAAATATACTGAGCATGCATCTTTGAAACGTGGCTGGTGCATTACATAATCCAAAAGGCATCCTTCGATTTGCAAAAGTACCAAATGGACATGTGAAGGTAGTCTTCTCTTGATCTTTCAATGCAATTTCAATTTGGTTGTAACCTGAATAGCCATCTAGGAAACAATAAAATTCATGACCTCCAACTCTTTCTAGGATTTGATCCATGAAAGGTAAAGGAAAATGATCTTTTCTAGTCATTGAATTAAGTTTTCTATAGTCAATGCACATGCGCCAACCAGTAATAGTCCTAGTTGGAATTAACTCATTTTTCTCATTTGTTATCACAGTGACTCTAGACTTTTTGGGTACAACTTGGGTAGGACTTATCCATTTGCTGTTAGAAATAGGATAAATGATTCAATTATCTAGAAGCTTAATGACTTCATTTTTCACTACTTCTTTCATATTAGGATTAAGTTTTCGTTGCATTTCTCTAGAGGGTTTAGTATTTTCCTCTAAATAAATCATGTGTGTGCAAATCAAAGGGCTAATTTCTTTTATGTCAGCTATGGTCCATCCTAATGCATTTTTGTGCATTTTCAGAATTTGTAATAACTTACCTTCTTGATGTGTATTAAGCTTGGAAGAGATTATTACCGGAAAAGTTTCACTTTCTCCCAAAAATGAGTATTTGAGATTGAATGGTAACGACTTCAAATCAAGTTTTGGTGGTTGAACACTTGAAGGTATGGACTCAATTGATCGTGGTGGCAATTCCTCAATTTTCGGTCTCCAACTATTTGTCTTTGATTCTTCCTGAAAATAAACCATTTGCAAATCATCAGATTCATCAATCTCAATTTCACTGGAAGTGGTTTGAAATTGATCATGAACTAATTTTTCAGTAAAGTCCACTTCTTATAAATCATTATCATCTCCAGGTTGCTTGAAAATGTTGAAAATATTCATCTCCAATGTCATGTTTCCAAAAGATAGTTTCATCAGTCCATTCCTATAATTAATCAATGCATTATAAGTTGCAAGAAATAGACGTCCTAAAATAACAGGAAATGAATTACATGCTTCAATAGGTTGTGTGTCCAAGACAATAAAATCCACAGGATAAATGAATTTATCAACTTGTACTAACACATCTTCAACTATTCCTATAGACACTTTTACAGATCTATCAGCAAGTAAGAGAGTTACAGAAGTTGGTTTTAACTCACCTAGATTGAGACTTTGAAAAACTGAATATGGAAGTAAATTCACACTAGCTCCAAGATCAAGTAAAGCTCTCTCAATTTTATGTTCTCCAATCAAGCAAGAAATTGTAGGACAACCAGGGTCTTTATATTTCAAAGCATTATTGTTCTGAAGAATGACACTTACTTGTTCAGCTAAAAAGGCTTTCTTTTTCACATTCAGTTTTCTCTTCACAGTGCACAGATCTTTCAAAAATTTAGCATAAGAAGGAACTTGTTTAATAGCATCCAAGAAAGGTATATTGATCCTTACCTATTTGAAAGTTTCAAAGATTTCAGAGTTATGATTGACTTTTCTTTGTTTAGTCATGGCATGAGGAAATGGAAGTGCTGGCAAAGGATCAGTCTTTTCTTTACAATGTTCAGATTCAACCCCTTCCTTACCCTCAGAGATTGACTCATCATCTTTCTCACAAGGTTCAAGAATGGGTTTTTCAATAACCTTTCCACTGCGAAGAGTGATGACTGATTTGGCTTGATCCATGTGTTGGCTTCCAGAACTACTTGCATTCACATTGTATCACCCCTTGGGGTTTTGTTGTGGTTGAGATGAAAACTTACCTTTCTCTTGAAAACTAAGAGCAGATGTGAACTTTGCAAGAGTATCTTTAAAATCTGTCATGCTTTGAGCAAGTTGAGTGTTGATTGTCTCCTGCTTTTCAATGAATGCATGAATGTTTCCTCAAGATTTCTTCTAGGAGGGGGAGCATAAGGAGGTGCATATCCATGAGAATTTTGGAAATTATGATGTGCTTGAAACGATGGTTGTGAAGTTTGTGCATTATTGTTATCACTCTTCTAATTGAAATTTGGGTGATTTCTCCAACCAGGGTTGTATGTGTGCGAGTATGGGTTATGATTGGGCCTGTGGAAGCTGTTTAAAGCATGGGCTTGTTCATGGAGGCATTCCTTAAAAGAAGGCAAAGTTGGACAGTCATTGGTTGAATATTCATTGGTTTCACAGATTTGACACACAATGTCTTGAACAGATTTTAATTGACCACTCCTTTTCAATTCTAGTGCCTCGACTTTCCTAGCTAAAGATGCAAACTTGGCTTGGAGGTCATGATCTTCCCTAAGGTTGTACATACCTCCACTAGATGTATGAGGTTGGGTTTCACTTGGTGCCTTATAAGTGCCTGTAGTGTCCTAATTTTGAGCATTTTCAGCTAGCAAGTCTAGGTACTCCATTGCTTCATTAGGGTCTTTATCTTCAAAAGTTTCATTGCACATCAATTCAACCATTTGCCTATCTCTAGGTGTTAACCCTTCATAAAAATGTAAAACTAATCTCCATGTTTCAAAACCATGATGAGGGCAAGTATTAAGCGAGTCTCGATACCTATCCCAACATTGGTAAAATGTTTCTCCTGGTTTTTTAGTGAAAGTGATGATTTGTTTTTTGAAAGAGTTTGTTATGTGAGATGGAAAAACTTCTTTAAAAATTGTTGTTGCATTTCATCCCAAGCACGAATGGATCCTGGTCTCAAATTTTATAGCCATGTTTTAGCTTTATCTTTTAATGAAAAAGGAAAAGGCTTTAATCTAATGGTGTTCATGCTACAATTTGAGTCATTATAGGTGTTACAAACTTCTTCAAATTCTCTCAAATGCAAGTATAGATTTTCTAGATCTAAGCCATGAAAAGAAGGTAAAAGTTGAATAATGTCTGGCTTAAAATTAAAATGAGATGCATCAGGAGGAAAAACTATGCATGACCGCATACTTGTTCTTGTTGGATTCATGTAGTCTCTAAGTGTTCTAACACGATTATTCTCATTATTCTCATTATGAAGCGACTGATTATCCTCTTCAACCCTATTTTCTGAAAATGATGAGGATTTCCTAAAAATTCTACCACTTAATATGCGTGTCCAAACTCTCATGCAAGTGCAAAAGGAAAAGAAAAGAAAAAAGAAAAAGAAGAAACAAATATTAGAAAGACAATAAAAGTGAAAAGAAAAATAAAATAAAATATATAATTTATACAATAACTTATCGCCAAAAACTTGACACGACCAAAAGATTGATGTCTTCTCCCAAGTGCAGGAGTGTCAAAGTAATAAATAACCTGGCAAGATCGGGGTCGAACCATAGGGAAATTAACTGTATAAACTACAAATTAGCATTTGCTGCCGAAAATTATGTTGTCTGCAAAAAGTTAGCATTTACTGTCGAAATTGTGTTATGTGCAGCGACTTAGTGTTCACTACCAAAAAATTGTGTTGTCTGTAACGAATCAGCGTTCCCAACCAAAATTGTGTTGTATGTAGCGAATTAGCATTTGCTGCCGAAATTGTGTGGAGAGTAATGAATCAGTGTTCGATGTTGAAAATTTGTGTTGTCTGC
This sequence comes from Populus simonii, assembly GCA_007827005.2. Lineage (NCBI taxonomy): Eukaryota > Viridiplantae > Streptophyta > Magnoliopsida > Malpighiales > Salicaceae > Populus > Populus simonii. The sequence continues at coordinate 12,268,336 of CM017467.2, forward strand.
AGCGAATTAATGTTCACTACTGAAATTACGTTGTCTGCAACAAATTAGCGTTGTCTGCAGCGAATTAATGTTCACTATTGAAATTACGTTGTCTGCAACAAATTAGCGCTTGCTGCTGAAATTGTGTTGTGTGCAGCGAATCAGAGTTCCCTGCCGAAAATTGTGTTGTCTGCAGGAAGTTAGCATTCGTTTCTAAAATTATGTTGTCTACAGCGAATTAGTGTCGTTGTCAAAATTGTGTTTAGTGTAATGAATCTGCATTTGCTGCTAAAAATTTGTGTTGTTTGTAGCGAGTTAGCATTTGCTGCCGAAATTGCGTTGTGTGAAGCCAATCAACATTCGCTACAGAAAAGTTTTGTTGTTTGCAGGGACTTAGTGTTCGCTGCCGAAACGTTATGTTGTCTACAGCGAATGAGCGCTGAAATTGTATTGTCCGCGGCAAATCAGCATTCGTTGCCAAAAATTATGTTGTTCGCAGCGAATCAGCGTTCACTGCTGAAAATTCATGTGGTCTGGAGCGACTTAGCATTCACTGCTGAAATTGTGTTGAGTACAGCAAATCAGCGTTCGCTGTCGAAAATTGTGTTATTTGTAACGAATCAGCATTCGCTGTCGAAAATTTATGTTGTCTGTAGCTAGTTAGCGTTCGCTGTTGAAATTGCGTTGTGTGAAGGGAATCAACGTTCACTGCCGAAAAGTTGTGTTGTTTGCAGCGACTTAGTGTTCGCTGCCGAAATTGTGTTGTCTACAACGAATGAGCGCTGAAATTGTATTGTCCGCAGCGAATCAGCATTCGTTGCTGAAAATTGTGTTGTTCGCAACGAATCAGCGTTCACTGCCAAAAATTTATGTGGTCTGTAGCGACTTAGCGTTCGCTGCTGAAATTGTGTTGAGTGCAGCAAATCAGCATTCGCTGTTGAAAATTGTGTTGTCTATAGCGAATCAGCGTTCGTTGTTGAAAATTTATGTTGTCTACAGCCAGTTAGCGTTCGCTGCTGAAATTGCATTGTGTGCTGTGAATCACCATTCACTGCCAAAATTGTGTTGTGTGCAGCGAATCAGTGTTTGCTGCTGAAATTGTGTTGGTCACAATGACTTAGTGTTTGCTACCAAAATTATGTTATGTGCAGCGAATCAACGTTCACTACCAAAATTGTGTATTGTCTGCAGCAAATCAGTGTTCACTGCCGAGTTGTAGTACCAGCAGCGGAACAGTTTTTGTTGCCAAATTGTGGTGTCCCAACGAATCAGTTCATTGATGATTTTGTGTTTCAATGAATCAGTTCGCTGACGAGTTTATGTTGCAGCGAACCAGTTTTCTGATGAGTTTGTGCTTCAGCAAAGTAGTTCGCTCACGAGTTTGTGGTGCAGCGAACTGATGAATCTGTGTTTTGGCAGATCAATTTCCCTGATGACTCCGTGTAATCAGTTTGGCTAACGGATCTCTAATCTAGCAAATCAGTTCGCTGACGAGTCTGTGTTTCAGCAAATGAATTTTGCTGACGAGTCCATGTCACCAATTTTTGCTGACAAATTGTATGTCACCAACAAGTTAGTTTTACTATCGAATTGGATGTCACTAGAGAGTTAGCATTCGCTGCCAAAATTGCGTTGTGTGTAGTGAATCACTATTCGGTGCTGAAATTGTGTTGTTTGCTGCAAATCAGCATTTACTGCTGAAATTGTGTTGTCCGCAGCTAGTTAGTGTTTGCTGCTGAAATTGTGTTGTGTGCAGTGAATTAGCGTTCGCTACCCAAATTTTGTGTTGTCTACAGCGAATTAGCGTTTGCCGCCGAATTGTGTTGTCTGCAGCGAATCAGTGTTCGCTGTCAAAATTTTAATACCAGGGTGGAACAGTTTTCGCTGTCGAATTGTGGTGTCCTAGTGAATCATTTCACTAACAATTTTTTGTTTCAGCGAATCAGTTTGCTGACGAGTCTGTGCTTCAGCAAATCAGTTCGCTGACGAGTTAGTGGTGCAACGAACTAGTTTGTTGATGAGTTTGTGCTTCAGCAAATCAGTTTGTTGACGAGTTTGTGGTGCAGCGAACCAGTTTCCTAATGAATTTATGTTTCGGCAGATCAATTTCGCTGACGACTCCTTGTCATCAGTTTTGCTAACGGATCTCTGATCCGGCAAAGTAGTTTGCTGACGAGTTTGCATTGCAGCGAATCAATTCGCTAACGAGTCTATGTGTCAGCAAATCAATTTTGCTGACAAATTATATGTCACCGGCGAGTTAGTTTTGCTAATGAATTGCATGTCATCAGCGAATTAGTTTCGCTGCCGAATTCTACGTTGCCAGAGAAGCAATTTCACTATTGATTTTCTACGGCAAACTCCTATGTCAGAAATGATGTAAATGATTATAATGATCTCAATATATGATTATGTAATATGTGGAACACTTGAATGTGAACATGTGTATTTTTGGAAAATATATGGTGACGAGTTATGTGATTATCAAATACAAATGTGCTGATTGTGATCATTGATGTGTTAGGTGGTGCGATTGGGATCGGACCTTGGACCGGGTGAGGACACCCCACTGGAGGAATAGGTAGGTGATTTCCACCTCCCTTCTAGGGTAACGTTAGTTTCTGAAGTGAATTTATTATGAATGATCTATTGTTGTGCTATATGGAATGCTAAACTGTTACGAATGGTTGTATGAGTATTACAAAGGATCTACCATTGTATTATACTGGATGTTAATTGTCATAAATGGTTGCATGAGTATTACAAAGGATCTATCATTGTATTTTACTGACTCTTGATTATCATGAGTGGTTGTATGAGTATTACGAAGAATCTATTGTTGCATTATACTGAATGTTAATTGTTATGAATTTTTATATGAGTATTGCCAGGGATCTATTGTTGCATTGTATTAAACATTAATTGTCATGAATGGTTGAATGAGTAATACAAAGGGTCTACTATTGTGTTATACTAAATGCTAAACTATTATAAAATGTTTGTTTGTGTATTACAAAGAATTTATTATCGTGTTTACTGATTGTTAAATTATTACGGAACGTCTGTACGAGTATTACGAAAGGTAGAACTATTATGTTATAGTGATGTCAAATTGTTATGAATCGTTTGAATAAGCATTTCAAAGGATATATTATCATGTTATAGTGATTTCATAAACCACCTCTGGAACGTTTCATTGGTTAATGATTAGCTTCGGTTAATGGCATCCTAGAAGGATGATCAGGTTGCATTTTATGATTAGCTACGGCTAATGGCATCCGATATGGATGATCGGGTTGTGATAAATGATTAGCTTCGGCTAATGGCCTCCTAAGTGGATGACCGGGATGAACAAGTGATTAGCTTCGGCTAATGGTATCCTAAGTGGATGACCGGGATGAATAAATAATTGGCTTTAGCTAATGGCATCCTAAGAGGATAGCCGGATTTGGGAATTACGAGTTAGTTTCAAGAATTGATGCGTTCATGTGTACTATGTTTTGTATATACCAAGTATATGAAAAAACTACAATTGTTATGCTTTAAATAAAGAATAACGTTAGTTTGGTTAATGTTATTCGAGATGGATGACCGGGTTTGAGTATTGTAATTAGCCTCGCTAATTGACGAATTATTAATGGTGGTATTTATATAAGTAAGGAGAAATGGAAGAATTTATGCTCTTTTGGTCCATGAATGAAATGTAACCTTAATATTGCTTTATTATGTGTTTTTTTAATTGCCTTTAATGCTTGAAATTACCTTGTGCTGTAACAGGGACATCATACCAACATGGTGCATAAGGAAATTCGTTTTGCAGTTCGTATATTTTGAAAAGAACTATATATTCACATGTTATGGATGATATGAGTTCTTTATGAACTAACGTGTTAATCGCTCAATTAGTCGTTCAACCCCTTTTGTAAAGACTTGTAACGAAAAATTAAAATGGAACATGGATGTGTATGTGTATACGTATGTGGTATTCTTCTTATGAAGATGTTATATTGTGAAATTACATGAGGTCAAGATAATGAAAGTAGTTGTGTAAGCTGTTCGGCAATTTTATATGAACTCTTGATAATAACGAGATTAGAACATGAATCTGAATTTATGAGTATGTCAATATGATGTAATGTAAACTTATGAGTATGAAAATATAATATTATAAGCACGTGTATTGAGAATTCATTTTATGGGAATGTTGATTTATGTTATTCTACGTGGATTGTGTCTTGTTAATGAATGGAGGTAATTATAAATCTGCAGAATGATATGGTGAAAAACATCCAGAATCTGACGATTTATTAAAAAAATTCCATTGATTTTGGCCTTGAAAAAGTCAGGTTGTTACATAATCCATGCCCGGAATCAAGCCAAAATCATTTAACTCTAGCAGCATAAGATCTACCCTCAATTCTACCTCCAATATATAGTTTCAATCCTTTATAAATATCATCAATATCTATATTCTCTCCTAGAGGTGTACTAACCGTCACTCCTACACCCAACTTACTAAGTAACACATGCAAGTTATTTATAATTCTACACGCTACAAAGGAATGACTAGCTTTAGGATCAATTAAAGCATAAACTTGCATTGTATTTAACTACAAAGTACCTGCCATAACTTCAAGTACAACTCTCACATCCTCTTGGTTCATGTGATATACCCGACCATGAGTCCTCCCCTCATGAAATCTGAGCCTCCCCCAGGTAGCACTCATCTCTGACTGGGTAGGTCTAGCAGGACGATCGACTGTAATTGACTGCTGCTGGCTCTGAACATCAGTTCTCTAGCCCTAGGCTCTCTCAGTAGCCCTACAAGGATAATCCTTCCTCCTATGACTCATGTCCCCACAATGACAACAACATTTGCGCACATGCGAGCACTCTCTCCATCGATGCCTTTCTCCTCTACAAATATAACATCTCCCAGGCATCGCAGAGCAATCTCCAGGGTGTCTCTGCTCACACCGCTGACAAAATGGATACACGGGTCACCTCTGCTTTGTAGACCCTCCAGCAGTTGTGGCTCCCTGTCTAGCTTGTCCTTCCCAGGATCCTCCTCTACTAACCTGTCCGGATCCTCCAAGCTACCCCTTGGGGTGTACTTCCCACCTCTCATTTGGAACTGTCCCGATGATTGTCTACTCTTCCCTTTCTTTGGGAGAGGGGGTCTCCCAGTCAAAAATCCAAAATCTCTCCTCTTAGCTCCAGTCGCTTGACTTTGCTGAACCACCGGCTTTGGGGCTTCCCTCGTCACCCTCTCCATACCCTGAGCAGCCCGTACCAAATCTCGAACAGACTGGAACTGCATGGCTATCCATATCATCCTCAGCTCCTATTTCAGTCCATCATGGAACTTTTCCACCCTGTGGCGCTCCATAGGAAGATAAGTGGAGGCAAAAGCTGCTAAGTCCTGGAATCTCCCCTCATACTCAAGAACTGTACCTCAAATCCAAAAACTCTTGTTCCTTCTCCCTTCTATGCTCCTAAGAATTGTACCTCTCCTCAAACTCCTCATGAAAATCCCTCCATCTCAATACCTCTCCCGATCTCTTCTCTCTAATGGTCTCCCACCAAGAGTGGGCACTCTCAGTCAATAGCTGAGTCACACAATCCACCCTAACTCATATGGCATCTGTATCTGATCTATAACTCTCTCCACCTTCCTCAACCAGTGCCCAGTAACCTTTGCATCCTCCTCCCCATAATAAGTCACACAACCCATCTCTTACATACCCTTCACCCACTATACTATGGCGACTACTCCCCATAGTCTAGAAGCTGTACTGGAGGCTCCCGCTACCATCCATGCTGCTACAGCTCTCACTATATGATCCATGAAAGCAGGATCTGAAAATGGGTTTGACGCAACGGTCGGCGCCACTGGTGGGGGTACATTATCTCCCCCCTGTCTATCTGATGCCTCGAGAAATGATACTTCTGCCTGACGAGACTCTATATCATCTCGAAGTCCTAGTGACCTGCCCCTCTCGGAGTGCATTGATGTTGCAGGTATATCAGAGGAAGTGTCTGCCAAGGGATCCCAATCTGGATCACTCTCATAATAAGAACTCTAATCACTTCCCCGAATTGGGGATGGATCAGTCCTAGCTCTTTGTCTTGTTCTAACCATCCTGAAATACATTTCAAAACCATATCATTATTTTAGTCCCCGAAATAGTAACTTGAGCTCTGATAACAAAATGTAACAGTCCCAATCATTTTAGAACAAATCACCTCCAATCACATAAGCAAACCAGATAGTTTTTTTTATACACATGGTATTCATATAAAAGTCCACTAAAATTGAACTATTATTGTCTAACTGTTACTGTTTAAATCTTGAATTGTTACTGTCTTAACCTTGAACTATTACTATCTAACTGTTACTATTTAAATCTTGAATTGTTATTATCTTACGGTTACTGTCTAAACCTTGAACTGTTACTGTCTAACTATTACTGTTTAAATCTTGAACTTATATAAGATATTCATATGAAAATCTACAGAAATTTCGGCATAGTCTCCCTTATATTGGGAGTTCCCAAGTTATCGACATATAACCTGTTTACACTTCTAATATCCCGCATCTCATAACTCAATCACGACCTAATCATCCAGGGTCTCAATCCCACAAACATCATCAACATCTCAACCACAATATTTATAACATACATTGAACAACAAATATCATTATAGAGGGATAAATGACATAAACACGCATACATGGAACATGGTTATATGAATTATAGAGTTAAGTTTATCTATTCAAGTTTAAACATTAATTATACAAATTAAGTTATACAAATGTTACAATGTTTACAAAATACAAGGTAAACCTCCCTAGTCTACATAACAAAAGTGAACAAAAGCTAAAATCTACTCCTGTCGTGCATGCGATGGTCTTAAAAACAAAATACATATTATTGAAACATGAATACCGCAATAAACATAGTAACACAATTATCCAATAATTTAAAAAGGTAGGCATGTATTCTTATTCTATTTACTTCTTTCTTTTTGTTTCCATTGGAACTCTTCCCCATTTAATTACTAAACTGTTTCATCTTCCATTTCCCACTTCTATTCAAGATTCCATAAAATCAACAATTTATATTTCCACCTATCATATTATCGATACCGATTTCATTGGTATCATCATCACCCCATAGGTGTCAATGCATAACGATCCCCTTACTCGGGACCCTAATATACACTACATGTATGCTAGTCGATGCACAGTGATCCCCTTACTCGGGATCCTAACATACACTAAATGTATGTTAGTCCATGCCACATAGGCATCGATGCAAGGTGATCCCCTTACCCGGGATCCTAACATACACTAAATGTATGTTAGTCCATGCCACATAGGCATCGATGCAAGGTGATCCCCTTACCCGGGATCCTAACATACACTAAATGTATGCTAGCTCATGCCTTATAGGCATCGATGCATGGTGATCCCCTTACCCAGGATCCTAACATACATTAAATGTATTCTAGTCCATGCCAATTTCACCCATTAATATTGTCATTCTTTGTCCGACCATAGTAATCATTATAAATTTCCATTTCGAACATGACTCATTTCTTTTGGAAGCTAAGATATAATATCATATGTTCCCCGAAGGGAAATGACCCAAATTTTCACCTTTTAACACGTCTAAATAGTCGCTTTAGAGACTTTCTGAATCTGCCGGCAGGGGTCGTATTCCGACCTCTCCTCATTAATTTCACCATTTTTCTTGATTTAGGTTTCTTTAATTTAATTTAACCCATTTAACTATCAGTTAAATTTCTCATATTTTAATAACCTAGAAAAATTATAACTGGGGGTTTACATACCCTATAGGACAACAAGTCTGGTTTGCTTATGAGTAATTTTAAGTTTATTAGGGACAGAACTGGGTTCTCCTTTCTTCCAAGGACTTGTAGCTCCGTGTCTTAGCTTACCAACGGGATAAAGCTAGCTTGAAACGACCCCTGCCGGCAGATTCGAAAAGTCCCTAAAGCGACTATTTAGACGCGTTAAAAGGTGAAAATTTGGGTCCTTTCCCTTCGGGGAACATGTGATATTATATCTTGGCTTCCAAAAGAAATGAGTCATGTTCGAAATGGAAATTTATAATAATAACTATGGTCGGACAAAGAATGACAATATCAATGGGTGAAATTGGCATGGACTAGCATACATTTAGTGTATGTTAGGATCCTAGGTAAGGGGATCACCATGCATCGACTAGCATATATTTAGTGTATGTTAGGGTCCCGGGTAAGGGGATCACCATGCATTGATGCCTACGAGGTGATGATGATACTGGTGAAATTAGTATTGGAAATGAGTTAGGCAGAAATAATTGTGGCTAATCTTATGGAATCTTGAATGGAAGTTGTAAATGAAAGATGAAATGGTTTTAGTAGTTGAATGAGAAAGAGTTCCAATGGAAACCAGAGTTTGGGAAATTAATGATAAATGTGGTAATATTGAATTTATTGAGTATAAATTAAGGGGAAATGTCACGAGGATCTAAGTAAATAAATTAATGCATGAAATTCAGATTTTAGCGTAAAAGACATTGATTGTCTAGTTTTACGGTATCGATGATATATCTCAATCCGACCGTTGGATCGGGCTGAAATTTTATAAGGAATCTCCACACATATTATTTTATATTAGGTTCAAATTTCGTGTCAATCAGAGTTTGGGAAGGATTTACGAGAGCACTAAAAATCGGGTAAATTGAAGAAGATTACACAAGCGGCATTAATAAGGGCATTTTTGTAATTTTATCAAAACAAATCCTCTCCTCTCCTCTCCTCTCCTCTCCTTAAAAACAGAGCACGTCCTCTGCAAATGGAAAAATAGGAGGGAGACCATTTGTTTTGTCCCATTTTCTTCATTTTCTCTTCATTTCTTCAAGCTAAATCGAAAGGGAGTGTGCTTAGGAGGATTATATCCAAGAAAACAAATTAAATGACAACTTAGAGAGTTATAGAGCTTGAGAGAAACAAAGAGAAGAAGCTGGAAATTGGAAGAGGAGGACATGATTTTTGTAAATTTTTGCAAGAATTCATTGAAATAAGTTAAAGTAGCAAAGGTAAGCAACATACCCTTTAGTAATTTCGTTTTTCTCTCTTGTTCTTGCATGAGGAGAAGAAAACCTCCAAGTTTAAAATTCTAGGGTTCATGTAAATATTTTAGGGGAGTAATTGTTCATGTGAATTTCAAGATTAATTGCATGATAATGGCTTGATTTGCTGAAAAATAGAAGGAATAAATTGATTTGAAACTATGGGTTTTGGGATTGCAACAGGGCAGGAACTTCGGCAGCCATATTTTGACTTTGTACCGCTGGATTAGATTGATATTTGGATATGTTATTATACTCAATGTCACCTACATTCTGACAGGAGGGATTGCAAATATCAGACTTCGTTTGAGGGCTGTCACCGGAGGAACATTTCTGGAAAATCACCCTTCAAGACAGCTTTGTTCGTCGGCCGTTATATCATCGTTTCACCGTTGGATTGGTCTGGATTTTGGATATGTTGTTCATCCAGATGTTATATAAATTCTGAACGGTTTGGATCGGAAAAGAACACTCCTACCAGGAATTGTACTTCCCGAACAGTAGGTCTCAAAATTTCAGGTCAGTCCAGTATTGTTCTGATATCGGGAGGTTTAACCGTTGGATGTATGTTAATTTTGGATATATTATTCTAATGATGATGATGTATAATTCCACCGTTGGATTTATTGAATTCTAAATTTACATAATGATGTTTTAAGTTTGGTTTGAGAAATATTGAATGAGAATATGAGGTTTAGCATAAAAAGTATGTTTTGGGACTAAGGATAATGGCAATGGGTTTAATGATGATGGTTGTGTTTGTGTTATGTTTGAGCCATGTTTGATGTGTTGATAAGTGATGATATAGTTAAATTCTATAAAGAATAGTGATTGACTAATACTTTGGTTGTGTTAGAATGGGAAATCATGTTGTAAGTTGAATTATGATATAAGGAATCATTTTGAGTGTGCTTTTGGAAAAATTTGGCATGTGTAGTCATTGATGAAATTTAAGTTAAATTACATTGTTTGGTGATAGATTAAATGTCTTGGGACAAAAGAAAATCGGTGACGAAAAGTCATGCCTTTTGGACATTGAACATCATTGATGAAAAATTGAATTAAATGGGCGTTTAATGTTAGTGTAAATAAATTCTAATGTAAATGAATTTAAATGACAAGTAAGAAAATAAAATACATTCATGGAAATTGTTTACGGAAGTATTCGATTTTGTGAATTTATGAATATTATGAATAAATCGAGAAGATTCAATAATGATTTAGGATGTTATATTAAAAATGTAGGAGAAGCATTCACTCGACTTCTCAGGAGCTCGTATAGTAGGAGCTTAAGGAAGGACTGCAAGAGGGGCACAACAACAACAAGGAAGAGCGAGTTGAGCTTCTGCAGCTGGTAGGTGTTCTAAACCTATACTTTTTACGTAGCGTTAATTTACTAACTTATTAAATTATTGGTCTTTGCGTCTATGGGTGAAACCACAAAGAGAGAGGATAAAGTGAAATAAACGTGAAATTAAAAATGGATCTGAGTACTTGACTGGGTTAAGAATATGAATTACACTAATAGACTTCGTTGATGATCATTCCTCGAACTTGATTAGCCGGTCCCGAATGCGAAGGCTAATGATGTTAGTAAGGTTTACTAACATCGGCATAATCATCCCTGAAAACGAGGGATACTGAACTTGATTAACTATTCGGGTGAGAATAGTTAATGATATTGACCGGTGCTGTCAATATCGGCAATCACACGAAACTTGATTAGCCGGTCCCGAATGCGGAGGCTAATGATGTTAGTAAGGTTTACTAACATCGGCATAATCATCCCTGAAAACGAGGGATACTGAACTTGATTAACTATTCGGGTGAGAATAGTTAATGATATTGACCGGTGCTGTCAATATCGGCAATCACACGAAACTTGATTAGCCGGTCCCGAATGCGGAGGCTAATGATGTTAGTAAGGTTTACTAACATCAGCATAATCATCCCTGAAAATGAGGGATGCTAAACTTGATTAACTATTCGGGTGAGAATAGTTAATGATATTGACCGGTGCTGTCAATATCGGCAATCACACGAAACTTGATTAGCCGGTCCCGAATGCGAAGGCTAATGATGTTAGTAAGGTTTACTAACATCGGCATAATCATCCCTGAAAACGAGGGATACTGAACTTGATTAACTATTCGGGTGAGAATAGTTAATGATATTGACCGGTGCTGTCAATATCGGCAATCACACGAAACTTGATTAGCCGGTCCCGAATGCGGAGGCTAATGATGTTAGTAAGGTTTACTAACATCAGCATAATCATCCCTGAAAATGAGGGATGCTAAACTTGATTAACTATTCGGGTGAGAATAGTTAATGATATTGACCGGTGCTGTCAATATCAGCAATCACACGAAACTTGATTAGCCGGTCCCGAATGCGAAGGCTAATGATGTTAGTAAGGTTTACTAACATCGGCATAATCATCCCTGAAAATGAGGGATGCTAAACTTGATTAACTATTCGGGTGAGAATAGTTAATGATATTGACCGGTGCTGTCAATATCGGCAATCACATGAAACTTGATTAGCCGGTCCCGAATGCGGAGGCTAATGATGTTAGTAAGGTTTACTAACATCGACATAATCATCCATCAGCATAATCATCCCTGAAAATGAGGGATACTGAATTTGATTAACTATTCGGGTGAGAATAGTTAATGATATCGACCGGTGTTGTCGATATCGGTAACCACATGAAACTTGACTAGCTATTCCTGAAGTGAAAGCTAATGATGTCAAGAATCTTGACATCAACATTTCCGGAAATATTCCAAGATATTATGGAAAGAAAAATCTGATTGGCTATTTCATGTTAGAAATAGTCGATAACATCAATCAGTGGTATTAATTTTGATGTTTACAATGAACTTGATTAGCCGATCCTGATATGGGAGACTAATAACACTAATGAAAATTTATTAGTGTCAGCATTCCCTTCCAAATTTTAGGGGAGAGGTATTATAATGATATTTTCAATAGAGAATAATTAAAAATATTAATGAAATGGGGATTGACATCTTGATAGGATTATTCATTCGGCTTTGAAGAGGCGGATATTGATTGGAAATTATGGAATAAGATGGGCGGAGGAACTAGTTACCCGGTGATGGGCTAGTGGCATTAGTTTTGTTTTCTAATGACTGGAATATACAACTTGAGTTAAACTTGTATGGTGTTAATATTGTCAGGATGACTGACTTGTCAGATTATAAATGGAATGTTGGATGATACCTAATTGTTAAACAAAAATGGTAATTTGTGCTTATGTTATGGATTATTGAAGAAGAAAAAAAGAGAAACTGATGAAGATCTAATTCTTGTGAAGGATGGAGGCAAATATCGTATCGCTTGGGACGTGAGAATAGAAGTTCATTGATTAGTACTTAAAAGTGCATTTTTATCAAGGTTTTATATCATCATTTTGCACTTGAAGTATCAATAACTCCTTAACTAAAGCATGTTTTATAATAACATATCTAATTATATAAGATACCTTTAATTTATGGTAAATGTTCATCTTAAATGCAGGCCTATCACATAAATGAAAGAATTGATTGATGAGTTGAAGTACTGAAATTGAAAGGACAAAGAGATGGCCAAACTTAGAAAAGAGATGCTGGTGCAGTCCAAACTGGAACACTTTTCGGTAATTGGGTCATATCTGGAGCTGTAGATCTTGGATTTAGGTCCATTTTATATGGATGGAAAGATAAGACATAGGCCTACAACTTTCATGTGGAGCCCAAGATTTAACAAGGCCATTTTCAAGTCCAAATTGTAGCAACAAAGAAAAAGTCCGAATCTGTCCTGCAGCCCAGACACTGTTCAGTGTTCAGCCCATATGTCGAGTTCTAGAAGTCCAAATGATCTCAACTTTTTACCCTGGAAAGATGAGACAATTTCCTAGAACTTTCATGATTGAAGTCTGTTCAAATTATGATGTTATCAATGACGTGTTTGGCAGACAAGAAGATAAGAATTGTCACCAAGTCAAGATGTGGCCACCCACTCATCAATTAGTCAACAAATCAATAGTTCCAAATTTTGGCCTATATAAGGAGGCATTTGCCATGTATTTAGGCATCTTGGTGTTCAGATCAAGATCATGCTCTTGCTTTCTCTCTTTGTATTGCTTATGCTTTGCTTTCATTAATATCAAGTTTATGCCTTTCATTTCCTTTCCTTTACTTAGTTAACTTTTATCTTACTTATGTTCTTATCTTGTTTATTTATGTTTCTTTCTTTCATTATGTCTAGCTAAGTTAATTATGTCAAGGTGAAAAGGTTACGCTAATGGTGTAAGGATAAGTATAATATAAACTCAACATGGACTTTAATGTTGGATACTAACATGCTTTATATTTGTTATCTTGTTCACTTTTAATACTTTGCTTGTTAAATGGTTAATCTAGATTTATGTTGTATAACACTTGATACAACAAATACTTGGCACTTTCATAGCCCATACTGTATGGTATAACCGACACCTGAACTATGAAAGGAACTTGATTTGTTGTTAACATAAGTTATAATCATGAATGCCTGAAAACATTTACAAGTATTAGCATTATTCAAATAAGATAACTAATGTAATCATGTTAACAATTTATAATCTGATTGGAACCTCCTTTGTGTGTGGTTTCCAATTGAATAAAAAGAGTTTATACTATACTTGTTTGAAATACCATTAGTGGATCCTCTAACCTTGACATTTGTTTTTATCCTTGTTTAATCCTTAAATCAATATCACATCTCAAATCTCTCTTTAACTTATTATTATTGTTGTTGTTGTTATTGTTATTGTATTGTTATTGTTTATAATTTATACAATTAACCTCCCTGTGGTTCGACCCCGGTCTTACCAGGTTATTTATTACTTCGACACTCCTACACTTGGGAAAAGACATCAATCTTTTAGTCGTGTCAAGTTTTTTGCGCCGTTGCGGGGGAGGTAAATTCTTGTACAAATTATAGTATTTATTTTATTTTCTCTTTTCACTTTTCTTGTATCTAATTTTGTTTATTTTTTTTGTTTTGTTTATTTTTATTTTGTTTTCTTCTTCTTCTCTTTTTACATGTGCATGAGAGTTTGGTCACGTACATTAAGTGGTAGACTTTGTAGGGTATCCTCATCATTTTCAGAAAATATGGCCGAAGAAGATAACCAATCGCTTCATAATGAGAATAATGAGAATATTCGGGTTAGAACACTTAGAGACCACATGAATCCCACAAGAACAAATGCACCCTCATACATAGTTTTTCCACATGATGCATCTCATTTTAATTTTAAGACAGGCATTATTCAACTTTTACCATCTTTTCATGGCTTAGATTTAGAAAATCCATACTTGCATTTAAGGGAATTTGAGGAGGTTTGTAACACGTATAATGACTCAAATTGTAGCATGAACACCATTAGATTGAAGCTTTTTCCTTTTTCATTAAAAGATGAAGCTAAAACATGGCTACAAAATTTGAGACCTGGATCCATTCATGCTTGGGATGAAATGCAACAACAATTTTTAAAGAAGTTTTTTCCGTCCCACAGAACAAACTCTTTCAAAAGACAAATCATTACTTTCTCTCAAAAACCAGGAGAAACATTTTATCAATGTTGGGATAGGTATCGAGACTTGCTTAATACTTGCCCCCATCATGGTTTTGAAACATGGAGATTAGTTTCATATTTTTATGAAGGATTAACACCTAGAGATAGGCAAATGGTTGAATTGATTTGCAATGGAACTTTTGAAGATAAAGACCCTAATGAAGCAATGGAGTACTTAGATTTGCTAGCTGAAAATGCACAAAATTGGGACACCACAGGTACTTATGAGGCACCAAGTAAAACCCAACCTCATACATCTAGTGGGGGTATGTACAACCTTAGGGAAGATCATGACCTCCAAGCCAAGTTGAAAGAGCTTTACTTGACCTTGGAGCTAGTGTGAATTTACTTCCATATTCAGTTTTTTAAAGTCTCAATCTAGGTGAGTTAAAACCAACTTCTGTGACTCTTTTACTTGCCGATAGATTTGTAAAAGTGCCTAGAGGAATAGTTGAAGATGTGTTAGTACAAGTCGATAAATTCATTTATCCTGTGGATTTTTTTGTCTTGGATACACAACCTGTTGAAGCACGTAATTCATTTCCTGTTATTTTAGGACGTCCATTTCTTGCAACTTCTAATGCATTGATTAATTGTAGGAATGGATTGATGAAGCTATCTTTTGGGAACATGACATTGGAGATGAATATTTTCAACATTTGCAAACAACCTAGAGATGATAATGATTTACAGGAAGTGGACTTTACTGAAAAATTAGTTCATGACCAATTTCAAACCACTTCTAGTGAAACTGAGATTGATAAATCTGATGATTTGCAAATGGTCTATTTTCAAGAAGAATCAAAGGCAAGTAATTGGAGACCACAAATTGAGGAATTGCCGCCACGATCAATTGAGCCTATACCTTCAAGTGTTCAACCACCAAAACCTGATTTGAAGCCGTTACCCCTCAATCTCAAATACTCATTTTTGGGAGAAAATGAAACTTTTCCGGTAATAATCTCTTCCAAACTTAATGCACAGCAAGAAGGTAAGTTATTACAAACTCTGAAAATGCACAAAAATGTATTAGGATGGACCATAGCTGACATAAAAGGAATTAGTCCTTTGATTTGCACTCACAGGATTTATTTGGAGGAAAATGCTAAACCCTCTAGAGAAATGCAACGAAGGCTTAATCCTAATATGAAAGAAGTAGTGAAAAATGAAGTCATTAAGCTTCTAGATAATGGAATCATTTATCCTATTTCTGACAGCAAATGGATAAGTCCTACCCAAGTGGTACCGAAAAAGTCTGGAGTCACTGTGATAACAAATGAAAAAAATGAGTTAATTCCAACTAGGACTATTACTGGTTGGCGCATGTGCATTGATTATAGGAAACTTAATTCAATGACTAGAAAATATCATTTTCCTTTACCTTTCATGGATCAAATTCTAGAAAGAGTTGCAGGTCATGAATTTTATTGTTTCCTAGATGGCTATTCAGGCTACAACCAAATTGAAATTGCATTGGAAGATCAAGAGAAAACTACTTTCACATGTCCATTTGGTACTTTTGCATATCGAAGGATGCCTTTTGGATTATGTAATGCACCAGCCACGTTTCAAAGATGCATGCTTAGTATATTCAGTGATATGGTTGAACGTTTTCTTGAGGTTTTTATGGATGATTTTTCTGTTTTTGGTGATTCCTTTGATGATTGTTTGACTAACTTAGAAAAGGTTTTGAGCAGGTGTGAAGAGAAGAATCTTGTACTGAATTGGGAAAAATGTCACTTTATGGTAACAGACGGCATTGTACTTGGTCACATTGTTTCATCAAAAGGAATTGATGTTGACAAATCTAAAATCGAGTTAATTGCTAACTTGCCAACACCAAAATCTATTAAAGATGTTAGATCATTCTTAGGACATGCTGGTTTTTATAGAAGGTTCATCAAAGATTTTAGTGTGATATCTAAGCCCTTGAGTAACCTTCTAACAAAGGATAATATTTTTGAATGGACTGAACATTGTGAAGAAGCCTTTGTTAAACTTAAAAACCTGCTTACTTCTACTCCTGTCATTCAACCTCCTGATTGGTCATTACCTTTTGAAATAATGTGTGACGCTAGTGATTATGCCGTGGGTGCTGTCTTGGGACAAAGAAAAGATAAGAAACCTTATGTGATTTACTATGCAAGTAAAACTTTAAATAGTGCTCAAATGAATTACACCACCACTGAAAAAGAATTACTTGCAGTAGTATTTGCATGTGAAAAATTCAGGTCTTATCTTGTTGGCTCACCTGTTGTTGTTTTTAGTGATCATGCAACATTGAAATATCTTCTTTCTAAGAAAGATTCTAAGGCTAGATTGGTTCGGTGGATGTTGTTACTTCAAGAATTTGATATCACAATCAAAGACAAGAAAGGCACCGAAAATGTTGTCGCAGATCACTTGTTAAGACTGACAACAGAATCGAGATCTGACATCACACCAATCGATGACTACTTTCCTGACGAATCTTTATTTTCTGTCTCTACAATGCCTTGGTATGCTAATATTGTTAATTTTCTTGTTTCAGGACAATTGCCAGCTCATTGGAGTACCCAAGACAAAAGAAAGTTCTTGAACGAAGTGAAGAACTTTTATTGGGATGACCCTTATTTATTCAAATATTGTCCTGATCAAATATTTCGAAGATGCATTCCTGACAATGAGGTAAGTAGTGTTATTAAATTTTGTCATTCTCAGGCATGTGGGGGTCATTTCTCATCAATGAGGTAAGTAGTGTTATTGTTATTGTATTGTTGTTGTTTATAATTTATACAATTAACCTCCCTGTGGTTCGACCCCGGTCTTGCCGGGTTATTTATTACTTCGACACTCCTGCACTTGGAAAAAGACATCAATCTTTTGGTCGTGTCATTCATTAACCATGGTAAGTGTTATACACTTAAGGAATGCAATGCTCTATATATATATATATATATATATATATATATATATATATATGATGTATTTTGAATTAATTAATGAATTGTAATTGATATAATTTGAAAATCATGTCCTGCGCACATGGAGGATGTCAAAGAAATTATGACTAATAATGTAAATATGTTGTATTAAGGTTTCGTGTTATTGCTGGCATGATAAGAATTTGATGATAATTATAATAGTGTAATAAAATGCCAATAATAGTGATAGATAATGAAATTTGGCCTTAATTATAGTGGTCAAATGAGATTAGGTTGATGAATTAAATAGAATGATGTATGTATGGTATTCACATTATTTGAAGATGGATCGGATGTGAATATTGTGAAAATGATGGCAGGTTCCATGATAATGAGAGATTTTACTGAAAATCTAAAGAAACATTGGAATGTGTCGAAATGGGCATAAGAAATTTGTAAGTTGAATATATTTATAAACTAAAATTGGATCGAAATCATGACAAGTTTGACAACTTATATGGAAAAGCCATAATGGGTATAATGGATGTTGGAATTGAAATTGATATAAAGCGATAGAGTAAGAAGGAGAGAAATCACATGGTAGATATTATAATGAATTAAATGCGCTCGTGAGGTGAAACAAGACACAAAATGAAAATGTTGAATGATTCTAGGAAGGATGAATAGAGACGTAATAATGGAAGGATAAATGAGAATTTCAAGGAACTATGATTGCATATCGTTGAATATATGTTTAATTACTTATGCATGTATTGTGTGATTTTCCTTTTATGCTATATTTATTATATACATTATGAAATTGCAGGTCCTTCATATTCACGCCAGGAGTAGCGTTTTAGGTCCTCTAGTCTCCTTTTGTATGATTGAATAAGAAGATGAACATTAATGTATTTTGTCTTTAAGGAACTAAATGACTTAATATGTAATAATACTCCTTTTACATTAAGTGTCGGACATAAAAATGTATTATTCTGTATTTGTAATCTTAGTTTGTTTACTTGCAATTATTATGAATTATGTGTGTTAATGGGAAAGAAATGAGCATGCGAAATGTGAGGCATGTACCATGAATGATGTGTTGTTAAGGTTCTACATGATTATGATATGATTGAGAAATGAGTATAACTATACAGGATGATTGTCGATAACTTGGGACCTCCAGGTATAAAGGAAACTCTGCCGAAATTTTAGTGGAAATTTCGGCAAGTCTCGGATAAGTTCGGTGGATGAAAAAAAAAATACCCATTTTTTTTTAAAGTTAAGGCTCAAAGTTCTTTTATGAATGTACTAAATTACAGGGTGTTACAGTTTTATCCATCATTTATCAATTTGATATCAAACAAACACCAAACAATTAAACATCAAGTTTTGTTAATTTCATGAAATACTATTAAAATATCATACTAAATCAAATAAATCAATATAAACTCAAGCATAATCTATGAATCAAGATTTAATGTTCAATTAGCATCACAACTATGAAAATAAATTCACAATCCACCATAAAATTATCAAATCATCTCAAATAAAATACACACAACAATCCTAGTAAACAATGTCCAACCAATTCAAAACTTATACACAACAATAAATATTTTGTCCTAAATTTCAGAATTTAATTGATTTGCTAAAAAATATGGTTTAAGGTTATAAATTGACCTTCTAAGATGATTAGACAAGATTTGGTTGGTAAAAAATATGGTGAGGGAGTTGTTCGACTTTCTAAGGTATGGAAACAGTGGCAGCACGTGGATCCCACGTGCCACCGCCACTGAACAGTAAAATCCAGTGGATCAGGTTGATCTCCTATTGCTCTTCACTCCAATAACAATGGTAAATCTCACCACTATTTGTAAAAGCATAAAAACCACACAAGACAGTTCGTTTTACTATCTACGAATCAGTTTATCTCCCTATTAAGGTCAAGTTGTCATTGTTATTGTTGGAACAGGGCTATCAGTTTTGAACAAGATAGAGGAGAAGATGATAGCGCTGGTGACTGGTGGCTAGTTCAGTTGCAACTGAGTTGATGGGTCTGGTGGATGGTTGTGAGAGATGGAGATGGAGAAAGAGAGGTTGTTGACCGTGGACGATGCTGATAGTGGATGGCGGTGACACTGAGACATGGCAAAGATTGAAAGAGAAGGAGACCATGTGGGGGTTGTTGATGTTGATGGAGGGATGTTGGCTGCTTATGGAGAGAGGCTTAATCGATGGAGGCTATTAGTTTTTTGAGTGGCCTTATTGTGCTTCTTTTCTTATAGTGGGGGTGAAGGAGATAAGAGGTTGGTATTCCATGATGATCTCACAACATGAATCATGTATCCGATTATATTTAATGAATTTATTTATTAAAATTATTTTTTATTCAATCAAATGATAATGAAATTAGACATACATATGAAATTGATTGAATAAAATAAAATGATAAAAAATATTATATAAGGCTACACATATTAGAAATATAATCTAGTTATAAAGGTCATCTATATAAGACATAAAAATAAATTATAGATGAATCAGAATAATCTCTTCAAATATTAAATACATACAAAATATTTAAAAAAAGCTAAATAAGCAAAATAAAAAATAACAGAGAAAGAGTATTAATTGAAAAATTATTTAAAACAAGACATTTTTTATTAATAAAAAATTCAAAATAAGAAAGAAAGAAAGAAAGAAAGAAAAAGGCTTGGGGATACAGAGCTTGACAAGCTAGGCCAATGCGTTTGGCCCATCCAGAAATGGCTTGCACACATGCATGTAAAGGCAGGCCCACGTGTGCAGGTCCTTCTTTTTTTTAACAACTAATAGGGCCACCCTTATTTTTTTCTGAAAAAAAAAGTCAGACAATGTGTTGTCTATATTTGCCCAAATTTATGATTTTGAAAAATCAGGATTTATGGCTTTTAGAATTAAAAACCCAATTTTAACCCAAAACACCTAGAAAACACCCTAAACACCTTAATAAATACATTAATGACCTTAAAAAAAAACATCACAAAAATCTAAAACAAAAATTCTTCTCGAGCTTAGATAATGTTTTAGGTAATTTCAAGGTGAAGAAATACCTAAGTGGAATTCTCTTATTGCGATGTCGCGGTCGCACAAATTAATTACCCTACTTCAAATACAACACACAAGATAGTATAGAGCAAGCAAGGGGTCGATCCCACGAGGAAGGTTCAAGTCAGATTTTTATGCTAGATGATATGCAATTTGGGGGGGTTTGGATGTTATCTAGGCTAAAGCAAAAGAAAACAGAAAACTATCAAGCAAAATTAAATAAAATCAAAAAATTATCAAGAGAACAAACCTTGGTTGCAAGTAAACATCCACCTACAAAAATCAAAACTGATCATGGAAATGAGACATCAATTTATATTCTGAATATTTATATCTTCTTAATATTGGTTAGTTAACGGATCTGCTGTATAACTAACTCTAACCATCAAACAACCACAGTGTCCACACTAGTAATTTAATTCATAGGCAACCTTAAAAATTAGATAAATTGATTAATCACGAAAACATAATTGTCCGCAGTCTATATTTGATTTGATTGAATGTTCTCCCTAAGATTAATAACATAGATCCACCACAATTATTGAACTCAGTTGCTTCACAAGTTCATATACAACAACTCCGGTTTTGATATCAAACTTAGTAATAGATTGTCTACAATAATAACTTAGAGTCCGCTCTAGCAATTAAAATAAACAATCATAGGAAAAATAAGCATATGAGAACAAACATATTCATCATATAAACTGAAAACAAAAGGTAAAATAAATCTCACAGTTCTTGAAATCTGAAGGTTTTCGTTTCCTTGCAACCAAGAAAAAGAGTTTAGCCTTGCATGTTTGTTGAACAACTAATCAAAAAGAAGAAGGAATGCATGATTTTGGGTTTCTTAGAGGAAAGGGGCGTTTTTCTCTTCTTGGCTGGCTGCCCCCCTTCTCTTCTCTCATTCTTTTTATATCCTAGGAAACCCTAGTCTCTATTTTACAAAATAGTCCTCCCTTAAGTAAACTGTTTACATTTAAGTACTTCAATAACTATTTTCCTAAAAAATGAGAAATAGCCTTCCATGAAATCTTGAAGCTTTGACTTAGAGGAGTTAAATTGCTAAAATAAAAACTTGGATATTGGTTTAGATGCTTCAGAATGTAATTTGGGCTCGTTTCTTCACGAAACCTGTTTTCTGGCAGAATTCAGTTGTCGTCTTTGAAAAATCATATCTCCCTTATATGACATCGTTTTTAGGTGACATTTGGAGAGTTGATACACCTTTAAGTCAGGAATCCAAAACAATTGAGTTAGCATCAATTGGACTTCTGTATCTCCAGATATTCAAGTCGAAATGGTCGGAGGTCAACACTGGCAGATTGCGAGATTTGACTTTGAAGGCTGCGATTTCCATGCTCTTTCTTATTTTATTTTCTTGCCTTAGATTTCCAGAAAGTTATGGATGTTAGCTTTTTAATACCAGTGG
Organism: Populus simonii; assembly: GCA_007827005.2. Lineage (NCBI taxonomy): Eukaryota > Viridiplantae > Streptophyta > Magnoliopsida > Malpighiales > Salicaceae > Populus > Populus simonii. The sequence continues at coordinate 12,290,506 of CM017467.2, forward strand.
AATCACTTCATTTCGACCTTTAGAACTCACGCTCTACAAAACATCGACTGAAGGTCAAATCTGCCAATTACCTCCAATTTACTCCTTTTTGCATCTTTCATCCAAAGGTGCCTTCAAAACATAAAACAAAGAATATCAAGGCATTTTATATATAAAACATAGGCAAAACACTAGTTAAATGTGGGTGAAACTATCGAACAATATAGTTGCATCAAATACCCCCACACTTAGCTCTTGCTCGTCCTCGAGAAAGGATAGGTAAAAATTAAATTGAAATTAAATCAAATCAAATCGCTATGACTAATTTCCTAATCTCCCATCAATATCAGAGAATATATGCATTATAAACAAGGACACAATCAAGAAGGATAAAGAGTATAAATTTTCATGAATTTATTTACATGCAAACTTCAAAACTCAATTAATTGTCGAGATTTAAATGAAATCTATGACATGCCAAAGTGATAGGTCCTCTCATTGATATACACTCCAACACTCACGTGTTTAGGGCTTATGTGTTTAAATCTCTCAAATTCAATCAATGAATATGTTCTACCATAAGCTTGCTCTTCAATCTCATCTCCATTACTAACATATTACAAGCAATGCATGAATCAAAACGTCTTATTTTCTGGTTGTAATGGGGCTAAGGTTAAGGTGAGGTAAAAAAGAGTAAAAGAAAAGGTTCAAACCAAAGAAAGTAGAGCATTCTGAAAAATGATATTTCAAACAAGATATTCCATCAAAGCACATAAATTTTCCATCTTTAATCACCAACACTTAACTTCTTTTGATTTCAAGCTCTTTCAACATAAAATCTTAAGAACATAAAGGAACACTTTTTTTCTTTTTTTCCTTTTTTTCTTTTTCTTTTTCTTTTTCTTTTTCTTTTTCTCTTTTTTTTTTTTTACCTTTAGCAACTTTGCCCATCTTTTCATCAAGCATCACTTCTTCTTTCTTTTCACATAATTTCCAACCATAATTCCATGAAAAATCACAAGTGTATGCTCTACTAATCCTTGGCCAAGGGAAAAGGAAAACATAAATAAAGTTAAGGCTTATACATGGATAAAGCAAAGAAAAGATAAACAAGCTCAAAAGGGGCTCACTAACGATAATATGCTTTAGGTTGGCTTTTTGGCTCAAGTGGTTAAAATTTCTAATGCCTTTATCATCTTCATGTATATATGTAATGTGAATGTAATCTCAACAAGATATGAAGCAAGTTCTAGAGATACATATCATTGAAAGAATGCACAATCAAAGAATATAATGTTGAAGGCTCAAAAGTTTACATTGGTATAACACTATAAAGTCAACATGGCATATTCTCAAAGTCAATCCCTAAACCAATTAAACCTTAAAACTTGCATGCACACTCCTTCATTCGATTTATATCTTCATCTATCTCAATTAATTCTCATATGTAATACTCACATTCTCATAAACCAATAGGAGTTCAAAAGATCAAACATAGAAATTTGTTTTTTTTTTTAACACCAAAGAAAATCAAAATAAGAAAACCAATATTCTCCTAATACCCCCACACTTAAAACACAACATTGTCCTCAATGTTGAAATAAAATAAAAGGAATATAGGAGAATGATAAAAATAAAGTAAAATGCGAAAAATAAAAGATAAGGGAAAAAAAGCAAATCTGTTTTTTTTTTTCTTTTTGTGCTGGGTTGCCTCCTAGTAAGCGCTTTTGTTTTATGTCATTGGCTCAACATGTTGCATGCTCATTCTTCATAGATTAGTTCAGCTAACTCCGTAGAAGCGGTGAGTTCTACCGTCCAACCTTCATAGAAAGGTTTCAAGCGATGCCCATTGACCTTGAGTACTTCGTTGGTTTCTAAACTTGTAATTTCAACTGCACCATGAGGAAAAACATTAGAAACAACAAAGGGTCCAATCCAACGAGAGCGCAACTTTCTAGGAAAAAGTTTCAAACGTGAATGACAAAAAAGGACTTTGTCTCCAACATTAAACTCTTTTCTTGTAATCATTCGGTCATGAAGACTTTTAATCTTTTCTTTGTAAATCCTTGCATTCTTATAAGCATCATTTTGTATTTCTTCCAACATAATTCCAATCTTTTTGGGCACCAAAAGGATAGGCGCCACCCAATCACTGTCCATGATGGGGTGAATGACTCCTACATCATGGGGAACAGTTTGCAAAGCTTGCAAAGCCAATGCTGATTCATGCATGTTTTGGGGAACACATATATGCCTCTCCATCTCTTCTATCTTGGTAAAATCATGGCCATAGCTCAAAGCTACGCTTAATCCATCCTCACTATCAAAATCACAAACTTGCTGCACACACTTATCAACTTGGTCATAACATGTGATAAAATAAACATTGATATAAGGATATGTCATTGCATCATGAAAATTAAATTCAATTTTTTCATCTCCTACCTCCATAGACAGTATCCTTACCACAATCAATTTTTGTATTGGTAGTTTTCAAGAATGGTCTCCCAAACAATATAGGAGTGTTGTTTGATGAATCACAAGAATCATGTTCCATATCAAGAATATAAAAGTCGCATGGAATGACCAAATTATCAATCTTGACTAAGACATCTTCTATCACACCAAGTGGGTAAACAAAACTACGATCCGCAGGTTGTATTACAATGCTAGTTTTATTCAAAGGCTCAAGACTAAGAGAATCATAAACATGTTTCAGCATAACACTAATAGATGCACCTAAATCGCACAAGGCCCTTTTGAAACTAGCATTACCAATAACACATGGGATAGTAAACGCACTTGGATCTTTTTGCTTCAAAGGCATATTCTTTTGAACAACAGCAGTTACAACTTCACCCATACTTACCATTTCTTGACCTTTCAGTTTGAAAGCTCTCTTGGTAGTACACAACTCCTTCAAGAATTTGGCATACTTGGGAATTTGCTTGATAGCATCAAGCAAAGGAATGTTGAGTTCTACTTTCTTGAAAACCTCTAAAATCTCTTTTTCTTTGTCCTCTTTCTTTGACCTAAAAGAACTCACAGGAAATGGTGGAATTGTTTTAAAACTAGAATTCATTGAGTGAGAAGTTACCTTTGGAGTGTTGGTTGTTGTTTCAGTTTGTGGAGGAGGAGGATGTTCCTTTTTTGTACTCAATTCGGTTTCTATCTCTTCTTTTTTCTTTATCTCAATTTGTTTCGACCTTTTCTCTTCAAGTTCTTTTCCACTTCGCAGCATGATCGCACTAACATTGTCTATTGGATTCAATGCTTGGGAGGGTAATTTTCCATTCATTTGTGCTTCCAATTTCCCCACACTTGAAGCTACTTGCCCCATTTGCTTCTCCAAGTTGTGAATACTTGATGCAACCATATTATTCAATAGTTTCACCCACATTTAACTAGTGTTTTGCCTATGTTTTATATATAAAATGCCTTGATATTCTTTGTTTTATGTTTTGAAGGCACTTTTGGATGAAAGATGCAAAAAGGAGTAAATTGGAGATAATTGGCAGATTTGACCTTTGGTCGATGTTTTGTGCAGAGTGTGAGCTCTAGAGGTTGAAATGAAGTGATTCCAGTGGCATTAAAAAGGTAACATCCATACCTTTTTGTACATCTAAGGCAAGAAAATAAAATAAAGAAGAGCATGGAAATCACAGCTTTCAAAGTCAAATCTCGCAATCTGCCAGTGTTGACCTTCGGCCATTCCAACTTGAATATCTGGAGCTACAGAAGTCCAATTGATGCAAACTCAATTTTTTTGGATTCATGACTCAAATTTATATAAACGCTCAAAGGTTAAGCCAAAAACGATCTCATATGAGGGAGATATGATTTTTCAAAGATGACATCTGAATTCTGCCAGCAAACAGGTTTCGTGAAGAAACGAGTCCAAATTACGTTCCGAAGCATCTAAACCGATATCCAAGTTTTTATTTCAGCAATTTAGCTCCTCTAAGTCAAAGCCTGAAGATTTCATGCAAGGCTATTTCTCCTTTTTTAGGAAAATAGTTATTGAAGTACTTAAATGTAAACAGTCTACTTAATGGAGGACAATTTTGTAAAATAGAGACCTAGGGTTTCCTAAGATATAAAAAGAATGAGAGAAGAGATGGGGGGGCAGCCAGCCAAGAAGAGAAAAACGCCCCCTTCCTCTAAGAAACCCTAAATTATGCATTCTTCCTTCTTTTTGATTAGTTGTTCAACAAACATGCAAGGCTAAACACTTTTTCTTGGTTGCAAGGACATGGAAACTTTCGGATTTCAAGAACTATGAGATTTATTTTACCTTTTCTTTTCAGTTTATATGATGAATATGTTTGTTCTCCTATGCTTATTTTTCCTATGATTGTTTATTTTAATTGCTAGAGCGGACTCTAAGTTATTATTGTAGACAATCTATTGCTAAGTTTGATATCAAAACAGGAGTTGTGGTATATGAACTTGTGAAGCAACTGAGTTTAATAATTGTGGCGGATCTACGTTATTAATCTTAGGGAGAACATTCAATCAAATCAAACATAGACTGCGGACAGTTATGTTTTCTTGATTAATCAACTTATCTAGTTCTTAAGGCTGCCATTGAATTAAATTACTAGTGCGGACACTGTGGTTGTTTGATGGTTAGGGTTAGTTATACGGCGGATCCGTTAACTAACCAATGTTAAGAAGAGATAAATATTCAGAATATAAATTGATGTTTCGTTTCCATGATCAGTTCTGATTTCTGTAGGTGGATGTGTGCTTGTGACCAAGGTTTGTTCTTTTGATAATTTTCTGATTTTATTAAATTTCGTTTGATAGTTTTCTGTTTTCTTTTTCTTTAGTCTAGATAACGTCCAAAACCCCCCCAAATTGCATATCATCTAGCAAAAAAATCTGACTTGAATCTTCCTCATGGGATCGACCCCTTGCTTGCTCTATACTATCTTGTGTGTTGTGATTGAAGCTAGGATAATTAATTTGTGCGACCGCGACATCGCAACTAATTTTGGCGCCATTGCCGAGGAAGTAATTTTAGTTGATTCTTGTGCTATTATTTTTGTTTTCTGTGATTGTTATTTCTTTTTCTGAAAAAAAAAAGAAACAGAATTTTTGCTTGCGACGGTACTGTTCACTTGCGGCAGCGGTACTGTTCAAAACAGAGTTTTTGGTGTAATTAGGTATCAGTCTTTTGTTTCCTGAAGGGAAACGACGTTCTGAACAGGACTAGTGATACATCAATAGCCTCACCCTATCGAGGCCAAATTCCGCTTTTTTATAGGGTTTTTAGGCAGTTTTAGTTTTCTAGCGTAGGATTTTCGTACAATTTGCGTTGTTTTTTATCTTTTGTGTGGTTGGTTTCTTTTGAGTTTTCATGATAATTTATGCCAATGACCCGTTCTACTAACCAAAGTCAAGTGCAATTGGATCTCGAAATAGAAAAAACTTTACGCAGGTTACAAAAGGAAGCTCGCCTCAACACCATGGCTGTTGCACGAGAACAAACACTCAAGGAGCTTGCTGCTCCTAACATGGAAAATCAGCCATTGTGCATAAACATCGACAATAATGTAAACTTTGAGCTCAAATCTGGTTTTATACATTTGCTACCAACATTCAATGGTCTTGCAGGTGAAGATCCTCATACTCATCTCAAGGAGTTCCATATAGTTTGTGTTGGCATGAAACCGAATGGAGTTGACAAAGAACAGGTTAAGTTGAAAGCTTTCCCTTTTTCTTTAAAAGGGGCAGCAAAGGCATGATTTTTCTCTTTTCTCCCAAGTTCCATTAGAACTTGGAATGCCATGAAGAAGATTTTCCTTGAAAAATATTTCCCAGCATCTCGAGTTGCCAACATAAGGAAAGAAATATGTGGGATTCGACAATCTCATGGAGAGACATTTTCCGAGTATTGGGAAAGATTTGAGCAACTGTGCATTCAATGCCCTCATCATCAAATACCCGATCAGCTGCTCATTCAATATTTCTATGAAGGATTGATGCCTACTGACCGTAGTATCATTGATGCTGCAAGTGGAGGGGCATTGGTAGATAAGACACATGAGGCTGCACGCCAACTGATCTCAAACATGGCAGCCAACTCAAAACAATTTGGCACGCGTGGAGATTTCGCAAACAAACAAGTGGTAAGTATTTCTAACCTTGAAAATAAAGTTAATGATCTTACTTCTCTTGTGCGTTCTTTGGCTTGTGGAAATGTACAGCAGGTGAAAGTTTGTAGCATATGTTCTTTACAAGGACATACCTCAAATATATGTCCAACAATGCAAAGAGATTACATTGAACAGGTTCATGCAGTTGATGGAGCATTCAATGGACAGTCCCAGCGTAAATATGATCCCTTTTCCAACACGTACAATCCTGCATGGAGAGATCATCCCAACTTATGCGATGGGAACCCACCTCAACAAGGCAATCAAGGCCGACAGTTCCATCCCCATGGATTTCAATCCCAACAGAATTATCAAGCGAGACAGCCCCCTCCATTCACAAACTCCAATGTTATGGGGTCATCATCCAATGATGATCTTCGTGAGATGATGAAAACTTTGGCTTCTAACACTGTGACCTTGCAACAAAATGTCATGTCTTTTCAACAGGAAACACGGTCAAGTATTCATAACTTAGAGAAGCAAATGGGGCAAGTAGCTTTAAGTGTGGGGAAATTGGAAGCACAAATGAATGGAAAATTGTCCTCCCAAGCATTGAATCCAATAAAGAATGTTAGTGTGATCATGATACGAAGTGGGAAAGAACTTGAAGAGAAAAGGTCAAGACAAATTGAGATGGAGGAAGAAGAAGAGATAGAAACCGAATTGAGTACAAAGAAGGAACATCCTCCTCCACTACAAACTGAAACATCGACCAACACTCCAAAGGTAACTCCTCACTCAATGAATTCTAGTTTTAAAACAATTCCATCCTTTCCTGTGAGTTCTTGTAGGTCAAAGAAAGAGGACAAAGAAAAAGAGATTTTAGAGGTTTTCAAGAAAGTAGAACGTAACATTCCTTTGCTTGATGTTATCAAGCAAATTCCTAAGTATGCCAAATTCTTGAAGGAGTTGTGTACCACCAAGAGAGCTTTCAAACTGAAAGGTCATGAAATGGTAAGTATGGGTGAAGTTGTATCTGCTATTATTCAAAAGAATATGCCTTTGAAGCAAAAAAGACCCAGGTGCGTTTACTATCCCATGTGTTATTGGTAATGCTAGTTTCAAAAGGGCCTTGTGCGATTTAGGTGCATCTATTAGTATTATGCCCAAACATGTTTATGATTCTCTTAGTCTTGATCCTTTGAATAAAACTAGCATTGTAATACAACTTGCGGATCATAGTTTTGTTTACCCACTTGGTGTGATAGAAGATGTCCTAGTCAAGATTGATAGTTTGGTCATTCCATGCGACTTTTATATTCTTGATATGGAACATGATTCTTGTGATTCATCAAACAGCACTCCTATATTGTTTGGGAGACCATTCTTGAAAACTACCAATACAAAGATTGATTGTGGTAAGGATACTTTGTCTATGGAAGTAGGAGATGAAAAGATTGAATTTAATTTTCATGATGCAATGAAATATCCTTATAGCAATGTTTATTCTATCACATGCTATGACCAAGTTGATAAGTGTGTGCAGCAAGTTTTTGATTTTGATTGTGAGGATGGATTAAGCATAGCTTTGAGCTATGGCTATGATTTTACCGAGATAGAAAAGATTGAGAGGCATGTATATGTTCCCCGAAACGTGCATGACTCGGAATTGGATTTGCAAGCTTTGCAAATTGTCTTTCATGATGCAGGAGTCATTTACCTCATCACAGATAGTGAATGGGTGGCGCCTATCCTTTTGATGCCTAAAAAGATTGGAATTACGTTGGAAGAAATACAAAATGATGCTTATGAGAATGCAAGGATTTACAAAGAAAATACTAAGAGTCTTCATGACCGAATGATTACAATTGAAATTACAAGTTTAGAAACCAACAAAGTACTCAAGGTCAATGGGCATCGCTTGAAACCTTTCTATGAAGGTTAGATGGCAGAACTCATCGCTTCTACGGAGTTAGCTGAACCAATCTATGAAGAATGAGCCTGCAACATGTCGAGCCAATGAAATAAAACAAAAGCGCTTACTGGGAGGCAACCCAGCACAAAAAGAAAAAAAAACAGATTTGCTTTCTTTTCCCTTATCTTTTATTTTTCGCATTTTACTTTATTTTTGTCATTCTCCTATATTCCTTTTCTTTTATTTCAACATTGAGGACAATGTTGTGTTTTAAGTGTGGGGGTATTAGGAGAATGTTGGTTTTCTAATTTTGGTTTTCTTTGTTATTTTTCAAAAAAAAAAATTATGTTTGATTTTTTGAACTCCCATTGGTTTTTGAGAATATGAGTATTATGTATGAGAATTAGTTGAGATAGATGAAGATATAAATCAAATGAATGAGTGTGCATGCAAGTTTTAAGGTTTAATTGGTTTAGGGATTGACTTTGAGAATATGTCATGTTGACTTTATAGTGTTATACCAATGCAAGCTTTTGAGCCTTCAACATTATATTATTTGATTGTGCCTTCTTTCAATGATATGTATCTTTAGAACTTGCTTCATATCTTGTTGAGATTACATTCATATTACATATATACATGAAGATGATAAAGGTATTAGGAATTTTAACCACTTGAGCCAAAAAGCCAACCTAAAGCATATTATCCTTAGTGAGCCCCTTTTGAGCTTGTTTATCTTTTCTTTACTTTATCCATGTATAAGCCTTAACTTTTTATATGTTTTCCTTTTCCCCTGGCCATGGATTAGTAGAGCATATACTTATGATATCTCATGGAATTATGGTTGGAAATTATGTGAAAAGAAAGAAGAAATGATGTTTGATGAAAAAGATGGGCAAAGTTGCCAAAGGTAAAAAAAAAGAAAAAAGAAAAAAGAAAAAAAAAAGAAAAAGAAAAAAGTGTTCCTTTATGTTCTTAAGATTTTATATTGAAAAAGCTTGAAATCAAAAGAAGTTAGGCATTGGTGATTAAAGATGGAAAATTTATGTGCTTTGATGGAATATCTTGTTTGAAATATCATTTTTCAGAATGCTCTACTTTTTTTTTATTTGAACCTTTTCTTTTACTCTATTTTACCTCACCTTTACCTTAGCCCCATTACAACCAGAAAATAAGACCTTTTTGATTCATGCATTGTTTGTAATATGTTATTAATGGAGATGAGATTGAAGAGCAAGTTTGTGGTAGAACATATTCATTGATTGAATTTGAGAGATTTAAACACATAAGCCCTGAACACATGAGTGTTGGAGTGTATATCAATGAGAGGACCTATCACTTTGGCATGGCATAGATTTCATTTAAATCTCGATGATTAATTAAATTTTGAAGTTTGCATGTAAATAAATTCATGAAAATTTATACTCTTTATCCTTCTTAATTGTGTTCTTGTTTATAATGCATATATTATTGGATATTGATGGGAGATTAGAAGATTAGTCATAGTGATTTCATTTAATTTAACTTCAATTTGGTTTTACCTATCCTTTCTCGAGGACGAGCAAGAGCAAAATGTGGGGGTATTTGATGCAACCATATTATTCAATAGTTTCACCCACATTTAACTAGTGTTTTGCCTATGTTTTATATATAAAATGCCTTGATATTCTTTATTTTATGTTTTGAAGGCACTTTTAGATGAAAGATGCAAAAAGGAGTAAATTGGAGATAATTGGCAGATTTGACCTTCGGTCGATGTTTTGTGCAGAGCGTGAGCTCTAGAGGTTGAAATGAAGTTATTCCAGTGGCATTAAAAAGGTAACATCCATACCTTTTGGGACATCTAAGGCAAGAAAATAAAATAAATAAGAGCATGTAAATCGCAGCCTTCAAAGTCAAATCTCGCAATCTGCCAGTGTTGACCTTTGGCCATTCCAACTTGAATATCTGGAGCTACAGAAGTCCAATTGATGCAAACTCAATTGTGTTGGATTCATGACTCAAAGTTCTATAAACTCTCAAATTTCAGCCAAAAACGATCTCATATGAGGGAGATATGATTTTTCAAAGATGACATCTGAATTCTGCCAGCAAACAGGTTTCGTGAAGAAACAAGTCCAAATTACATTCCGAAGCATCTAAACCGATATCCAAGTTTTTATTTCAGCAATTTAGCTCCTCTAAGTCAAAGCCTGAAGATTTCATGCAAGGCTATTTCTCCTTTTTTAGGAAAATAGTTATTGAAGTACTTAAATGTAAACAGTCTACTTAATGGAGGACAATTTTGTAAAATAGAGACCTAGGGTTTCCTACGATATAAAAAGAATGAGAGAAGAGAAGGGGGGCAGCCAGCCAAGAAGAGAAAAACGCCCCCTTCCTCTAAGAAACCCTAAATTATGCATTCTTCCTTCTTTTTGATTAGTTGTTCAACAAACATGCAAGGCTAAACACTTTTTCTTGGTTGCAAGGACATGGAAACTTTCGGATTTCAAGAACTGTGAGATTTATTTTACCTTTTCTTTTCAGTTTATATGATGAATATGTTTGTTCTCCTATGCTTATTTTTCCTATGATTGTTTATTTTAATTGCTAGAGCGGACTCTAAGTTATTATTGTAGACAATCTATTGCTAAGTTTGATATCAAAACCGGAGTTGTGGTATATGAACTTGTAAAGCAACTAAGTTTAATAATTGTGGCGGATCTACGTTATTAATCTTAGGGAGAACATTCAATCAAATCAAACATAGACTGCGGACAGTTATGTTTTCTTGATTAATCAACTTATCTAGTTCTTAAGGCTGCCATTGAATTAAATTACTAGTGCGGACACTGTGGTTGTTTGATGGTTAGGGTTAGTTATACGGCGGATCCGTTAACTAACCAATGTTAAGAAGAGATAAATATTCAGAATATAAATTGATGTTTCGTTTCCATGATCAGTTCTGATTTCTGTAGGTGGATGTGTGCTTGTGACCAAGGTTTGTTCTCTTGATAATTTTCTGATTTTATTAAATTTTGTTTGATAGTTTTCTGTTTTCTTTTGCTTTAGTCTAGATAACGTCCAAAACCCCCCCAAATTGCATATCATCTAGCATAAAAATCTGACTTGAATCTTCCTCATGGGATCGACCCCTTGCTTGCTCTATACTATCTTGTGTGTTGTGATTGAAGCTAGGGTAATTAATTTGTGCGACCACGACATCACAACAATACTTGACCTTGTTTCCTGTTGAAAAGACATGACATTTTGTTGCAAGGTCACAGTGTTAGAAGCCAAAGTTTTCATCATCTCACGAAGATCATCATTGGATGACGACCCTATAAGATTGGAGTTTGTAAATAGAGGGGGCTGTCTCGTTTAATAATTTTGTTAGGATTGGATGGAACTGTCGGCCTTAATTGCCTTGTTGAGATGGGTTCCCATAGCATAAGTTTGGATGATCTCTCCATCTGGGATTGTACGTGTTGGAAAAGGGATCATATTTACGCTAGGGCTGTCCGTTGAATCCTCCATCAACTGCATGAACTTGTTCAATGTAATCTTCTTGCATTGTTGGGCAAATATCTGAGGTATGTCCTTGTAAGGAACATATGCTACAAACTTTCACCTGCTGTACATTTCCACAAGCCAAAGAACGCACAAGAGAAGTAAGATCATTAACTTTATTTTCAAGGTTAGAAATACTTACCTCATTTACTTGTTTGTTTGCAAAGTCTCCTCGTATGCCAAATTGTTTCGAGTTGGTTGCCATATTTGAGATCAATTGGCATGCAGCCTCGAGTGTCTTATCTACCAATGCCCCTCCACTTGCCGCATCAATGATACTACGGTTAATAGGCATCAGTCCTTCATAGAAATATTGAATGAGCAGTTGATCGGGTATCTGATGGTGAGGGCATTGAATGCACAGTTGCTCAAATCTTTCCCAATACTTGAAAAATGTCTCTCCATGAGATTGTGGAATCCCACATATTTCTTTCCTTATGTTGGCAACTCGAGATGCTAGGAAATACTTTTCAAGGAAAATCTTCTTCATGGCATTCCAAGTTCCAATGGAACCTGAGAGAATAGAGAAAAACCATGCCTTTGCTTCCCCTTTTAAAGAGAAAGGGAAAGCTTTCAACTTAACCTGTTCTTCGTCAACTCCATTCGGTTTCATGCCAACGCAAACCATATGGAACTCCTTGAGATGAGTATGAGGATCTTCACCTTCAAGACCATTGAATGTTGGTAGCAAATGTATAAAACCAGATTTGAGCTCAAAGTTCACATTATTGTTGATGTTGATGCACAATGATTGATTTTCCATGTTAGGAGCAGCAAGCTCTTTGAGTGTTTGTTGTCGTGCAACAGTCATGGTGTTGACGCGAGCTTCCTTTTGTAACCTGCATAAAGTGTTTTTTATTTCGAGATCCACCTGCATTTGACTCTGGTTAGTGGAACAGGTTACTGGCATAAATCATCAAGAAAACTCAAAAGAAACCAACCACATAAGAGATCGAAAATAATGCAAATTGTACAAAAATCCTACGCTAGAAAACTAAAACTGCCTAAAAAACCCTAGAAAATAGCGGAATTTGGCCTCAATAGCGTGGGGCTAGTGGTTCCGCACTAGTCCTGTTTAGAACATTGTTTCCCTTCCAGAAACAAAAGGCTAATACCTAATTTCACCAAAAAAATCTATTTTAAACAGTACTGCTGCATAAATGAACAGTACTGCAGCAAGCAAAAATTCTTTTTTTTTTCAGAAAAATAAATAACAATCACAGCAAATAAAATATAATAGCACAATAATCAACTAAAATTACTTCTCTAGCAACGGTGCCAAAATTTGTTGCAATGTCGCGGTCGCACTAATTAATTACCCTAGCTTCAAACAGAACACACAAGATAGTATAGAGCAAGCAAGAGGTCGATCCAACAAGAAAGGTTCAAGTCAGATTTTTATGCTAGATGATATGCAATTTGGGGCGGTTTGGACGTTATCTAGGCTAAAGCAAAAGAAAATAGAAAACTATCAAGCAAAATTAAATAAAATCAGAAAATTATCAAGAAAACAAACCTTGGTTGCAAGTAAACATCCACCTACAAAAATCAGAACTGATCATGGAAACGAGACATCAATTCACATTCTGAATATTTATATCTTCTTAATATTGGTTAGTTAACGGATCCAGCATATAATTAACCCTAACCATCAAACAACCACAGTGTCCGCACTAGTAATTTAATTCATTGGCAGCCTTAAAAACTAGATAAATTGATTAATCAAGAAAACATAATTGTCCGCAGTCTATATTTGATTTGATTAAATGTTCTCCCTAAGATTAATAACGTAGATCCACCACAATTATTAAACTCAGTTGCTTCACAAGTTCATATACCACAACTCCGGTTTTCATATCAAACTTAGCAATAGATTGTCTACAATAATAACTTAGAGTCCGCTCTAGCAATTAAAATAAACAATCATAGAAAAAATAAGCATAGGAGAACAAACATATGCATCATACAAATTGAAAACAAAAGGTAAAATAAATCTTACAGTTCTTGAAATTTGAAGGTTTTCGTGTCCTTGTAACCAAGAAAAAGAGTTTAGCCTTACATGTTTGTTGAACAACTAATCAAAAAGAAGGAGGAATGCATGATTTTGGGTTTCTTAGAGGAAGGGGGAATTTTTCTCTTCTTGGCTGGCTGCCCCCCCTTCTCTTCTCTCATTCTTTTTATATCCTAGGAAACCCTAGTCTCTATTTTACAAAATAGTCCTCCCTTAAGTAGACTGTTTACATTTAAGTACTTCAATAACTATTTTCCTAAAAAATGAGAAATAGCCTTACATGAAATCTTCAAGCTTTGACTTAGAGGAGCTAAATTAATAAAATAAAAACTTGGATATTGGTTTAGATGCTTCGGAACGTAATTTGGGCTCTTTTCTTCACAAAACCTGTTTGATGACAGAATTTAGTTGTCATCTTTGAAAAATCATATCTCCCTCATATGACATCATTTTTGGGTGAAATTTGGAGCATTGATACGCCTTTGAGTCAAGAATCCAAAAACATTAAGTTTGCATCAATTGGACTTCTGTATTTTCAGATATTCAAGTTGGAATGGTCGAAGGTCAACATTGGCAGATTGCAAGATTTGACTTTGAAGGCTGCGATTTCCATGCTCTTCCTTATTTTATTTTCTTGCCTTAGATTTCTAGAAAGGTATGGATGTTAGCTTTTTAATACCAGTGGAATCACTTCATTTCGACCTCTAGAACTCACGCTTTGCACAAAACATCGACTGAAGGTCAAATCTGCCAATTACCTCCAATTTACTCCTTTTTGCATCTTCCATCCAAAGGTGCCTTCAAAACATAAAACAAAGAATATCAAGGAATTTTATATATAAAACATAGGCAAAACACTAGTTAAATATGGGTGAAACTATCAAACAATATGGTTGCATCATCCCTCACCGAATTAAAATTGTTAACACCAAGATTGACCATTTTGCTTATCATAATTGGTGTCAATGACTAATTTCTCTATCTACCGTTGCAATCCAGTAACTCTTTCTCTTCTCTCTCAAACCATAAACCTAAAAATAACGAAAATAAGTTTTGGACTAAAATTTATTTTTTTTTCTTAAATTTTAAAAATTGAAGGGACTCAATATTTGTAATTTGAAACTTTGGGGGTCCATAATGAACCCATCTAGGGTGTTAGATGTTTTCTTTTCAATATAAAAAATTAAAATTCAAGCTTTTCTGATACGTATTATTATATAAGAAAATCCTAAGTGTAAATCGAAAAGCCTTTGCATGCATCTAATTAAATAAATTAAGAATTATCTATGTAAATAATTAGAAAAAAAATCATTAATGATAAATAAAAACAAAACTGAAAAATCAAGAAACAGACGTAGATCAAGATATTTGATCTCACAACATGGATCATTTACCCAATTGTGTTTAATGAATTGGTTTATTAAAATTATTTTTTATTCAATCAAATGATAATAAAAATAGACACACATGAAATTGATTGAATAAAATAAAAGGTAAAAAATATTATGCAAGGCTATACATATTAGAAATATAATCCAGAAATAAAGGTCATCTATATAAAGCATAAAAATAAATTATAGATCAGTCAGAATAATCTCTTCAAATATTAAATGCATACAAAATAATTATACAACAACCGTTATTCAAAAAAGGCTATATAAGCAAAATAAAAAATAACAGAGAAAGATATTAATTGAAAAATTATTTAATAAATTATTTTCAAAAAAAGACATATTTTTTATCAATAAAAAATTTAAAATAAAAAGAAAAAAAGGAAGAGGCTTGACACTACGAAGCCTAACAAGTTAGGCCAATGCATTTAGCCCATCAAGAAATGGCTTGTGCACTAGCCTGCATGGGCAGACCCACTCGTGCAAGTCCTTATTTTTTTTAAAGCTAAGGGGGCTCCCCTAATGTTTTTTTTTTAAAAAAAGTCAGACAATGTGTCGTCTGCATTTGCCGAAATTTATAATTTTGAAAAATCAAGATTTATTATTTTTTGATCTAGAAACTCAGTTTTAACCTAAAACACCTAGAAAACACCCTAAACACTTTAATAAACCCATTAATGACCTTGTCACACCTGGACGTCGCAGCGACTCGTTAAAAAATTATCTGGATATGGAAAAAGAACAGATATCTGGCATCTTGTTCTTTGGGGGAAACGGTCTTGTTCAAGAAGTCGCCACCTAGTATTATGGTCACTAGGAACCCTAACTAGTCAATAGAGATTCTATGGTATGGGACTGGTTAAGCAGAAGGGAAGATGCTATCACCCCCTAAGCGGCCTACCTGAGGCAGGCTGCATTGCTAGTTTTGTCTAAAATTGCTAAGAATTTGTTCTCCTTTTTCCTTTTTTTTTATTCTTCCTTTCATGTTCCTGACTCTGGCATCAGTGAACAATTCCTACGAATATTTCTAACTCTGGCGTTGGTAAATATCGCACAAATCCAAAAAAATACGATATTCCTAACTCTGGCGTCAGTGAATATTTTCGCGAAAAAATGAATTTGAAGAAGAAATTTTCTATGTCATTTTTTCTTGTTTATCCTTTATTATTATTTGCCCTTTTTAGATGGAAATAAAAAAACATTGCATGATAGATTTGTATTTAACAATAATAGGCCACCGATTGAGCACATAACTTAAAAAAAAATACAAAATGCAAAGAAAAAAATAAATCAAAGTGCGAGGGGCCCACAAATAAATCAACAAAGATCCCCAAATATTTTTAGAATTTTTTGATATCAAAAAGGGGCTCGTGTGGCCAAATATCAAACTAAAATGGACATAAAAATTATGGCCGAGGCACAAGGGTGTGTTTTTCCAAACACACCTTTAATAAACATAATTTGGGTTGGCTGGGCCTAAAGCCCAGATCCGGCCCACTAACAACAATTACACAGAAACAGAGAGAAGAAGAAGACTTTACCTAGTGAAGCCAAATGTGAAGGCGAAGGTAACAGTGCAGGCACTGACTAGAGAATGCTCTCCTCTTTCTCTTTTCAGTCTCTCCTCCCTCTGTTCTTGGTTTTTTTTTTGTTCTCTCTTGTAATGGCCTCCTCTTAGGGTTTTTTGTGTTTGTTCCCCTCTAGAGTTTTTTTTATCTTCTCTCCTCCTCTTTTGCATCACTGTGGTTTGTATTTATAGTGTCAGAGTTCCTTCGTGTGTGAGAAACAAAGTTTTAATCAAACTCATTCTCTTTTTTGAAGTTTGAATTTGATTAAGAATCAAATTTGAAAGCGAATAACTATCATTATTTTGAAGACAAGGATTATCTTGAAGATTAGGATTATCTTGAAAATAAGGATAGAATGACAAAAGTATATTGTAGTCCTTAGTTTTCACGCAAGTTGACAAATCATACTTTTCATCGAAATAAATTTCTGATCTTTTAATTTTACATTTTAAACCCTGTAAAACTAAATTAAAAAGCCAATGGGCCAAAATTGGGTTACAACAGACCTTAAAAAAAAACAACACAAAAATCTAAACAAAAATTCTTCCCAAGCTTAGATATATTTTTAGGTAATTTGAAAGTGAAAAAACATCTAAGTGGAACTCGTTGATACTAAAATTGACCACTTTGGTGATTGGAATTGGTGTCAACGATAAATTTTTCTCTCTACTGTTAGAATCTTGCGACTCTCTCTTTTCTCTCACCATGAAGTTTTGGACTAAAATTTATTTTTTTCTCAAATTTTAAAAATTGAAGGTACTCAATATTTATTATTTGGAAACTTTAGGGTCCATAATGAACATTTCACCCAAACTTTGAAAAATCTACTCATTTCTTTCGAGTTTTCACTTTGGTCTCCTATACTTTAATCTCACATTTCCCTAACAAATTAACCTAGATTGACCTCTAATTATGTTCTATGAAGGGTGAAATAAAAAAAAGTTTTGGGATGAAAAAAAAATTCATGAAAGTCTATATCAAACTGTGAAAGGGGTATGATGTGGGAAACAATAATTTTCTCACGTGTGTTTTAGTGTTCTACTAGATCTTTGGCCTATGCTACATTATGAGTTAGATTATTTTTTTAAATGCAAAAAAATATCTAGGCATTGCTAATGTTTTTTCTAGTAGAAAAAAAAATCAAACCATGTGAGGATTGACCCAAAGTAATCTAGTTGACTTGGTAAGTCTAAAGGCAAACTGGTTGACCTATAAAAATATAATTTACTCAAAATAAATATTCAAGATAAGATTATTTTTTATAACTATTGAGATGAAAACATATTAGATCTATTTGAAAAAACCAGAGTTAACCTGTCAATCTACATTCCAAGTCATGAGACTATAATAAATTATTAGAAAGTAAATCAAAATAAATTATGAATCTCAATTTTCAATAAACACAATGATGAAGGATCAAATTAAAAAAAAACACTAAATTAAAAAGAGAACAAAAAAATGATCCAAGTCAACCCGATTAAACCTACCAAACCCACGAACTTGGTCATGAGACCGAGATAACCTAATTGAAAGTAAATTGAAAAAAATTATGAAACTCAATTGCCAATCAACTCAGTGTTAAAAGATGAAACTGAAAAAAATATTTGATTAAAAAAAGACATAAAAAATGACTTGAGTCAACTTAAATTAATCAACCAAACCTATGACCTTAGTCATGAGATGATGATAACTTCATAGAAAACAAACTGAAATAAATAATGAAACATAATTCTCAATCAATCTAATGTTGAAAAATGAATTTGAGAAAAAAAAATTAAAAAAAAGAAAAATAAACTTGAGTAAATTACGTCAATCCATCAAACCCTCATTTTAGATCATGAAACTAGAATAACCTCATAAAAAATATATTAAAAAAAATTATAAAATTTAATTCCTAATAAGTCTAATGTTAAAGAATATAATTGAAATTGAAAACAAAACATGGATAGAAAAAAAAAACTTAAAGGAAGAAAAAAAAATGTTCTAGTAAATAGTATTTTAGTTTTAGTTTTAGTTTTAGTTTTTTGTTTTTAATTTTAATTTTACACATAAAAGAAAAGAAAGAAGGGAAACTTTACTTTGGTTGTCTTGTCTTGGTAGGTATAATAAAGGAAAATTTTATGTTGCTTAAAATATAATTATTGGTATTTTATTAGTTATTAAATGAGATTTATTTTGAAAAATATAAAATAAATACAGGTGAGAAAGAAAAAAAAATCTATGACCCACTAAAAATGATAAGAATATATTCACCTAGTGTTTTTCTCTCTTATATATATTTATCTAATTGTATAAAATAGATCAATTGAGTAATTAAGAGTCTGTTTATTATTGTATTTTAAAAGTTTTTTAAAAAATTATATTTTTTTAATTTTTTGCTTTAAATTATATATTTTTTAGTATTTTTAAATTATTTTAATAATATTAAAAATAAATTTGAAAAAATAAAAAAATTATTTTAATATATTTTTTTTTTTTAAAAAAAAAAACAATTTTCTTAAAACATCGTTACAAAATTTATCGTATAATAAATTATGCGGTCATGGACCTTCTTTGCGAAATCGCCTTCGTTAATTAATGAAGACCGAATTATTACCACCACCCCTGAAACCCTCTTTAGGAATTATCTCATTTTCTCGAGGAAAGTTAGGGAGAAAATGGTGGCTGACAAAGGAAAGAAATCAAAGGTCACTGGAGAAGAAGAGACTGATCACATTGACGGAGAACTTGTTCTTTCCGTTGAGAAGTTGCAGGAGCTCCAAGATGAGCTTGAGAAGGTTCTTCTTTTTCCTTTTTCCTCCCTGTATGTTTTTGCTCATGTGTGTCTATATTTTTGTATGTATCTATGGTTTTTTTTTTTTGGAAAGAGAATGCTCATTTTGAAGATACAAAGCTGAAAAAAACCTTTACATTCTTTGAGGAGGGTACAGCTAAGATAACTAGTACATACATCAAGTGGAACGAGTGCATGGTAATGCTGGTATATTATCCCTTCGGCATCCTTTACACTTTCTTCTCTCTCATATTTTTGTAGAAGGCTGATTGTGAATTCTAACATTTGAAAGGCGCTGCAAATGGAGTCAATCACGAGAAAAAGGAGACAAACGACCTTTGGCTGAGTTGAGGTTGCTTCCTAACCATTCATTACTTTATTATGCTATTTTTTTTAAAAAAAGGGCGTAGCTAACTTCATTTGTTAAGCTTTGTCACCAAAAAAGGTTTATGAGGCATGGGCATAAAAGTCACATATGGTTTATGGCAACAAGTCGCAAGATCTTCTATGATTTCACAGCTAATTATATGTAGTTGTTTAAGGGAATACTTAATTACTGTGCCAAAAGGGTAACCTTGGCATTACCTTTGTCATATGGTCAAATTCGAAGTAGTTTAATCAGAATTCAGATGCCAACTTCTAAGCTAAAATCTTTGTTATGCATGCTTTAGCTGTAGAAAGCTGTTTGATTGGTGGAGGCAGACAATAAATGTTTATTTTAGAAATTTGCTGATGTGACACTTAAATTTGCTAACCTAAAAGACTTTAAATTTGTTTAGTAGTTTTATACATCAGTGTCATTTAGCTCGTCCTGACCGCATTATTTGTATTCTACTTGTATTAGTCATGGATTTCATATGATTGCACTCAGTCTTATGGTAGACATGAGCTTTGATCTATGTTCTCTCCCATGCATGGCTTCCTGTTGAAGTATTATAAATTCACCGTTCAAATTAAAATTTTGATATCCATATGGTAAGGTGCGAGTTTTTGCTGCAGTTTGGAAGCTCCTAATTGAAAATTGATAATCTTTAAGAATCAGCCTTTATCAATGAAAAGTTGCTGTGAGCTCAGACTAGTACTGATATAGAACAGAAAAGAAAAGGGAGAGCAGAATAGTAGAGAGGAACTAGAGAGGAGAATAGGGAAAGAGGAATTAGAGAGGAGAACAGGGAAGAAAGCAGCAGAGGAGGGGAGGAAAAGAGGGGAAGAGGTGAGGGAGAGAAAGACAGAAGAAGAACTGTAGGAAAAGAAAGTTTCAATTCTCAATAATAAGCCAGCTATCCTTAAACATGGTAATATGTTTTCTTATGTTGGCACCAAACTTTAATGAAACCCTAAATAAAATAAGAAATATAATAAATACTAACCCTAATAAAATCTCTAAATATCTTAAAGATTAGTTATAATAGCCTAAACTAAGTAGATTTGTAATTAAGATAGACAATAAAATAAAACATAATCTCTAACTTTCCTATGATAATTATATTGCAAATCTTCTATTTATTCTCCATCAAGTACTTTGGTCTCTATATGGACCTCTGGCTCGTGGGATTTTTGAGGAGTTTTTAAGCCAATGTTTCTAGGAATTGGAAAGGCCCAGTATGTTCTCTTTATTTTCCTATTCTTAACTGTAGGAGGATGGCTTAGTTGCCATGTTGCAATTGTGCATTGTGCATTGTGCATTCTCTTCATTAATCTCATTTGTTAAAAAATAAAAAGCTGTGCACCTAGGACAAAATGGACAGACATTCCTATTCGTGTAATCTGATACTGGGATTCAATCTGCTATCTGTGAATTGTTGCTCCTTAGTGTCTACCATGTCAGATCTTTTACCCTTCCATTCAAAATAGAAACGTGATATAATTTGAGAGCTACTCTAGAACTCTATAATTATTGTTGAGCCTTAATTTAAATTACAGGTACATAAATCATGGTGAGAGCAATCCTCCTTTTCTTTTCTTTTTGTTAAGGTTACTGTTTCAGTTTCAATTTCAATTTCAATTTCACTTTATATGTGCTCATTGATGCATTCATCATTTATTTTATGGTTGCAGCTTCTTCAGTTGGTTTGCCGAAACTGAACAGAAGGAGATCTCTGAGCTTCATGATGAGGTGAGAGAAGCCCTTTGCCTTATAAATTTATTATGTTGATAGTGTAAAATGATGATTTGATAGTTCTTCCTGATATCCATGACTCCATTTTAGTAAATAAATATATTTAATTTTTCACCAACAACAACCACTTATTCTGGCACAATTGAATTAAAGTTAAACTGCTTCCTTCTAGTTCTTACTGTCTTACTAATTTTGGTTTTCCCCCAAAATTGCAGGTTGCGGAGATAATTAAGGAAGACTTGTGGCCCAATCCTCTAAAGTACTTTAACAATGTATTGTGTTTTTTTTTTTTTTTTTTCCATCAGAGGTTCTCCTTTCCATTCTGCTGCTTGCGTTTTCTGTTTTTTTATATATAAAGGAGATCTTCAGATTGAAGTTTACTTTTAGAGTCACTCTGTTTCATTGTTCAGGAAGCTGATGAAGAGGATTCTGATGGGAGATGGAGATGGAGATGGAGATGGAGAGGTAATGATGAAAAAGAAAAAGGTTCCAGTATATCTGTCCTTGCATGCACATGCACGCGCACTAGAGAACATGCACACAAAAATATGCTACATGCATGCATCTATATCTATTTATTGCCTGGTTGGCACTGTTTGATGTTTGCATTTGGTCACTTCATTTGGGGTGTCACAGGATCTGAAGAGCGACCAAATGATCTGTAGGAGTTCCAGATGTCCCCGGTTCTGTAGAAATAGCATATGCATTTATGTAGATTCTAGTTCTATGGGATGTAGGGCTTTTATCAGACACTTTTTCATTTGTAATGGGCTGTGGGAACATGTTTGTGTGCTACTGCAACTTGAAGTTCTATTAAACTTTTCTTATGGAGATCAGAACTATTTATTTGAAGTGATGTTTAGATTGTTAATAGAAATGCAAACATTCTCGTTGAGGCTTTAGCAAAGCACCTAAATCTAAGTTGGGACGAATTGCTTAAAACCATAATTACTGTACTTCAATTCCTTAGTGGTTGTGTCAGCATCAGCATTTGCCCCCCACCAACCACCGAACTTATTATATGTATTTGTTTGCATCCCAATTGCATGTTTACCAAGATAGGCACTTTGATAATTCTTGTCTCCCAGTAGCATTTCCACTCATACCTTTTGAACTATGAAAGAGTCAAGTTGCAAAAATAAGTGGTTGTAGCTACTTTTTATGTTTTTACAATGCTGTGCTTGTCATCTGACATGATTGATGCATGTCTATAGGAAAACAGTGATGAACAAGATGACGATGATGACAATGAAGATGGTGATGAGGAAAAAAATTGAAGTTTCTCTTGCTTTTGTCGTTTTCCTGTCGTGAGGAAGCAAGGATGAAACTAGATATAGGAAAGGGGAATAGCTAATGATGTGAAGCTACCTGCGGTTTTGAAGATTTGTAGCTTTTCAAAGTTTCATAGATATACATTTAGACATAGCTTTTTGAAGATTTTTCATCTAGCTATACGTTTAGATCATGCTTTATATATTTTTACAAATGTTGTTATCCTTATGGTAGATGCCTTGGGGTAAAGGGATTCTCCATCTAGGAAGAAAAGACGACAAAAAAAATGAAATGAGAGCTAGAGATCAATTGGTTTAGTTACCTCCTATTTTTACTTACACATTTCAAATATAGTGAAATCACAGATCGAGTATATGTATATAGAAAGTTGGTATGTGAGATGGAGGAGAAAGCTAAACATGTCAGGTCTATGCTAGCAAGGTTTCAAACCTTGCTAGCATAGACCTGACAGTTTTAGTTTCCTACAAATCTCGTCTAGATCCCCACTCTTCTAGTCATATTTATAACCTGTAAGAGCATTTTCCATTAATAAAATAACATTTTAAATAGTATAAATATAATTTTTATTATTATATCTATTTCAATGAAAAAAAATCATTTGAAGAGTTAGTTATATTGGAGTGGAAGTCCTCAAGCGGCATAGCGTGGTGGCAAAGGGCTTGAGATCTACACAGCAGGTCTTGAGTTTGAGTCACGGTGTGCACCTCTTGTAAGAGCCTGGGACAGCCGGGGTTTTATTCACTTACCTGGACCCACAAAGTGCGCTTTCCAGGAAGTGGGGTTTCCTCGAATCAAAAAAAAAAAATATTGGAGTGGAAGAAACAAGTGTTTTATTATTTCTTAATAAGTTTGATGTTTTTTTTTTTTCACATAGCTTTATTTAATTGGTTTATTTTATTAGTGGCTCTACTTTGTTGGTTTTGGCTTTTTTAAAAGATATGTTGGAATAACATTTGTGGGAGATAAAAGCATTTTAACATTTTGTTTAGCACTTCCTTTGAAGTGTGAAAATAAACATAAAAGAGTCAAAATAATATTTTTTAATATTTAGCATACCCAACAGAAACAGATTGGCACGAAACAAAAGGCATTGCAAAGGGAAGAAGTGCAGCATTTAAAATTAAGTTGAAATAAGTTTGAAATTGCATTTTGAAAGTATTTTTGAAAAAAATTAAATTTTTTTCTTTGTTTTAAATTAATATTTGATTTTTTCAAATTATTTTGATGTGATGAGATAAAATATTTTTAAAAAAATAAAAAAAATTATTTTGATATGTTTTGGAATGAGAAGCTATTTGAAAAGTAATCATTACTATATTTCTAAACATACTCTAAACACTCTAATAAGTAGGGAGAAATAATATTATTTAGGGAGAAATAATAATGTTTTGGAATGAAAAGCTATTTGAAAAGTAATCATTACTATATTTTTAAACACTCTAAACACTTGAAAAGTATGAGAAATAATCGTTTTGCTGAGGCCTAGGAATCTTAATTATTGTACCTTCAATACATTAATGGTTGATGGTTATTTCAAATAAGAATAGTTATCAGCGGAAATAATTTAGGGTGTCAAAAAATATGTTGTGGTTGGTGTCTAGATTGGCGTCTCGCTCCATCAACCACTAAATAAAACTATCCGTGTATATGCGAAAAGGGGCACTAAAATAATCCTATTGTTCCAATTGCATTTCGATACAAACCTTTGCATCATAATCGTCACATACATATTTGAAGTTTGTCTTCCCTTCATAGTTTTCTTAATTTTAGATGAGGAAGAGAGAACCAAACTAGATATATAAAAGAAAATCAATAGCTAATGATAAATAGTTTAGAAGTCAGAGAGAGAGAGAGAGAGAGATGGGAGGAAATTAAACTAAGTGCGCCATGCATGCCATATAAGTGACATCAATTGGTTTAGTTTCCTCCAATTCTAACCTATTGTTGACCATTTGCACCATATAATGCCAATTAATCTAGTTTCCTCCAATTCTTACACGACTTTCAAATATAGTGAAATCAGAGATCGAGTTTATGATAAACAAGGTGGAGGTGAGATGATTGAGGAAACTAAACCTATAAGCTTTAATGTTTGGAAGGTTTGTCTATAACTCTTTTAGCCAGTAGTGTACTGCCTAAAAACCTTGGGTGTTTGTAAGCATAGTTCGGAATGGAACACACATTTTCTTGCAAGTTGCAATCAATGACGGATTGCATGGTAGAAAAACAGTTACCAAAGTACACTCACATGGTTTCTCCTCAACAAAAAGTACAGGTCCTTCAGGGGCGGTTTCCTTGTTTGCTAGGTCTGATGCCCAGTTTTGACGGTCTAAGACTATCAATAGACAACAACGCGGAGGAAGGTGGACTGCACACAACATTAGGGCTATCAAAAATATAATTTAGAACCACATGGAAAAATACATATATTTTATAAAAACGACAATATATCCATACTGCGCCATTTTATTTTATTTTTTGTGAAATTAAATGTGAATATTTTACAGTGAACACCCCAAAGCTGTAAAATGCAACAAAGAGCTCCAAAATGGAGAACTACCATATCACACCCCTTTTTTTTGTGCAAAATCACGTGCAGTGTTTACACTAAATTCCTCCACTATTCATTAAACAGAAAAATCACGAAAATTTCCCCAACAAAAATCACATAACAGAACCAATTGTATCGAACATAATGCAACATTTTAAATACAGCGTCCTAGACTATCAATTGCAACAAAGATTAAATAGTACATAAAATAAAAGCATAAATACGAAAAACATGGGTATGCTAAGCCAACTTAGTTGGTAAAGTTGACAAACTTCAAAAGACCAGGTGATAGACTCAGTCGCCCAAGAGAGGAGGCAGAATATCCTTCTCGGGTAACTCAGCCATTAAAGAATTAAACGGCAATTACAACTGGAATGAAAGGGTAAATAAGGAAACCAAGACAATCTCGGACTGTCTCGAGCATAACTTGAACAATCCTAAAGAAACACAGTACATCTCAGTTCTATGATACAGCAATCTATGAAGTTAAAACCCATTTGGAATTATGCAGCTCTTGTACAAATTCATCTTACCTAAGAAGAAAATAGGGATCAAAACCATCCCAAATCGAGTCATCTATGATGAATTTACTAGTCAACATGTCAGCAGTGGCTCCGACCTTTCTCTCATGCAAATTTACAACTAACAAATACAGGTTTGAAATCAAAGGATTCCTCAAGAATGGGTCGATGGTTTTACCAATTTCAACAATTTGAGATACTAGAAGCATGTCATCCTCGATATTCCTATTGACCATGCAGTTTGAGAGAGCATAAAAGCCAAGCAAATTTGCATATATTGGTAGAAATGCATCTTTGTGGTTACCAACACCACCTATCCAATCAACTCCTCCCAAATTCTCAATATGGTCCTTGGCAAACGATGTCAACTGATGACAAAATCTCCTTCTCCAGTTGTATAAATAATTTGTGAACTTCTGCTTGAATGGCCCATCAGCCAACCACGTTTTTGAAATTGGAAGCTGTTCCAAATGAGAGCAGCATATTTGACAGATCAACAGCTTCTCTTCATGATGATTGTCAATTTCCTTGTCAAAAACCCGTCTGACAATATCTCCTTTACAGGTTACATAATTTGCTCCATTTATTACCCACTGTGAAAGATGATCAAAGTAATCAATCCAGTGACCAAAGATATAAGATAGATACCCAAAACTCAATTCAATCACTTTCTCCACTTGCATTGGGACCCCAACAGCATGAAAGCTGCTTCCAGAAGCTTTTGAAGAAAAGCATTTCTGGACATTCAAGGCGAGCCATTGTCGTATCGCATCATCTTCATCCTCCAGCAACTTGATGCAAGTAAACCATATCTCGAGTAACTGACGACCATACATATTAACAGCTTCTTTTGGTTCAAAACAGGAACCAGAAAGTCCAGCAGGGATTTCATTACTGAACACACAAGAACCAATAAGTTCTGCTTGTTCAAGCAAACCAGATGCAATAATAGATTCTGCTGCTGCATTGCGCTTGGTCACTGGCTCAGATGAAGAACTGTGTTCTTTGATAAGGTTGACAAAAAGGGTTATATATTCGTACAAAAGTGCTGATCTTTCCAGTTGACATGACTCACAGGATTTTGAAGTTTCCTCCTCCATGTAAGACAGAACACTGCTGGTTAATAAACTTGAAAACTTTTTCACACATATAGCCATGCAGCAGATGAGTGTCTCTCTTGTCTTTTTATGTCTTGTGATATTGTACAAGGATAACAACTTATCCCAGAACTGAAACGTGGAATCATTATCTAAGTTGCCAACATATGTAATATCAGCAGAATTTTGGTTTCCAGGTTTCTGAAACTGCAGCAAGTTCCAAGTGTAAAGAATCCTCAGAATGTAATATTTACATCTATGATACTTCTCCGAGTCCAAGAGCTTAACCATTGTCTCCTGGAGGTTTGGCTTACTCCAATGCTGAATAATTCCAATTGCACTGCTAGACAGATGGTGGACATCACTGATAGATTCTGTCGACTTCAGGAACTTCAACAGCCACTTCAGTGTTGCAAGTCGAACTTCATATGATGAATCTGACAAGGAACTAATCAGCCTTTTCTCGAGTGAGACAAAAGTTTCCTTTGTTTCAGGGAGGTTCAACAACTTTAAGTTATGTGATAAATGTGCCTGTGGCTTCTGAAGAACCTCCTCCATGCCATCTTTAGATGCCTGGAGCACACAACTGAAATAGGATATGGTTGCTTGTTCACGAAGTTCTGCTACTGTTGGATCATAATATGACACTCCAAAAGAATCTTCTACATCTAAGCATTCTGTACATAGCTTCCACAGCAGACTGCGGATGGGAAGGTAATTCTCCCTGATATGGCCTGTTTGTGCAACAGTGAGCATGTGATCTAACACCCTTACAAAAGAGCCATTAAGGATAGGGCAAGGACACCTTTTGGGGCTTGCAATCCATGATCGCTTCGCTAGAACTTGGAACAGATCACCAAGAATTTTCTCTTTCTTCGTGAAATCAGCAAGGTTTCTGCAATTTGCATCTAGAAGAGAACACAGTTGCAATAGCATTCCATGAATCGAATTATAATTAGTAGAGACTGTTCCATTGCTTGGTTTCAATAAGGAAGAGGGAAAAGAAGAAGCTGCAATTTGATTCTCCACGCAAGGCAATTCAGAGCCAATATTCAGGAGGACAGTTGGCAGTTTCTCATTGGAGACCAGTCCTGTTAAAGCTCTAGATGCAAGAACACGAATTCGTAGATTACTTTGGGTTGAGCACCTCCTGATGAATGGCATAAATAGGAATGGATCCAAGTCATCTCCACTCTCACTAGCAATTGATGAAGGCTTGAGCCTGGATAAAAGAATTAAAACAGGGCACAAGCTTGGGTGGACGACCTTTGATAAGTTGGATTCTGAGCATCCAGATGTTGCATCCCCAAGTGCATCAGTTGCAACATTCAGCTCATTGTAAAGAAATGGATGCAACGAGGGGTACCTTCAGGCAAGAAAATTAAATCAGTATCAGTTGCTACTTGAAGAACAAATAATCTTTAGAATGTTAATCAGCATAAAAAAATGGTTAATCATCAAGAATTCATGATAACAGGAGAACCCATTAAACTATCTGTGAATAAGAAGAGCAGCTATTTTTAAGTGTTCTTTTGTTTAGTTTTTTCTTACTTTCAAGAGACCATCAAGGAATTCTCACTAAATAGATGACAAGTAGCACGTTATTCCCAATGCATAAAATAAGCCAGAGTACTTCTCTTAGATTGTATTCTGCAGGGATAACCAATGAGAAAATGCATAAATGCTTAGAAATTTATTATTTTATAAGCAATATAGGAAACAGAAGGCCTTAATTCTAGTATTCCAGATAGCTCCTAACCATTTCCTTCGTACAATAAAATGAACATATAAAATCCACAGAACATTTAAATTTTCACCTAAAGCACATAGAAAAGATGATTTGTTGCTTTTACCAGAAATCAAAAGTGAAACTTTACAAGTAAGCTTCATTCATGATGGAAAGGGATATAGCTTTTGGGAATTTGAGAGTGAAAATTGAACTTCAAGAAAAATGTTTTAAGCTTCAATGGTTCATTTGCAAATTTCTAGTAGTTCGCAGTAAGTTAAAATCAGAGAAGAAACAGAAAAGATAAATAGTTAACATAAAGTCATAGAGACAAACCTGTGAAAAAACTCAAGCCCAGTTAGTGAACGTCGAGATTCTCGTTTTTGAAGATTTAGGAATCCTATCATGCGTCGTACTAAGGCAGTGTATGCCAGACAGGCACTATTTCGGACCTCCCAATATGGTGAAGAGAAAGAGTGAATTGAGACAATCAAAGCCTCCGCAGCAAAACCAGATGTATCAGTTGCAAGGTTTGTATCATTAAAAGCCGCTCTGAGAACATTAAATGCATGTACTGTCGGAATTACACCTTCATCTCGGATCTTTGAGGTCTTTTCCATCACATTCACCCCATACAGCTTTGCAGAATCAGGTGCTTGGTCTGAATTTGTCGATGACAACTTGCAGGAGTCGCCATTCATGCTCTTGGCATCAACCAGATACAGCAAGGAGCTATTAGCTACATCTATTAGCCACCGTAAAGCCCGTGGAAGGAGTTTCTTTGGTGCACCATCAGGCTCTGACAGAAAGAGAGCAATAAATGCTGCGGGAATACCAGCACTTCTTCGTAACAAATCATCCACAACCTGACCCTTGGCAACGGTTCTTTCCATCAGTTGTTCCATCCAAATTTCTGTCAACTTGCAAAGTCTACAAAAGGAGAAACCAT
Organism: Populus simonii; assembly: GCA_007827005.2. NCBI lineage: Eukaryota > Viridiplantae > Streptophyta > Magnoliopsida > Malpighiales > Salicaceae > Populus > Populus simonii. Next base: position 12,320,049 of record CM017467.2, read on the forward strand.
AACTGAAAACAGAAACACGATTTGTGTTTTTCTTTCCACACGTAATGAACAAGACAATTTAAATGAATAATTCAGATAAGGGGAAAAAACAAGCCTATGAACCAGATAATTTTCAAAACAGGCCCGGATGGATAAGGTAAGATCAGAAAAATATTTATTTGATGAGTAGAAACATATTGAAGAGAAAAAAAGGAAGATCAGGTGGTAATTGGAACTGTCTAGATGCCAGACAGAACACCTTCGACTTCTCATATTTCTTTTCTTAAGAGTATTGATAGTAGATACAAGATATAACCCCAAGAAAATTACTATGACGGAATCTTATGCCATGCTAAATTATCATACCAGCATATCGAAAGCAAATAAAGTTTTGAAAGGAAGGATGTATACCTCGGATCATTTGAGCAAAGTAAGCGGTTGCAAAGAGCAGTGAATCCAACTCTTGTCTTATCAATCGCTCCATTGTGCTTCATCTTCAGAAGGACTTCCAAGAAGTGGTTTCCAATTTGTTCAAGTTGTTGCAAATCAAGCATTGCATTAGGTATTGTCAGCATCGAGGCATCAGGACATGGGTCTTCAGACTTCGAATCTGAGTAACTATAACCTGGTAAGGGAATTTTTCTTATGATGGTTCCTAGAAGAAGACTCACCTGGGGGGGGAAGAAAAGCCTCATATTAAATTTATGGTTATCATATAAAACAACCTCCTAGTTTACTAAAATTCTTTTCCAAAAGGACTACAGACAGAAAATAAACAATTACCTCTTTCATAGCCAGCCAACAACCAACCATGACAATCTGTTCCGATGGTCTACTGTCCTGCACATGTTTTGAATTAATGCCTTCATCTTCTGAAGGTCTTACCACCTCCATTTCATCCATTAAGTAAACATCATCGTCAGCCATCTCATCCATGTCTGCCAGATACCAAGCATCTGCAGAAACCACCCAAAGTGCCAATGATGTTATTCGCACAAGAAGCTCCAGGAGCTTCTCCAATGCATGCCTCATTTCCGAAATGCTAGACAGGACTGCATCTGAATTCCAATCCAATTCCTCAAAAGTATACCGTAGGGTCAGCAAAACTCCATGAACAAAGCTGTTTTTGCAAGCTTCAGAAAGATTCCTCTCTCCCTCTTCCACAGAAGCATTCAGCCAATCAATTAGTGATTTTATATACTCTACTACAGGGGGCTTTGATTCAATAATTTGACTATCAACATTGACCAGCTCTGATTGTGATTGAAAACAAACAACATCAACAGAAGCTCTAACTATCCATCCTAGCTCCAACACATATTTCCGGAACAAAAGCCTTAGAGTCAGAGCACCAGCGTCACTCTCTCTGACACGTGGACTGCAAACTAACTTCTTAGCCCAATTGATCACTTTCTGGACCATGTCCTTGCTTGATATCCCAGGAAGGGGGTTGGGAAAATATAGCAATATGCGGAAAGAACTCTCTCTCAGCCTGTCCCAGCTATCAATGATAGATCCAACTAATAACAACGTTGAATCAGGTAAGGTTATTCCTTTGCTATAAGGATAGAGAGAACTTTCAGGACGAAGAGACCCATCCTTATCTTGAGAAGTCAGTGTAATAGGCCAAACATTAAGCATTATGAGTAAAAGATCCATGGCCATTATTTTTCTCTTATAAGGAGCAGAGGGATAGCATGAAAAAAAAAGAAAACAAGACAGCCATCTCATAAAATTAAAAAGATTCTCTGCCCTTTTAATTAAAGATTCTTCAATCCCTTTATTTGAGTATGCTCCATTATTATTGCAATCCAGAAGGGGTTGCCAGCTCCCCTGCTTAAGTTGTCTCTCCAAGGCTGTTCGAACCCGAGCAAAGAACTTTCTAAACAAGCTGGTCCACTTCATTTGGAAACCAGTTGAGCAACTCCTCATGTTCAACAGCACAGCTTCTTTCAAGAGCGTGAGTTCTAAACAGGAAGGAATACTAGAAGTCTTGGGATTTAAGAACAGAGACTCTGCAGCATCTACACGGAGTAACTCGTCAACATGTCTTAGTGCCAATACTAGCCATTCAACATGGACCTTAACCTTTATCCCCTTTATGGAGAAAAGAGCATAGAGTTTCACACTATCTGTCCCCAGCATACCATTTGTCTGAAGTGGTTGTGATGCATCCCACAAATCAATGTCGCCTTCAATTAGAGCAAGTGAACGGCATACCTTTACCAAGGACACTAAAACAGCTACTTGTTGCTCGACTCCCAGTTCTACATTTGTACCAGAGAGCTCGGGATATGACATTTCATTTTCTGCCCCAATAAGCCCAACTGAGATATAAGCAAGCATAGGAAATATGCTATCTACATCAACTTCAAGTAGAACAGGCAAAGCATATGTGTTCACATTTGAACGAAGCTTTGAAACACCAGAACCAAGTCCAAACAGAAAGGGAGGCAAACAATGCCCTCTATAAATAGCATAACCTTCCTCAATCCCATTACAGTTCCAACACTCATCACGCAAACACTCAAGGAAACATTTCAAAAATGTTGTAGCAGCACAGCACACATCATCATCAATGTAAGCTTGTACAATTTCAAACAGCAGATCAGGACTCATATCCAGTATAGTTTTTGCCCCCAGCCTCTTGGTCAACAAAGCTAACGGAACATATCTCCCCTTACAGCCTGTGCCTAGACGGAGAAGATCTGAAGCAATTTTTTGCAAGAAAGATTTTATTCTTTCACTTCCCTCTCCCCAATGAAGAGATGACTGAATATCTAAGAACAGATCAAAAATCAGATGAACTTGTTTCACTGTTTGACTTAAAGGATCTTCCAAGCTATTCCATATGACCTTCAGTATCCGTGTCCCCATTTCTACTGGTATGGGTTCATAATTATTCGAGATGTCAGTAAGATTACTTAGCATTGAAGTCTTCATCTGTTGCAAACAAATTTGCAACACTGTCAATGCATGAAAATTAAAATGACTATCGATAGGGTTCTCACAATAATTACACAACTCAGGCAAAATCCCATCATACAAAATAGTCTTAACAGAGCCACAACAATTTCCATTTTCCTCATTAACATTCAAACCACCACTTGATACAACAAATTGGGAATTGAGTACAGCCCTCGAAACAGCAGTAAGAATCCCCCTAATCAAGCACAACCGACTCAAACCAGAAAAACCATTTATCTCAAAACACAAATCCCCTTTAAATGGAACCTTCAAAATCACATCTCTAAACTCACTTTCAAAACAATTAGTACCGCTGGAACTACAAGTAATACCATTAAATATAGCTTTAACAATAACCAAACCAAGCTCTTCACTAGTAAGACAAACTTGCAAAGCAGCACACAATGCCACTCCAGCCGCCACGAAGCAATCCCTAGTAAAAGCCATCGACTTCAACACACTAACCAAAACCCCCAAAACCCTCTCCATAAACCCCACCTCTTCAAAACACTTAAACGTCCCCGGAAACCGCTGGATCAAATAATACAAGCAAGACAAACTCTCTTGACATTGCTCCATAACAACCGGAGATGGCCTTCCACCCAAATCCTCAATCTCTGAAAAAACACTATCTAATCCCAAAACAACATCCCAGCCAATCAAAACCGCACAATCACCAACAACACTAATCAAAAACCCTAATTTTGGCATCCCCATAATTGATAAAGCAACACGTGATAAACAAAACCTCTTTCTATTACTCCATTTCTTGTACTCCTCACATAAATCCCTAAAACACTCAACAATCAAAACCTGACGATCCTTGTTACTCACTTTTGATAAACCAGAAATCAAAGTTCGATGTAAAGGCACTGAATTTTCCAGAAACAAAACTTCCACGTAAAAACGGCATGCCGTTTGAAGAATCGGAGTGTCGTTTTCGGTGTGTATTAGAGATAGGAGGTTGGTGAAGGAGGAAGCGAGGTTTTTGGAGTGGTTTACTTGAGAGTAAATTGAATTGAGTGAAATTAGGGTTTTGAGTTGGGTGAAGAAAAGGGAGAAGTTAGGGTTTAAGGTAAGGAGAGATTGAGAAAGCAAGGTGTCTGTGAAGGAAGACGGGAATATCACAGCACTGTATGTGTAGCGGTGGCGGTGCTGTAATGCGCGCCATTTCGCTGACATTTTTGACAAGTTGAACTGGATTTTGGAGGCGGCTATGGTTGCTTTTGTGTGAGGAGAGAGAGCGAGGGGGTTGGAATACCATAGGAGGGTTTTAGCCTTGGGGCAAAGCTGGGCGTGTATTTTCTTTCTTTTTTTAATATTTTAAATTTGAATTAATTTATATTTGAATAGAAATTAAATTTTTTCTCAAAAAAAAAAAAACTTATCCCGCTAAAATAAATTGAAATCGAGTGTCTTGATTTTTGTAAAAATATTAAGATGTAGTGTATTTTTGTAAAAATATTTTTTGATTAATTTTTTTTTATTTTTAAGATTAACATAATTGAAATCATTGAAAACCACATAAAACACATTAATTTAATTTTTTTAAGCAAAAAGATTAAATTATAAAAACAAGCACACCCTAGGTATTTATTTTATATTGCCACATATTTTTTTTTCTTGAAGCATTTTCTATTCCAATTATATATTTTCTTTTTAATTTTATCCTTTTACATTACGTTTACTAGAAATTGAATTTGATAATTTGTTTTCATTAGCTTATTATGAGGTTCTTGCGGTGTCAAAAAAAATCTCAATATTAAGTTAATATTTAATTTGATAAAATAGAATTCAATTTTATTGTTTAAAACAAATTGAGACTTAGGGGACCAAGTTTGACATTGAAACGAAAAAAGCAACTATTTTTTTTTTCATACATGAGGTATGGAATTTAAAATTTCGGTCCATGAAGTTTTTTTGGTTTACATTTTTTAATCCTTTTAGTTTTAAAATTTTATATTTCGATCTAAAATTTTAATTTAATCATATTGCAATCTCTGATTTTAAGAAAGAAAAGAGAGTCATTAGAAAACAAGGGAGGAGAGAGAAAATTATCGGTTGTCCATATTTTGACAACTAAAAAAAATCAATATTAGTATTAATGAGTTTCATTTAACAAGAAGAGTTCCATTAAAAGAACCATCTTCAAAGGAACTAATCCTAAAAAGCTTCCTCCAAAGCCACTTAATGCTCACGGAAAAAGTTGTAAGCAAAATTACAACCCCTGAATACAATGTCTCGGCCAAACAAAGTTCGCAAAACCATTACTCAACAACAATTCTAAGTAAAGATTAAAAATTATCTAATTCTGATCAATTTAGCTTAACCAACTCAGAACACTATCTAGTATTTTAATCATAACTAAAGCTGTAAAACTCAGTTTTGGGTGTGATTTATCTCTATGAAAGGCTAAAACATAGAAATCTAACTTTATGAAGAAGCTAACTCCAAATTATTTTGTTTTAAGGCTCAAAATCAACAATCACAATAGCCCCTCCTTTATAGCTAAAATTTTGGGCAATGAGGATTTTCATCCAATGAAAATCCTTTTCAACTTCCAACTTATTTTCATGCAAAAAAAACATTATCCAAGGTCATTTGATATCATTAAATCACAAATTCAAACCAATTCTAAAGTAAAACATTCAAACAATTTCCATACCTCTACAATATAGCAAAATTAGATTAAAATAAGAAAACTCATCCCTTTGGGATTTCTCCTAGTATTATTATTTATTTATTTATTACACACACTATATATGTTATTATCCTTGTTTAGCATTATTAATACAACAAAATGATGAACCATTCATTTTCTTTCACTTTCTCCTCATGCGATTAAAAATATGCGACAAACCTTAACAATTAATATTCTTAGATCATTATCACAACAATAATTTCACCCTACTAGTCGGAATCCATGACAATCTTCATTAACTAACTAATTTGCCAAAAATACTTATGGCTAGCTTTAAATATGTTTTATTTTCCAAATTTCTTTCATTTCAATTTCTTCATGGTTCCACCCCATTCATATCCACACAACTAACAAGTTAGCTTTTTATTCAATCAACATGTTCATGTAGCAATGTTCCTTCCTATTCATTATTCCCCTCATATAAAGAATACACAATTAATCTATAACAATACTAATAACAAGAACATATTTTATCATTACATCTTCTATAAACCCTACACCCACATAATTCTAATTTTATCAAAACATGTATTTAATCAAGCTTACTAAATTCTGCCAAAACTAGTAATAGATTCAAAAAGCAATAAGTCATCAACCTCTGATATTGTTTTAAACCCAATGGTCAGACTATATATCATAGCATTTTGCACAATATATCTCAAAATCAAAATGATCCAATAGTTGGATCTCCCTAGATCTGAATAAAACTGAGCTAACCTGAAAATAGACGAGCTACTATTCAACATGTACGAAACCTTTCCGGAGAATGTGTTTCCGATCTCCACCGTCCAGAATGAAGGTAACATCGAGGCACAACACATAGCCAAGAATGAGCATGATCCAATGGTGGAAGAGAGAGAAATCAGTCGGCGACCAAAACTGCCCTGCAGGTGTATTTCTTTTTGTTTTCCAGGAAATTTCCGATGATAATTTCTGTCAAATAGATTGTGTGCCTTCCATTCCCTCTAGTCAGTTAATAGAGGAGTGTGAGAAGAACAATGTATCCAAAACTCAGCATGATCCAACGGTGGATTCTAAATATATGGCCATCGGAGCATTGTTGGTTTCTCCAAATTCTGCACTTCTCTCTCTATCCAAATTTTCTCTATTGTCTCTCACCTTTTTTTTTTAACAGGTGGCCTCTTTGCAGTTTTATAGGCATATTTTCCCCTAATTACAATTTTGTCCCTCATTTATGCCTTTGTATTTATTTTATTTTTCACTTAAACTATCTGGTTTATTTATGCTTAAATCGTTAGTCTTTACCGAACTCCGATTGGGATGAGATCTTTAATCAAGGTAGGAAAACATATTAATAGACTTCATGCAAAACTTCATCCCGGTCCGACGATTGGATTGAGAGCTCTGCTTCGTAATGTAAAATTGGTCAGTTCATGACTTTTTTGTCAACGATCCAAATTTTCTTGTTCAATCTTCACATAAAATCATATCAATTTTCCTTCTAAACCTTTAAGGTCATTTTATTATTTTGGAATATATTCATTTTAGAATTTCCACCTTTATTTATTTATCGGGCTTATTACCGTTTCAAAATAACATCATTGATTTTTAATCGGTGCTTGCACCTTCAATCCTACCCTTATTTCTTAGAAACATTTTGTCAATTTTCTCATTATTTTATCCATCAAAACACGTTACTAGTTTCTCTATCCTTATGAATTCTAAACCAAAATTCATTTTATGGAGATCACTTTCCTTATATATCATTATTTATCTATTATTTCTAATCTTGGTTTTCATCACTCATTGAAATCATTTCAATCTTACGTTTACATGATGGTTTACACATCTGCATATTTAAATTATAAATTTCCAGGGTTTCTATTTAGTGTATGTTAGGATCCCGGGTAAGGAGATCGCCTTGCATTGACTCCTACGGGGTGATGATAATGATACCAGTGAAATTGGTATTGATAATATGTTAAGCAGAAATAATCATGATTGATCTTATAAAATATGGAATGGAGGTTGATAATGGGAGGGGAAACAGTTTATAGTAGTTGAACAAGAAAGAGATTCTAATGAAAACCAGAAGGGAAAAGTGAACAAAATATGGATGCATGTTGCCCTTTTTAAATTGTTAGATATTTGTGTTGTTATATTTATTGTGATATTCATGTTTTCAATAATATATATTTTGTTTCAGGACCATTGCATGCACGACAGGAGTGGATCCTAACTTATGTTCACTTTTTGTAATCTAGGTTCTAGAGAGTATATACCCTTGTATTATTGTAAACATGGAAATGTTTGTATAACTTAATTTGTATAATTAATGTTTAAACTTGATTAAATGAACTTAACTCTGTAGTTCATATCATGTATGCGTATTTATATTTTTATTCATCCATAATGATATTTGTTATATAATGTATATCATAAATATTGTGGTTGATATGTATGATGATGTTTGTGGGATTGAGACCCAGGATGATTGGGTCGGGATTGAGTTAGGAGATGCGGGTTATTAGAAGTGTAAATAGGTTAAATGTCGATAACTTGGGACATTCCAGTATAGGGGAGACTTCGTCAAAATTTTGGTAGACTTTAATACGAATACCATGAATATATATAGAAAAAAAATTTAATTACTCTGTTTTTCGGTTGACATGAGATTGTTGTTTTTATCTCGGAACGGGGGATGTTACACTTGAGATCACTAAATTATCTTATATGAAGGTACTTGAGTGATCAAAAGATGATTCATAACCCTAGGTGAATCAGGAAAATTGTTTAATCTGTTCTTAAACAGTATTGACTGAGAAATTCTTGGCCAAAGTGGAATGAGATTTGAAAAGAGTTTCAAATCTTATTCAAATGATCAATGACTATTGATAAAATGATATTAATTACACTAAGAAACTAATCACTGAAAGGTTAAGTCAAATCACTAATGACTTATCTAATATTTGAAGGATCATGAAATGTTGCTAGAAGATGCAGCTAATCTTCAAATATAATTTAATCAATTGTTGATTAAATTGTTTAATTTATTTAATTCTATTTAATTATAATTATAATTTATATTTGGGCCAACTTATTAGGAACCTATTGGGTCACACACATTAAGAACCATTAGTCATAAATTAAACTGTGATGATTTAATGAAGTATGACTTGATTAAAATATATCTTAGAAGTTAAGGACTAAAATATAATTAATACAAGAATTATATTTCTAGACCTAAAAAAATCAAGTAAGGACTTGATTGAGTTAATTTTTTAAATTGTGATGAATTAATATATGAATATTATTCAAAAGGCAAATTGATATTTTGCCAATTTATATGGTTTTTCAGATTTTCCTATAAATAGTAAGTTGTGCCTCTTATCTTTTGTTGTTTTCCGTTAAACAGAAAAACTACGCAAGTCACAAAATAAAGAGTTATCACTCTAGACATAATAATCACTCTCCTCCAAATATGGATTTAGGAGATTTCTCACTGGTGGTTCGTGTAGATTACCATTGGACAATTGAACGACTTGTGGTTTGCGACAACCCATCATTTAAAAAATTATTCAAAGCTGAAGAAGATCAAATCTTCAGGTAATAAATCTTTAAACAACTCTAGATTTATCTAACGGGATCCTAGGGACTCCCGAATAATTATTTTTATTGTTTTCATTGTGTGTATGATATTCAGGAACCCAATATTTTTCTCGTATTTAGCATACAATCAACACGCACAAAAAAGGAAAAGAAAATCCCTAATTCAAAATCTAGTAATACTTTAAATTGGAAACCCTAACCCTATTTCCCCCAATTTAACTGATTCACAAATACTTTAAGAACTCTAAAAATAAATATAAAAAAGGGAGCTTTTAGACATTTGGTGTTTGAAACCAGACATTTACTTATCAATGCTTTTTTATTTGGGGTTTTTTCACTTCTGTTAAGAGAGAAAGTTGTAAAGCGAGATATAAACGAGAGTGAGAGTGAGTGTTTTGTTGTTTCCATCAGTTTATAATCATGTGAAAGGGTACACCATTTCACATGATTATAAATTTTAGTTTGACTAAGGATGTGAAGTGTAATTTTTCAAACACGGAGGCAGAGAAAAAAAATATCAAACTATAGAATGCTCGATGTAATTATCCCTCTAAATAAACAAAGTTATTAAACTCAGCTAGTTCTATGTTTGAATGTGTGCATGTGCATTTTGGAATATTGGCGGTAATAATCTTTAAGATTGTTGAATGCAAGAATACTGATTAATGATCACTTGGTGTATCACTAATAGTCTTTGAGCAGGTAGGTGGTCTCCACCATTATCCATATTTATGCTAGATCCTTGTAGTGAATTGTATATATATTGTTGTTACTCGGTTATGGTTGTTTGAGATTACTCATGAAATAGTTGATTGAATAATGTAATTAGCTTCAGCTAATAGTGTCCATAACAGATGACCGAGATTGAATAATGTGATTAGCTTAGGCTAATGGTATCCATAACGGATGACCGAGATTGAATGGCGTGATTAGCTTCGGCTAATGGTATCCTTATTGGATAACCAGGATTGAATGGAGTAATTAACTTTAGCTAATGTATCTATATCGGATAACCAAGATCGAATGTTGGGTTTACATTCGGTTAGTAGCATTCAGGCTTACGAACCGAGGGAGACTAGGGAGTTAACCTCGGTTTCTAAACCTCAAGTTGAGTGATTGGGATGTACGAATAAGATTAGCATCGAACGGCGAAATCATTAATGACCGTGCTATATGAAGTCCATAATAAGAACTTACCTATCTAAGTTAATAGCGGAATTTTCAATCATGTATTTCTATTCATTATTATTATATTTCAAGATCGCTCTTGTATTCTTATATTGCATTTGAATTGTAATAGAGACGTCACATAGCCATGGCGTGTAGAAACTCCGTTCCATGTGTTTTGATATAAATTATGTATTCATATGTTTAGGTGATGTGCATTTTGTATAACAATGTAATGACTATGGATTTGCCGATCGACATTTTTGTAAAGACTTGAAATGATGACTTTCTAAAAACAGGGATGTGGATTTATAAGTATGAAGATATAATGATATGCATGTATTGCTTATGTATTCTCTTCTATAAAGTTGTTGTATTATGTGATCATATGAGTATTGTGCTATATCAACTAATGATACCTATATAATAGATCTATCAACACTATTGTGCAAAGCATCAATGAGCGTGATGATACAAAAAAAAATAAAAATTCACCACCCATTTTTGTGTAATTATGATTAAACATTATTTCATGAATTGATGAGAAATTCTAAGTTATTACAATAAACTTCTAATTTTATACAATTTTGCCTCTGTCGGACATCAATGTTAGCCCTAAATTCCAGTGCCTTTTTTATTTTGGTCCTTGGTCTTGGATTTATGCAAATTAACCTTTACTTGACCATTACACTTTCAATTCTCTTTAATTTCATTTGCCTAGTTTGGCGCCTTTTGCAAAGTGGTATTTGGCCATGAATTTCTTCAATTTAGCCCTTAATTGGTCTCAAAACTTTGATTTTCTTGCAATTTAACCCCTGATTTCAATCATTTGACTTGGTAAAAATTAAATTTGGTCTCCTAAAATTTCAATCTTCTCAATTAAGCCTAAATTGGGCTCCCAAACTTAATTTTTCACCAATTAAACCCCAATAAAAATAATTTGACCATTTAAAGTATAACTAAGTCCTTGCATGTAATTAAATTCTTCAATTGGACCCAAATTAATTCTTAAACATAATTAAACTTTAATTTGGCCCATGATTAAATCAAATTGGCCTATTAAAAATCTAATTATGTCTCTAGGCTTAATGTTTATGCAGATTCGTCCAATAATCATGTAACTTGACCTTGAATCTACTTTGTCTCTCAAGTTTTAGGTAAAATTGGGCACAATTAGGCTCTCATTCCGTAATAGCTTAGTGTTCAATATACACAACAATAAATCTTTTGTAATACTCAAACAAACATTTCGTAATAGTTTAACATTTAGTATAACACAACAGTAGACACTTTGTATTATTCATCCAACCATTCATGACAGTTAATGTTCAGTACAATACAACAATAGATTCTTTGTAATACCCATACAAATATTTGTAACAATTTAGCACTATGTATAACACAATAATAGATCTTTCATAATACTCATATAAACATTTGTGACAAATAACCTTCAGCATAATACAATGATAGATCCTTCGTAATACTCATGCAACCATTTGTAACAATTAACATTCAATATAATGCAATAGTAGATCCTTTGTAATATTCATACAACCATTTGTGACAATTAACATTTAGTATAATACAATGATATATCATTCATAATACTCATACAACCATTTGTAACAATTAACATTTAGTATAATACAATGGTAGATCCTTTGTAATACTTATACAACCATTCGTGACAATTAACATTCAGTATAATACAATGATAGATCCTTTGTAATACTCATACAACCATTCGTGACAGTTAACATTCAATATAATACAATGGTAGATCCTTTGTAATACTCATACAACCATTTGTGACACTTAACATTCAGTATAATGCAACGATAGATCCTTTATAATACTCATACAACCATTCATGACAATAAACATTCAGTATAATATAATGGTAGATCCTTTGTAATACTCATACAACTATTTATGTCAGTTTAGCATTTTATATAGCACAACAATAGATCCTTCGTGATAAATTCACTTTAGAAACTAACGTTACACTAGAAGGGGGTGGAAATCATCTACCTGTTCCTCCCACGAGTGTACTCTCTCGGTCGAAGGTTCGATTTTGGTCGCACCACCTGATATATCAAATGATCATAAATCATCATATTTGTATTCGGCAAACACATAACTCATTGCCATACGTATTTCAAAATGCACATGTTCACATTCCAGTGTTCCACAAATTATACAATTATATAATGAAATTGTTACAAGCATTAAGTCATTTATGATGTGAAATTCATCAACGGCTAAGCTGCTGCTACCACAAAAATTTGTAAGAGAAAACTGGGTCGCTGGTGACATACAATTCGTCAATGAGAACTGATTCGCTGGCGTCATAGGATTCGACAACAAAACTGATTCGCTGGTGACATGAAATTCGGTAGTGAAAATGATTCATTGGTGACATACAATTTGTCAGCAAAAACTGATTCGCTGGTTATACAGAATTCAGCAGTGAAACTGATTGGTTGGTGACATACATATTTCGGCAGCAAAACTGATTCCCTGTTGACATACAGTTCAACAACGAAAACTGATTCGCTGGCTATATACAGAATTCGGCAACAAAACTCAGTCATTGGTGACATACAGTTCGTCAATTAAACTGATTCACTAGTTACATAGATTTCGGCATCAAAACTGATTCATTGGTGACATACAGAATTCGGCAAAGAAAACTGATTCGTTGATGACATGGAACTTAACAATGAAAACTGATTCGTTGCTGCTATAGGATTCGACAGCAAAAACTAATTTGCTGCGGACATAGAATTCATCAACGAAGACTGGTTTGCTGTTGACGCCACAATTCACCAGCGAAGACTGGTTTGCTACGGACACCATAATTCGGCAGGGAAAACTGCTTTGCTGCCGACACCACAATTCAACAACGAAAACTGATTCGTTGTTGACAACATAATTCAACAGTGAAAACTAATTTGTTGCCGACACCACAATTCAGCAGCGAAAACGGATTCATTGTTGATAACACCATTCAGCAGCAAAAACTAATTTGCTGCTGACACCAAAATTTAGCAGCGAAAACTGATTCGCTGCGGAAAATACAATTCGGCAAAAAAAACTGATTCGCTGTTGACAAACACCATTCAACATCAAACCTAATTCATTACCGACACCACAATTTAGTCTTAGGATCCAGCAGAATCATACAATTTTAAGCATAAACTGTAACAACCTGGCTTTTCAAGCCTAAAACAATGGTAATTTTTTTTTTGTACTTGACACACATTGTGTTGGTAATTGGCGAACGTGTTCCCTCACATCATCAAGATACAATCCATACATCAACAACAATCAACCTTTCATTTAAAAGTGAATCTTACATAAACACATAATATTATGTTTGCATGATTAGAAGTTCACATCAAAAATATACATACATAGACATGAGTTTGCATTCCTATCCTACTAATAGTCATCACGAATTTAAACAAAAGGATCTAATAAAAGTTATACATTCAGTACATTGATTCATACAAAATACATCGTGAATTAGAATGCAAACTACATGATTCCTTGCAAAAGTAGGTCCCCGTGTATTGGGTTTCCTAGGCACCTCGTTGGTGTGACGTCCCTGGTGCAGTACAAAATATTTAAGAGAATGCAATTACTTAATAATAATAATAATGATAATTAAATGGTCTGGCAGTTTAATGAAGCGTTAACATTATCCCATGTTTGAAGCATGACATTTATAGTTTCTTCATGTACTTGGTATAATCAACTCGTAGTACATATAGATGCACCAATTTTTTTGCAATCAACCATAATCTTAAACCCGGCTATCCTCTTAAGGCATCATTTGCTGAGGCTAACCGTTCACACACCCCGATCATCCACTTCGGATGCCATCAACTAAAGTTGAGCAACCATTGTCCCGGTCATCCATTCGGATGCCTTTAGCCGATGCTAATCAATCATTTGTCCCGGCCATCCATTCAGAAACTAATCATTCATTTGTCCCGGTCATCCATTCGGATGCCATTAGCCGAAGCTAATCAATCGTTTGTCCCGGTCATCCATTCGGATGACATTAGCCAAAGCTAATCGACCCTTTGTCAACATTTAAACATTTGACAATCTGATATCTGTTCTAACATAATATGGTAACATTCATGATAAAGTATTTCATTATTCAACGTATGAAAAAGGAAGGTGAAAGTCACCTACCTGCTCCACCTGTGGGTTGTTCTTGTCTTGATGATGGTCCAATCTCGACCGCACCACCTAAGACATCAATGGTCACAAATCAGTACATTTGGATCTTTGAATCACATTCGTCACCACACTTATTCCAAGAGTTCATATGTTCACATTCAAGTGTTCCACATTTTACACCATCATACCATGAAATTGTTACTAGCAATTAAGTCATTTCTGCCTAGGAGGCCTATTGTAGAAATCGACAGCGAAAACAGGTTCGCTGCCGGCTACCTAAATTCGACAGCGAAAACTGGTTTCGGCAGCGAAAACTGGTTCGCTGCCGGCTCCCCATTCGGCAGCGAAAACTGGTTCGCTAATTGGTCTTAGGATCTAGCAGAATCATACAATTTTAAGCATAAACTATAACAACCCGGCTTTTCAAGCCTAAAATAATGGTAATTTTTTTTTTGTACTTGACACACATTGTGTCGGTAATTGGCGAATGTGTTCCCTCACATCATTAAGATACAATCCATACATCAACAACAATCAACCTTTCATTTAAAAGTGAATCTTACATAAACACATAATATTATGTTTGCATGATTAGAAGTTCACATCAAAAATATACATACATAGACATGAGTTTGCATTCCTATCCTACATTAGTCATCACGAATTTAAACAAAAGGATCTAATAAAAGTTATACATTCAGTACATTGATTCATACAAAATACATCGTGAATTAGAATGCAAACTACATGATTCCTTGCAAAAGTAGGTCCCCGTGTATTGGGTTTCCTAGGCACCTCGTTGGTGTGACGTCCCTGGTGCAGTACAAAACATTTAAGAGAATGCAATTACTTAATAATAATAATGATAATTAAATGGTCTGGCAGTTTAATGAAGTATTAACATTATCCCATGTTTGAAGCATGACATTTATAGTTTCTTCATGTACTTGGTATAATCAACTCGTAGTACATATAGATGCACCGATTTTTTGCAATCAACCATAATCTTAAACCCGGCTATCCTTTTAAGGCATCATTTGCTGAGGCTAACCGTTCACACACCCCGATCATCCACTTCGGATGCCATCAACTAAAGTTGAGCACCGTTGTCCCGGTCATCCATTCGGATGCCTTTAGCCGAAGCTAATCAATCATTTATCCCGGTCATCCATTCGGATGCCTTTAGCCGAAGCTAATCAATCCTTTATCCCGGTCATCCATTCAAATGCCATTAGCCGAGGCTAATTAATCATTTTTCACGGTCATCCCTTCGGATGCCATTAGCCGAAGCTAATCATTCGTTTGTCCCGGTCATCCATTCGGATCCATTAGCCGAAGCTAATAATCATTTGTCCCGGTCATCCATTCGGATGCCATTAGCCGAAGCTAATCATTCATTTGTCTCGGTCATCCATTCGAATGCCATTGGGCTAATCGACCCTTTGTCAACATTTAAGCATTTGACAATCTGATATTTGTTCTAACATAATATGGTAACATTCATGATAAAGTATTTCATTATTCAACGTATGAAAAAGAAAGGTGAAAGTCACCTACCTGCTCCACTTGTGGGTTGTTCTTGTCTTGACGATGGTCCAATCCCGACCGCACCACCTAAGAAATCAATGGTTACAAATCAGTACATTTGGATCTTTGAATCACATTCATCACCACACTTATTCCAAGAGTTCATATGTTCACATTCAAGTGTTCCACATTTTACACCATCATACCATGAAATTGTTACTAGCAATTAAGTCATTTCTACCTAGGAGGCCTATTGTAGAAATTGGCAGTGAAAACTAGTTGCTGCCGGCTGCCCAAATTTGGCAGCCAAAATTGGTTCGCTACCGGCTGCCAATTCGGCAGTGAAAACTGGTTCGCTGCTGGCACCACAATTTCAGCAGCGAAAACTGGTTCGCTGCAGGCTGCCAATTCGGCAGCGAAAACTATTTCGCTGCTGGCGCTACAATTTCGGCAGCGAAGACTGGTTTGCTGTAGCCAACATGTTTTGCGGCAGCGAATGCTACTTCGCTGCAGACAACTTAACTTCGGCAGCGAATGCTAGTTCGTTGCAGATGACACAGTTTCAGCAGCGAATCACTATTTCGCTGCAGAACACACAATTCGGCAGCGAATGCTAATTCGCTGCGGACAACTTAGTTTCGGCAGCGAATCACAAATTCGTTGCAGACCACTCAACTTTGGCAGCGAATCACAACTTCGCTGCAGAACACACGATTCGGTAGTGAATGCTAATTCGCTGCAGGAACTTATTTTCGGTAGCGAATCACAAATTCGCTGTAGACCACTCAACTTCGGCAGCGAATCACAACTTCGCTGCAGGAACTCAGTTTCAGCAGCGAATCACAAATTCGCTGAAGACAACTCAACTTCGGCAGCGAATGCTAATTTGCTGCAGACGACACAGTTTTGGCAGGGAATTACAATTTCGCTGTAGAACACCCAATTCGGCAACGAATCACTAATTCGCTACAGAAGACTCAGTTTCGGAAGCGAATCGCAAATTCGCTGCCCAACACACATTTTGTCATGAACACACATCACACATGCTGCAACAACCCCATCACATAAACTGTCACTAAGTTCCAGCAGAACACACACATTGAAACCATCAATTTCAGCATATAATCTTTCAACAATTTCCAGCAGAACACACACATTGAAACCATCAATTCCAGCATATAATCTTTCAATAAATTCCAGCAAAATACACACATTGAAAACCATCCATTTTAGCACATAATCTTTTGTTAACACATTGAAACCATCAATTCTAGCATATAATCTTTCAACAAATTCCAGCAGAACACACACATTGAAAACCATCAATTACAACATATCATCTTTCAATAAATTCCAGCAGAACACACATATGCATGCTGGCCAACCCCATAGTTAAGGCCAACCCTCTACCATGATTTGTTCTTTCCATTTTTTCCATTTTTCTTTGTTAGATGTTTTGGGAATTAGCCTCATTTTGTTTTTTTTCCTTGTCCTCTTAGTTAATTTCAGTTTCCTTTACAGCTAGCTTAGGTCTTAGGTCAATTTTCTTAGGGTCTTCTTCTTCATTTCCGGTTCTGGGTCTTAAGGAGAAGAGGAAGGGAGTTTCATGACCATACCTTTCGAATCTAACTAAGTTTGGGGAAGGTTTGACAGTATTATTTCTCCTCTCCTGCTGGTTCTCCTTCTTCTTCTTCCTCTCACGTTTTCTGGCCCCCTTTTCCTTTTCCTCTAGACAGTTGTCCACTCTTCTCTCAAGGTCTCAACTCTCCCTCACACGTTCACAAGGCATTCTCTGCTGGTTTGGTTTAGGTTTCTGTTGGGAAAGAGGAAGGGAAGAGCAACATGCACCTGGACATACAGCTGTTGCAGACAACTTTGGGAAGAGGAAGGGTCACCTTCTCTCTCCTCCTTGTATTTATACTACCCATTAAATGAGGTGGGGTGTTTGGGGTTGGTTTAGATGTGTTCTTATCCTTGTTTTGGTCTCTCCAAAACCGGTTTTACCCCTCCCTCCCAGCTCCTTAAGACAATTTAAAAACTGCGTCGCTGCCGATTCAGAAATCAGCAGCGATGGTGGAGTCATCAATTCCACATATATATATATATATATATATATATATATATATATATATATATATATATATATATATATTCTTTGGGGTGTTTACATGAACTTCTACATGCATTTCGGTTGCAACATGCATTTTGTTCTTAACATCCAACAAAATCATACAATTTCAGCATGAACATCTACATGCATTTCAGTTCAAGCATATAATTTGTTCTTAGAATCCAGTAGAATCATACAATTTTTAAGCATGAACATCTTCATGCATTTTGGTTCCAGCATACAATCTGACCAGCACTTCAGTTATGGCCGACCCTTTACCAAGTTTTATCCATTCAATCTATTCATTTTTTTGTGTTAATTATTCTGGAAATGTGGCTCCCATTCATCCCTATTTTATTATCCTTTTAGTTAGTTTTGGTTTCCTTCACAGCTGGTCTAGAAGTCCTAAGTCAATTTTTTAAGGTCTTCTTCCTCTTTTTCGGTTCTAAGGTCCAAAGAACAGGAGGAGAAAAGATTTGGTTCATACCTACTATTTTTAGAAGTTTTAGGAAGGGATTTAACAAGTTTTTCTCCTCCCACTACCCATGGTTTTCTGCTTCTTCTTCCTATCCGGTTTCGGTTTTTCCTTCCTTTCTTCTCTAGCTGTACCAGCTAGCCTATTACACACCCTCTCTTGTCATGGTTTTAGCCATTTTTTGGTACTCTTTAACTCTCATTTCCTCTCTAATGTTCAAAAGAGATGCATGCCGCTGGGTTGAGGGTCTTCTTTTTAGGAAGAGGGAGAGGGTCTGCGGCATGCAGCTGACTAGTTTTTCTTTGGGAAAGAGGGAGATTGATATAGTCTAGGGTTGCTGGCCTCCCATTTAAGGAAGAGGAAAGGTCACCCTCCCTCTCTCCTTGCATTTATACCCCTTAAATGAGAGGGGGGGTGTTTGGGTGCTGGATATCTTTGGTTTCTATTCCTTTTTTGAGTTATCCTAGGCTGGTTCCTATTCTAATTCTCCCCTAAGATAGGCCGGTCTAGCACTAATTTTTTGTTGGGTTTTTACAGTGTCGCTGCCGATTCAGAAATCAGCAGCGATGGTGAAGTCATTTCTGTCTTTTCCTTCTTTTTTCTTTGGTGTTTACATTTATAATGAGAATGCCCACATTACTACACTCGGTCAACTCTGTATTTTCAAGGTAGTACAACATGCAGAAGTTTGAACACATATCAATTTTTTGGTATCCTAGACCAAAGGGTTTCATTATGGACTTAGCAGCATAAAAGTTCTCTTTCAGGCTGTTCCCTTTAGGTAAAATGCTTCTTGTCCATTCAGCAATTCTATCATAATCGACCTCACTCAACCCATAATTTGACTTGATGTTGAACACGTGTGCAACGACCAATAATTTATTGTGATATTTGCAACCATCCCATAATGGTTTGTCATAATCTTTCAAAAGATCAAAAAACCTGGTCGCGTCTACATTAGGTTCTTCATCTACGATTAGACATTGACTGGCATGACCCTGATTCATTCTCATCGCATCCATAACTATATTCCTATAAGGATGACTATTGTCATCTACAACTACATGTATGTTGCTACAACTAGAAGTTGACCCAACCAGGTATTGTGAGGAACATATGATTTTCCGTATGCATATACCAACACATGTATTTCTCCATAAATCCTTTTTGTAAAAGATGCAAAGAGGCATTGTTATAACATTTGAATCGATAATTTTTTTTTATCTTTACACTTCTTGCATGAACATTTAATACCCCCTCCACTAATATTCTTAGATTAAATAACATGTAATTAATAAAACCTTGAACCCCATTACAATAATCCATCATTTGCAACCCTTGGGATGAATCTCTATACATGCATGATGATCATCTATTACTTATATCAAACATATATAAAATAATGATGACAATATGTATTAATTAACTATGTTAACCAAATAAATTTGCAAAAATATTGATTTAGCTCAAACTTATTCAATCTATTTTAATAGTACTATTAATTCATTATCAATTATCTATATAAATTTAAATTTATATGTATTTACCGAAAATTTCAACTCGGCAATAAAATTGACAAAATATAAAACAAACATGTTAAATAAGCCATTATTTATTTCATCACAAAACACCTAATTCAAAAATTCTACATAAGTTTCATCAATTTATATAAAAAAAATACAATTTTACAAAATTTAAAACAAACCCTAACATGTACAAATCATAAATCCATACAACAAATTTGCATGAGAAAAAACTATAAAACAAGTAAACACCCAAACAAAATACATATACTACAAAAATATGCAAAAAATAAATAAATTACATTTTAAAATTGAGTTCAAATAAAAAAGGGTAGATTTGCATACTTAAAGTGGATAATTCTCAATACAATTTGAATCAGAACATGGATACTGACAAACTACGTATTGTGATGGCCAGATTTGTTGTGGGAGGTTGAATTATATGGAGATTGGGGGGGGGGGGGGGCGGTTGTTTGTGCAAAAAAAATGCATAAGAAAGAAGGAGAAATGGGGGGGGGGGGGGAGAAGGGTCGATTTTCAGGTTATAAATTAAATATTACCAATGACATTGCCAATAAAATTATTTCGTCAGTAACTCCGTTGGTAAAAATGTCATGTCATCGTACGATTTGTCTTTTTTGAATCCCACTATAATACCCTTTGTAATTCCTCAGTATATATCGAGGAAATTTTTTGGTCGATATATTTATGGATTTACTTTACCGTTAGGTTAATTCCATCAGCAATACCATTTGTAAAATTTACATATCATTGTATTGTTTGTCTTCTTTTTTATCATTTCTTATTTTTCCACTACAATTCCTTTGGTATATACCAATGTAATTTTTTTGTCGGTATTTACCGATGGATAGAGGGATAGAAAATTCTGTCGGTAAAGGTCATCGCAATATACCGACAGAAATATTCGGTCGGTATTTCTGTTTGTATTTGTAAGTTTATGATAGTGTCATCTGGATGCATTACTGGGCCTACCATATATGGTTGGAAAGCTTGAGATATTTAGTTTCCAGACCAACTTAAATAGCAGAAAAATTACACCTGTAGCTCTAGATATGTCCCAAACAATACATTAAGGTCTAGTTCGGGCAACTTTGACAAGATTTGTCTGGTAACTTTGACCCTTTAAAATAATATGTTCCCAACTCCATTTGAACTTAAAATTTACCAAAATTGGACCTAACATGGTTTTTATCAGCTTCGTAATATGTGAACTTCTTACTAATGTTATAAATGGTTGTTCTTTTCTCCCTATATTGTTGTGATATCCTAGCACACCGCCTATGGCTATTTCATTGATTGTTAAGTATAGTATTTCAAACGGTACTATCGGGAAGGAAACTCTCAAAAGGGAGAGAGAAAGCTTAGAGAAAGATGTTCTCTTCTACTACCCTATGGCTAAATCAAAGAAAAAGACATTGTTACTTCAATTTGCACAACAAGATTGTCCCTGCCAGCTTCCTAGTTCTCCACCTCCTTCTTCTCGTAGAACTAGGGCTCAAACTCGAAGGAGTTCGCTTGACTTGCATGATTGGCAGACTCCTTGTAAACATAAAAAAAAAGAAGTAAAGCCAAAATGACTCCATCATCACTGTTGATTTCAGAAATTGACAGCGGCATAGTTGGTTGCCAATTTCTGAATTGACAGTGCTGTAGTTTTTTTGCCAATTTTTAAATCGGCAGTGAGAAAGTTTTTGGCTACAGATTTCAGAATTGGTAGCAGCGTAGCTTTTGTGCCGATTTCTAAATCGACAGCGGCAAAGTTTTTATGCCGATTTCTGAATCGGCAGCAGCAAAGTTTTTGGGCTGCCGATCTCATCGACAGCAGCACAATTTGGTTGCTGATTTATGAATTGGTAGTGGCGCAGTTCTCGCTGTCGATTTCTAAATCAGCAGCGACATAGTTTGTGGCTGATGATTTCTGAATCGGCAGCGACACTGTAAAACCTAACCAAAAAAATTAATGTTGGACTGGCCTATTCTAGGGGAGAATGAGAATGAAAACCAGCTCAAGGATAACCCAAAAGGGGGATAGGGACAACCTTGGTCCAACGTCTAAACACCCCATTTTGCATTTAAGAGGGGTATAAATGCAATAAGGAGAAAGAAAGGGGCACTCTTCCCCAAACAAGCTTTATGCTCTTATCCCTTTCCCTCTTCCCAAAATGAGTCGCATGCTCTTGTTCTTTCCTCTTTCCTAAAGAGAGCTCAACAACTCTACAGCATGTGCCCATCAACATGCCCTTTCTTCTCTTCCCCTTTCCAAAGAAAAACTTGACCAAACCCCAACTGTATGTGCCCTTCTTAGGCGTGAGAGAGAAGGGAGAGGGAGAGGGAAGGCTGAACAACCGAAATTATGGAAAAAAAGGTAGCCTAGGGCCGACTGGAAATAGCTAGTAGGGGAAGAAAAGCAGAAAACCAAGACTTGAGGGAAGAACCATACCACCAAGACTTGCTCAAAAACTGTCTAAAAACATGAGGTCAGACCAATATCCTTCTCTTGGCTGGCTGTTACCCTAGATTTTAGACAAAAAGGAAAGGGAAGAAAACTCGAAAATGAAAGGGGTGGTGTTCTTGCACCTTAAATCAAGGAATCTTGACTAAATGGACAGACCTATATAGAATAAAAGATGAATGAACATGTGAACGATTTTGAATGCATGAACCTAGGGGAGGGTCGGCCATGGTGAGTGATGGACAAAATATGAATTAAAGTGATAAAATGCATGGATGATGATCTCGTGAGACTTCTAAGAACATTTTTTTTAATATAAAAAAACATAATCATACTTGTGTTGATGATGTAAATTCTACATATGTGACTGATGAAATTATATGGAAAGGTGGTGGAATGATGTTAAGTGCAAATTATGTTATTAATGAACCTTAAAAGCATGCTGCAGCTGAAACATAAACCACACCATACAATGCTTTGGTTTTGTTTGTTTAATGAACAAACATGTGTAATTGTGAATCAAGAGAATGAATTGTGAATTGTGATTGTGATTATACTTGTGAGAAATATGATGATTTGCATATGTAGCGAAGTGTATTGGGCAACAATGTCCAGCCATAAGGATTGAGGGAACAATGAGAGAATTCGCCGTGATGAACACCTTAAGAGAATTCGCCGAAAATGAACACTTGTGAATTATGAAATTTATAGTGGTGGTGTTGATGTATTACCATAATGTAAGTGAAAACATGGAATGAATGAATTCAAAAAACCTTACTAAATCAACTTGTGTTGTCCGTAGTGAACTAGCGTTCGCTACCGCAAACTGTGTTGTCTGCAGTGAATCAGTGTTCGCTGTCGAAAGTGTGTTGTCTGCAGTGAATCAGCATTCAGTGCCGAAGTTATATTGTCTGCATTGAATCAGTGTTCGCTGCCAAAAGTGTGTTGTTTGCAGTAAATCAGCGTTCGCTGCTAAAATTGTGTTGTCTGCAACAAACTCGTGTTTGCTGCTGAAAGTACATTGTCTGCAGCGAATCAACGTTCGCTGCTAAAGTTCTGTTGTCTGCAGCAAAATAGTATTTGCTGCCGAAATTATGTTGTCTGTAGCGAATCAACTTTCGCTGCAGAAGATTATGTTGTCTTCAGCAAATCAGCTTTCGCTGCTGAAATTGTGTTGTCTGCAGCGAACTCATGTTCGCTACCGAAAGTACATTGTCTGCAGCGAATCAGTGTTCGCTGCCGAAGTTCTGTTGTCTGTAGCGAATCAGCTTTTGCTGTTGAAATTGAGTTGTCTGTAACGAATTAGCATTCGCTGCCGAAAGTGTGTTTGTTGTCAAATTGTGTGGCTTGCAATGAAACAGTTTTCACTATCGAATTGGGTGGCCTGCAACGAAACAATTTCACTGCCGAATCATGTGGCTCGAAATGAAACAGTTTTCGCTGCCGAATCGGGTGGCCTGCAGCGAACCAGGTTTTGCTGCCGAATTGGGTGGCCTGCAGTGAAACAGTTTTCGTTGCCGAATTGTGTGGCTAGTAGCGAATCAGTTCCACTGTCAATAATAGATGCCCCGGGCATAAATGACTTAAGTGCTTGTAACAATTATATTTTATGATAGTGTAAAATGTGGAACACTTGAATGTGAACATATGGACTCTTGAAATAAGTATGGTGATGAATGTGATTTAAAGATGCAAATGTATTGATTTGTAGCCATTGATGTCTTAGGTCGTGTGGCCGGGATCAGACCATCGTCAGGACAAGGACAATTTGTAGGTGGAGCAGGTAGGTGGTTCCCATTTTTTCTCGTATGATGTTTATGTTTTGAAATGATTTACTTATCAATGATCTATTATTAAATCCTTGTTGAATGATGAAACGACGATGAAGTGTTTTATTGAATTCTGGATGATTGTTGAAATGACTATGAAATGTTGATCGAGTTCTTGATGAATGTTGAAACAATGATGAAAATGTTAATGTTCTAAAATGACTTGTTTGAGGTGGATATATTATCGTATTGCGATGAATATTAAACCGACTATGAGATGTTGATTGTGCTATTATGAATTTGGGTTGCTGACGAATGGTTGTATGAGTATTACAAAGGACCTACTGTTGTATTTTATTGAGTGTAAATGTGACGAATGGTTGTATGAGTATTTTGAAGGATCTACTGTTGTAATTTATTGAAAGTAATTGTGATGAATGGTTGTATGAGTATTATGAGGGCTCTACTGTTATATTTTATTGAATGTAATTGTGATGAATTTTTGTATGGGTATTACGAGGGATTTATTGTTGTATTGTATTGAACATTAGCTATCATAAATGGTTGGATGAAAAATATGAAGGGTCTATTGTTGTGTTATACTAAATGCTAAATTGTTATGTAATGTTTGTTGGTGTATTACAAAGGATATAATATCTTGTTATAGTGATTACATGAACTGTCTCTGGAATGTTTGATGGGTTAATGATTTGCTTCGGTTAATGGCATCCTAAGTGGATAACCAGGATTGAAAAATGATTAGCTTCGGCTAATGGCATCTGAAGTGGATGACCGGAACTCACAAATGATTAGATGACCGGGACTCCCAAATGATTAGCTTCATCTAATGGCATCCTAAGTGGATGACCGAGACTCCCAAATGATTAGCTTCATCTAATGGCATCCTAAGTGGATGACCGGGACTCTCCAATGATTAGCTACGACTAATGGCATCCTAAATGGATGATCGAGACTGATAAATGATTAGCTTCGGCTAATGGCATCCTAAGTGGATGACTGGGATGGATAAATGATTAGCTTCGTAAGTGGATGACTAGGATGACCAAATGATTAGCTTCAGCTAATGGCATTCTAAGTAGATAACCGAGATTGATAAATAATTAGCTTCGACTCATGTCATCCTAAGTGGAGGACCTGTATGAACAAATGATTAGCTTCAGCTAATGGCATTCTAAGTAGATAACCGAGATTGATAAATAATTAGCTTCGACTCATGTCATCCTAAGTGGAGGACCTGTATGAACAAATGATTAGCTTCGGCTAATGGCATCCTAAGTGGATGATCGTGATTGACAAATGATTAGCTTAAGCTAATGGCATCCTAAGTGGATGACTAGGACTCATAAATGATTAGCTTCGGCTAATGGCATCCTAAGTGGATGACCGGGATGACCAAATGATTAGCTCTAGTTAATGGCATCCTAAGTGGATGACTAAGATTGATAAATAATTAGCTTTGGCTAATGGCTTAGGATGCCCTGGATGAACAAATGATTAGCTTCAGCTAATGGCATCCTAAGAGGATTGCCAAATT
Source organism: Populus simonii (assembly GCA_007827005.2). Taxonomy (NCBI): domain Eukaryota; kingdom Viridiplantae; phylum Streptophyta; class Magnoliopsida; order Malpighiales; family Salicaceae; genus Populus; species Populus simonii. The sequence continues at coordinate 12,346,062 of CM017467.2, forward strand.
TGGGAGTTATGAGTTAGTTTCAAGAGTTGATGCGTTCATTAGGTACTATGTTCTGTATATACCAAGTATATCAAAAAGAACTACGATTGTTATGCTTTTAATAGAGAATAATGTTAGTTCGGTTAACGGTATTCGAGATGGATGACCGGGTCTGAGTATTGTAATTAGCCTTGGTAATTGATGAACTATTAAGAGTGGTATTTACATAAGTGAGGAGAAATGAATGAATTATGCTTTTTTGGTCCAAGAGTGAATTGTAACGTTAACATTGCTTTATTATGTTTTTTTTTTAAATTGCCTATAATGCCTGAAATTACCTTGTGCTGTAATAGGGCATCATACCAACATGGTGCGTAAGGAAATCCATTTCATGACTCACTCATTTGAAAAGAATTATATATTCACATGTTATGGGTGATATGAGTTCTATATGAACAGATGTGTAAATCTTTTGTAAAGACTTGTAATGACAAAATGAAATGGAACACGGATGTGAATGTGCGATCATGTAGATATGATGTGTATGAATATACGTATGTGGTATTCTTCTTATGAGGATGTCATGTTTTGAAATTACATAAGGTCAGGATAACGAAAGTACTAGTTGTGTAACTTGCTGTTCGGCACTCTCGTATGAACCATGATGATAACGAGACTAGAACATGAATGTGAACTTATGAGTATGTCAATATGATATAATGTAAACCTATGAGTATGAAAATAAAATATTATGGGCATGTGTATTGAGAATATGTTTTATGGGAATGTTGATTTACTTTATTCTACGTGGATTGCGCCTTTTTAATGAATGAAATGCAATTATAAATTTGTAGAATGATATGGTGAAAAAATCCAGAATGGGACGATTAAAAAAAAAATTTCATCGATTTTGGCTCTGAAAAAGTCGGGTCGTTACACTCCTGCCTTAATCATGTCTCCCCCACGTACCCTTGACCCTTGTGGTTCTAGCTCTGGTGGGATTTGCCCTAATATGGCTTCTTCTAGTCGTATTCCTCTAAGTGCTGGCCCTGAGGGGTTGGGTCTTTCTTCAGATCATGTTCTGGTTGAATCCTGCTATGAGGATCATGTCCCTGATCCTAGTGACAACCATGATTCTGAACATTGTAGTGCTTCTGCCTAGCCTCCTTTGGCTCCGTGACCCTCGGTGGTTTCTGCCTCTTTGGGTGTTGCTTCACCGAATGGTGAGAATCCTCAGGATTGCGACGAGGGCACGGTTAGGGTAAGTGCTTCTCCTAGTGGTCCTAGTCAGGTTCTACATTCAGGCCATGTTGTTCCTTCACCAGGTACATCTCTACCCCCTGTTCATTCTATTCATTCGCACTCTACTCTGGTTCATTACCCAGATTTCAACAATGCAGCATCGTGTCCCTTGTTGGCTGATGATCTAGGGCACACTAGAGACATTTGGAAACTGCGTATTATAGGCTATGTTGCATGTAAATTCCCTGGCTACATAAACTCTAAACAATCTCATTTCCAGTGTATTGAAATGTTCTGCTAAGTTAACTATCCATGATTCTGGATGGTTGATATACATTTTTCATTCCGAGGCTGATAAGCTTGCCGTTCTGTTTGGAGGTCCATACTCTGTTTTTGGAAGGCCATTGACATGATCAAAAAGTTGATGTCTTATCTCAAGTGCACGAGTGTTGAAGTAATAAATAACCCGGCAAGACCGGGGTCGAACCACATGGAGGTGAAATATATAAATTACAAATAATATATATATTTAATAAAACAAAGAGTTTATGAGAATTTTATGGGATATTGATGTAAGAATTAAACAAGGATAAAACAATTGTCAAGGTTAGAGGATCCACTAATGATATTTCAAATAAGTATAGTATAAACTCTTTTTATTACTCAATTGGAAACCACACACAAAGGAGGTTCCAATCGGATTATAAATTATTAACATGATTACATTAGTTATCTTATTCGAATAATGCTAATACTTGTAAATGTTGTCAGGTATTCATGATGTTAATTTATGTTAACAACAAATCAAGTTCCTTTCATAACACAGATGTCGGTTATACCATACAGTTGGTTATGAAAGGATCAAGTATCTGTTGTACCAAGGGTTATACAACATAAATCTAGATTAACCATTTAACAAGCAAAGTATTAAGAGTGAATAAGATAACAAATACAAAACATGTTAGTATCAAACATTAAAGTCCATGTTGAGTTTATATTATACTTATTCTTACACCATTATTGCACCCTTTTCACCTTGACATGATAAACTTAGCTAAATATAATGAAGAAGAGGAACATAAATAAACAAGAGGAGAACATGATTATATAAGTATAGTAAAGGAAATGAAAGTCATAAACAAGAGATTAATGAAGCAAAATTTAAGCATTACAAAAATATAAAGAAAGAGAGCAAGAACATAATCTTGATCTGAAAACCAAGATGTCTAAATGCATGGCAAATGCCTCCTTTTATAGGCCAAAATTCGAAACTATTGATTTGATGACTAATTGTTGAGTAGGTGACCACATCTTGACTTGGTGACAATCCTTATCTTCTTGTCTGAATAAAACATCATTGCTAACATCAGAATTTGAACAGATACTCCTCATGAAAGTTCTGGGAAATTATCTCAGCTTTCCAACAAAACAAGAATCGGTGCATTTGGACCTCTGGAACTCAAGATATAGGCTGATCACTGAATAATGTCTGGGCTGCAGGACATATTCCGACTTCTTCATTGTTGCTACCATTTGAACTCGAAAATGGCACTTTTAAATCTTGGACTCTTCATGAAAGTTTTAGGCCCATGTCTTAGCTTTCCATACATATAAACCAGACCTAAATCCAAGTTCTACAACTACAGTTATGATCTAATAACCGAATGATGTTCCAATTTGGACTGAACCAGCATCTCTTTTCTAAGCTTAGCCCTCTCTTTGTCTTCTCAATTTCAGTAGTTAAACTCATCAATCAATCCTTCGATTTATGTGATAGGCCTGCATTTAAGATGAACATTTACCATAAATTAAAGGTATCTTATATTATTAGACATATTATTATAACACATGCTCTAGTTGAGGAGTTATCGATACTTCAAGTGCAAAATAATGATATAAAACCTTGATAAAAATGCACTTTTAAGTACTAATCAGCCACTAGTCTTAAAATCTATGCCATAATTTTTTGATTTTACAGCTACTCACATGTCCATGATCCCGCTTTGGGTTTGTTTCCCCAATCTCCCACTTCAGTGTTGGTCCCCAACTTGTCTGTCCAAGATTGCAAGTGTTCTTAGCAAACCAATTCAGTGTGATCTCCTCACCTCTTCTATGTCCAGGATCTCCTATGCCAGAGTTCTCATTGAGGTGGATTTGCTCTCTGCTTTACCAACCACCATTAACATTGTGCTGCCTAATGGAATGCCCCTTATGCAGTCTGTTGTCTATGAATCGCTCCTTCAATTCTGCAAGCATTGCCGCTTGCTTGGCCATGCTGAATCTTTGTGTAAGAAAGGGAAGTATTCCACACCTGATTCTATTCCTGTGTAGGTAGGTCCAGCTACTTTTGGTTTGGGGCCATTTGCAAAGACAACTACAGTGGATCATCAGCCTTTGCAGGATAGTGGAATGTCTCAAGGTGACCCTTGTATGGATCCTATGTGTGCTGAGGTTGCCATAATGGTTGATAGTTGGGTGGAAATCAGAGAGAGAAAGAAGGCCAAGCTTGCAGCTGGTGCTCCAAATATGCCATCTCCAGTGTGTGTTTCTCCGGATGTAATGCATCCTACTATGGCTGAGAACATGGATGTTAATCGAGGGTGGAGACATTACATGACTCGTAGCACAGCTGGGAAACTAGCTGCTGATACTGCTACTATATCTACAGGCATAGGTTCTGGGTTTAAGCCTGCAGTTGCTAGTAAGATTGTGGAGAGGCCTGCGGACTCAGATCCTCCTTCTCCCTCGTTATGATCCTCACTTTTGGTTGTTGGAAGTTGTAGTTGGTTGCCTTCCCTGTAGGCTCAGTATTTTGCTGTTAATGTTTGGTTTCTGTTGTTATAAATTGTTCCCTTTTTGAGCAGTGGTTTCCCACGCTTGTGTTACTAGCTGTGCTAGATTGTATGTCTGCGTTGTAGATGGGTTCTTCTAGTCATGTGCTGATGACTATGTTGTTGTTCTAGGGAGCCTGTTCTCTTTGTTTGTAAATGCCTGTATATTTTGACTTGCTGGTTTCTAGCTTAGTTTCATTTTGATCTATAAAATTTCTTACATTTGATAAAAAGAAAAAGGTATAGTATTAGGGTTCCCAAGAATTTTTTTATTATTATCACTAAAAGCTCTAATATTATTTGAAAATATTGGAATAAATGGTTAATTTATTCAAATATTATTTTAATAAATCTCTTAAAGAGAATCTTGTTATAAAATGAAAAAAAAAACAATCAAATAAAAAAACATTTAATGGAAATTATATAAAAAAGCTATGCACACATGGGGCGAAAGAATTGCTTTACTTGCCTAGCTTTTTTTTTTAAGAAGGAACAAATGATGCAATGTCCACAATATTTTCTAGTCATTAGAAATGGCTCTAGTGACCAAAGAATAGGGGTTAGAGTTTTAGATACACTACTACATTTAACAGTTTTATCGATGAAATTTTATGTTGGTATTTACTCTACCATTTTGTCGGGAGAATTTTACCAATTGATTCACGGATGGAAACCATTTGTTGGTAAACCATTCGTCAGTAATTTCATTTATGTCGGTAAAAAAAAAACCACTGATGGTTTTACAGACGAAAAATAAGCGCAAAAAAAAATTACCCACTAAAATATACTGACAGAATAATTTCGTCGGTGATTGGCAAGCCATTTAGAGTAATTTTATTCCTACCCTCTGTAAAATACTGATGGAATTATTTAGTCGGTGATGTAACAGCTGAAGTGGCATATGCAGTAATTTTTTGCCAACTCTCTAGAATATACCGACAGTTGAGTCTGTTGGTAACGTCGTCCATTATAATTAAAAAATATATATTTTTTAAAAATCTATTGAACAAAAAAAATAAAATAATTAAAAAAATGTATAAAATTCTAGTATGTAAAAATAAAATATATATTCCGGTTAAGACACTACTTGGTCGTAGTGTTGGAGAGTCCGTACACCCGATTTCTATTGAGTCCACCAGACAATCGAGATTGAAATCCGGGTGGGTTGAAAGATCATCCTCGTATCTCTCCCTCAATTGGTTGTTATATGTCTCCTGAAAATTAAAAATAAAATCATCAAATTCAATTCAAGAAAATAATAACTCATGAAAGAAAATGGTTGAATGAACATACCAGAAAGTGTTGAGTGCGGTTGTCAACAAACTGTTGCACCCTTTTTTGGCGGTCTTCACTCTACACGTGCGTCTCTACAAAAAGCTCCATTGGGCTTGGCTCATGTCCAAGAGTCGTAGCCTGTAAGGAAAAAAACATTACAAGTTAAATATATTTATAAATAACAACAAATTAATTAAAAATAGATGTGATTAAAATTAATCTTACAATCCGCTTCACATGCAAAACGAATGGAACGGAGCTGCCGATGTGTGTGGTAACCGAATCGTGAATTTGTTGGCTCCGATTCCCTGCACCAGACTATAAGCATCGTATGAACTGCTTGGATGTCACGTGCTGAATATATTATGCCCATATATCCTCCGGGATGTATGGCGGCCTGAATACTTCTAGACCGCCACATCATTCCAACCTGGTAGAGCGTTTTCTTTGGTGTATTTTTTAGATTGTTTTTACGCCTCATACCAAAAATCACGCAACCTACATGATACAAACATATTCTATATGAGTTACTGACAAATGAAATTTTAATATATAATTTTTAAAAAATTATCGTATTATTTTCGATGTTACCTTGTTGCAGCGTGATTCTCCCAAACCCTCCGAATGGATACATCCATTTATACTAGACTGGGCCTCCAACTTTTGCCTCATACAGTAAATGTATGGGTAGATGCTCCTTCAAGTCAAAAAAATTATGAAGGGATTATCATCTTAAGTTTGCATATTGTCTCGATGATATTCGTTTCAGGCCTCTCAATGTGTTGTGTCTGTAACTTGCTCGAGCATATATCTCTAAAGAAATGAATGACCTCTGTATGTTTGTAGCTTGTTTTAGGCTTTGTGACCCGTGTCCCATCATAAACTAACTCCATATTTTAACAATGACAAAACAATGTTATATCCATTCTAGCCTTAATGTTGTCCTATGTCTTTCCCTTCACGTCCATGACCGTGTTGAAAATGTTCTCAAACGTTTCTATGTGCATGACATCAAGATTATGGTAGAGGATATTGGTCTTCCAATAAGGAAGGTCCCAAAAAATACTTTGCTTTACCCAATTGTGGGTCAAACCAAAACCAGAAAACTTCTACTTACCGGATTGGAAACCAAACACAATGTCATCGTACTCTGACATCACGTCATACAATTCTTCACCAGAAATATACGGGGGTGCAACATCCTTTTCAACTATCCCAACAAAAAAAATCCTTTATGTTCCTTTTGTACCTGTGATCCATTAGCAAGAAACGTCGATGTTGCAATGTCGCGGTCACGCAAATTAATTACTCTAGTTTAAATAAACAAGATAGTATAGAGCAAGCAAGGGGTCGATTCCACGAGGAAGGTTCAAGTCAAGATTTTTATACTATATGATATGAAATCTGGGGGGGGGGTTTGGAAGTTATCTAGGCTAAAGCAAAAGAAAACAGAAAACTATCAAGTGAAAGTAAATAAAAAATAGAAAATTATCAAGAGCACAAACCTTGGTCACAAGTAAACGTCCACATACAGAAATCAAAACTGATCATGGAAACGAAACATCAATTTATATTCTGAATATTTATCTCTTCTTAACATTGGTTAGAGGATCCATAAATAGTATTAGAAATAAGTATAATATAAACTCTTTTTATTAATCAATTAGAAACCACACACAAAGGAGGTTCCAATAGGATGATTTATCCTTAATAGTTCATTATAAATTTTTAACATGATCATATTAATTATCTTATTTTAGTAACACCATACTTTTAAATATTGTCAGGAATTCATGATGTTAACTTATGTTAACAACAAATCAAGTTTCTTTCATAGCACAGGTGTCAGTTATACCATATAGTAGGCTATAAAAGTACCAAGTATTTGTTGTACCAAGGGTTGTACAACACAAATCTAGATTAATCATTTAATAAGCAAGGTATTAAGAATTAGTAAGATAAAAAGATAAGACATGTTAATAACAAACTTTCTTGGATATAAACATTGAAGTCCATGTTAAGTTTATATTATACTTATTCTAACACCATTAGTGAAACCCTTTCACCTTGACATAATAAACTTAGCTAAATATTGTGAAGAAGAGAAATATAAATAAACTAGATAAGAACATAGTTATGATGAAAAGCATAAACAAGAGATTAATGAAAGCAAAACTTAAACATTACAAAAATACAAAGAAAGAAAGCAAGAATATTATCTTGATCTGAAAACCAAGAGGTGTAATGATCATGCTAACATGATGAAATTCAAGATTTGATAACTTCCAACAAAAACTCAAATTCAAACAAGTCATCCACCTTCTTTTCTTTGTAATAATCTTGGTCAAAACTTAAGGAATACTAGTTCTACTTCTTTGTCTTCTATTTTGATACATGTGTCTACTCTAGGCAATCCTCTCATGTTCTATTCAAATAACCTTATGTATCTCATTCATGAACATCAAATAGGAACATTAAAAATAAACAACAATTTAAATATTGTACTAAACATTAAAATCAACAATTTATCAAAATAATGTAACTAATTAAACATTAATTATTTGCACATTTGTATTAAAGAAAGTCTTCATTTACTCTTTTCTTTCATTTGCCCGAACCCAAGGGCCTCTCTCCCACCCCAATATCTTCTTCAATCTTGAATAATAATGTCATTTTATTAAACAATTAGTCTTCTAAGTGCAAAATTTATGAGTTTTTTTCTCTTTTTTCCAATTTTTGCTTAAGAACCCTAATAAACAAAATTTGAAAATTAAGGATTTTACTTGCAATTTCAGTTAGGAAGTGTTTAAAATACTTTAGTCTATGCTCTTTGGTCTCCAAAATCCTTCTTCACATCCTCTTCTTCTCCCATTTCATTTTTCTTCATGTTTTCTTCTATTTGTTCAATCAATATCCTTTTTCTTCTCTTGGTAACACCTTAGTTACTCCTTTCATGTTTCTAACTCTCATCTCTCTTTGTTTTTTCACACTTTAAGGAGGGTAAATGGTGGCATGCAAGGCTGGTTGGTGACACGATCAAAAGATTGATGACTTATCCCAAGTGCAGGAGTGTCCAAGTAATAAATAACCCAGTAAGACCGTGGTCGAACCATAAGGAGGTTAACTATATAAATTATAAATAATATATATAATTTAACAAAGAGTTAAAGAGATCTTTGAGATGTGAGATTAATGTGAGGATTAAACAATGATAAAAACAGTTGTCAAGGTTAGAGGATCCACTAATGGTATTAGAAGTAAATATAATATAAACTCTTTTTATTATTCAACTGAAAACCACACACAAAGGAGGTTCCAATAAGATGATTTATCCTTAATAATTCATTATAAAATTTTAACATGATCATATTAATTATCTTATTTTAGTAACACCAGACTTTTAAATATTGTAAAGAATTCATGATGTTAACTTATGTTAACAACAAATCAAGTTCCTTTCATAGCACAAGTGTTAATTATACCATACAGTAGGCTATGAAAGTACCAAGTATTTGTTGTACCAAGGGTTGTACAACACAAATCTAGATTAATCATTTAACAAGCAAGGTATTAAGAATTAGTAAGATAAAAAGATAAGACATGTTAATAACAAACTTTCTTGGATATAAATATTGAAGGCCATGTTAAGTTTATATTATACCTATTCTAACACCATTAGTGAAACCTTTTCACCTTGACATAATAAACTTAGCTAAATATTGTGAAGAAGAGAAATATAAATAAACTAGACAAGAACATAGTTATGATGAAAAGCATAAACAAGAGATTAATGAAAGCAGAACTTAAACATTATAAAATACAAAGAAAGAAAGCAAGAATATTATCTTGATCTGAAAACCAAGATGTGTAAATGTATGACAAATGCCTCCTTTTATAGGCTAAAATTCAGAACTATTGATTTGATGACTAATTATTGAGTGGGTGGCCACCTCTTGACTTGGTGACAACCATTATCTTCTTGTCTGAACAAAACGTCATTGCTAACGTTAGAATTTAAACAAATAATCTTCATGAAAGTTCTGGGCATTTGTCTTAGCTTTCCAACAAAACAAGAATGAGCTCATTTGGACTTCTAGAACTCGAGATATGGGTTAAACACTGAATAGTGTCTAGGCTGTAGGACAGATTCTGACTTGTCTTTTGTTGCTACAATTTAAACTGGAAAACAACCGTTTTGAATCTTGAACTCTTCATGAAAGTGTTAGGCCTATGTCTTAGCTTTCCATCCATATAAACCAGACCTAAATCCAAGTTCTACAGCTCCAGTCTTGATCCAATAACCGAATGGTGTTCCAGTTTGAATTGAATCAGCATCTCTTCTTTAAGCTTAACCCTCTCTTTGTCTTCTCAATTTCAATAGTTAAACACATCAATCAATCCTTTAAATTGTGAGATATGCCTGCATTCAAAATGAGCATTTACCATAAATTAAAGATATCTTATGTTATCAGACTTGTTATTATAAAACATGCTTAAGTTGAGGAATTTAATGATACTTCAAGTGCAATATGATGATATAAAACCTTGATAAAAATGCACTTTTAAGTACTAATCATCCATCAACTGCATTAGCTTGTTCAATGTAATCTTCTTGCATTGTTGGGCACATATCCAAAGCATGTCCTTGTAAGGAGCATATGCTACAAACTTTCACCTGTTGTACATTGCCACAAGCCAAAGAACGCACAAGAGAAGTAAGATCATTAACTTTATTCTCAAGGTTAGAAATACTTACCTCATTTACTCGTTTGCTTGGGAAATCTCCACGCGTGCCAAATTGTTTCGAGTTGGCTCCCATATTTGAGATCAATTTGCGTGCAACCTTGAGTGTTTTATCTACCAATGCCCCTCCACTTGCCACATCAATGATACTGCGGTCAGTAGGCATTAGTCTTCATAGAAATATTGAATGAGCAGCTGATTGGGTATTTGATGATGAGGGCATTGAATGCACAGATGCTCAAATCTTTCCCAATACTCAGAGAGTGTCTCTCCATGAGATTGCTGAATCACACATATTTCTTTCCTTATGTTGGCAACTCGAGATGCTGGGAAATACTTCTCAAGGAAAATCTTCTTCATAACATTTCAAGTTCCAATGGAACCTGGGAGAATAGAGAAAAACCACGCCTTTGATGCCCTTTTTAAAGAGAAGGGAAAAGCTTTCAACTTAACCTATTCTTCATCAACTCCATTCGGTTTCATGCAAATGCAAACCATGTGGAACTCCTTGAGATGAGTATGGGGATCTTCTCCAACAAGTCCATTAAATATTGGCAGTAAGTGTATAAAACCAGACTTGAGCTCGAAGTTGACATTGTTGTCAATGTTTATGCATAGTGGTTGATTTTCCATGTTAGGAGCAACAAGCTCCTTGAGTGTTTGTTGTCATGTAACAACCACGGTGTTGACGCGAGCTTCCTTTCATAACCTGTATAAAGCGTTTCTATTTCGAGATCTACCTGCACTTGTCTTTGGTTAGTAGAATGGGTTACATGCATAAATCATTAAGAAAACTCAAAAGAAATCGACCACACAAGAGATTGAAAACAATGTAAATTGAACGAAAATCGTACGCTAGAAAACTAAAACTACCTAAAAATCCTAGAAAACAATGGAATTTGGCCTCGATAGGGGGGGCTAGTGGCCAAAAGCGACTTGTCCTATATAGAACGTCGTCTCCCTTTAGTAAACACAAGGCCCAGACCTAATTCCACAAAAAAATTGGCTTTGATAGTAACTGTACCGTACTGTACAGTACAGCCGCAAGCAAAAAATATGTTTATCTTTTTTTTCAACAAAATAAATAACAATTACAGCAAATAAAAAATACAGCACAAGAATCAACTAAAATCACTTCCCTGACAACGACGCCAAAATTTGTTGCGATGTCGCAGTCGCATAAATTAATTACCCTAGCTTAAATAAACAAGACGGTATAGAGCAAGCAAGGGGTTGATCCCATGAGGAAGGTTCAAGTCAAGATTTTTATGCTATATGATATGAAATTTGGGGGGGGGAGGGGGAGGTTTGGAAGTTATCTCAGCTAAAGCAAAAGAAAACAAAAAACTATCAAGTGAAAGTAAATAAATCAGAAAATTATCAAGAGAACACACATTGGTCACAAGTAAACGTCCCACCTACAGAAATCAAAAGTGATCATAGAAACGAAACATCAATTTATATTCTGAATATTTATCTCTTCTTAACATTGGTTAGTTAACGGATCCGCCGTATAACTAACCCTAACCATCAAACAACCACAGTGTCCACACTGGTAATTTAATTCAATGGCAGCCTTAAGAACTAGATAAGTTGATTAATCAAGAAAACATAACTATCCACAGTCTATGTTTGATTTGATTGAATGTTCTCCTTATGATTAATAACGTAGATCTGCCACAATTATTAAACTCAGTTGTTTCACAAGTTCATATACCACAACTCCGGTTTTGATATCAAACTTAGCAATAGATTGTCTACAATAATAACTTAGAGTCCCCTCTAGCAATTAAAATAAACAATAATAGGAAAAATAAGCATAGGAGAACAAACATATTCATCATATAAACTGAAAAGAAAAGGTAAAATAAATCTCATAGTTCTTGAAATCTGAAGGTTTCCGTGTCCTTGCAACCAAGAAAAAGAGTTTAGTCTTGCATGTCTATTGAACAACTAACCAAAAAGAAAGAAGAATGCATGAATTCGGGTTTGTGGGAGAAAGGGTTAGTGTTCCTCTCTTCTGGCCGTCTCCCTCCCTTCTCCTCTTTTCCTTCTCTCTTTCCTTTTATACCATAGGAAACTCTAGTCTCTATTTTACAAAATAGTCCTCCCTCAAGTAGACAATTTACATTTAAGTACTTCAATAACTATTCTTCTAAAAAAGGAGAAATAGCCTTGCATGAAATCTTCAAGCTTTGACTTAGAGGAGCTAAATTGCTGAAATAAAAACTTGGATGTCGGTATGGATGCTTCGGGATGTAATTTGGACTCGTTTCTTCACAAAACCTGTTTGTTGGCAGAATTCATTTGTCATTTTAGAAAAATCATATCTCCCGAATATGAGATCTTTTTTGGCTGAAATTTGGTATATTAATAGGGCTTTGAGTTAGGAATCCAAAACAATTGATTTTGCATCAAATAGATTTCTATAGCTCAAGATATTCAAGTTGGAATGGGCAAAGGTCAACATTGGCAGATTGCAAATTTGACTTTGAATGTTGCGATTTCCATGCTCTTCCTTTTCTTATTTTTCTTTCCTTAGATTTATAGAAAGGTATGGATGTTATCTTTCTAATTCCACTAGAATCACTTCATTTCAACCACTAGAGATCACGCTCTGCACAAAACATCGATTGAAGGTCAAATCTGCTAATTACCTCCAATTTACTTCTTTTTGCATCTTTCATCCAAAAATACCTTCAAAACATAAAACAAAGAATTTCAAGGCATTTTATATATAAAAAGTTAGAAAACACTAGTTAAATATGGGTGAAACTATCAAATAATATGGTTGCATCAGCCGGTGACAGTAAAAAAAAGACGTTTTACCCCCCTTTGTTAGCGTGAATGCCTTGTTGTTTTCCATGTAGTATGAACATGCTAGTTTTCCATGCGTGCTCCAACCAAAAACCATTCCATAATCTGGAAAATCATTGATAGTCCACATCAAACTTGCTCTCATAAGAAAATTTTGTTTCGTCAATACATCATAAGTCAAAGCCCTGGAGGACCACAACTGCGTCAAATCATCAATCAATGATCGAAGACAAACATCTATATTCCGACTCAGACTATTAGGACCTGGTATGATCGTAGATAAAAACATGAACTCCGGCCTCATACACATCCCTAGTGGGAAGTTGTAAACAATGAGTATAATCGACCAACAAGAATAAGGAGCAGCAAATGATCCGAAATGATGAATCCGTCTATACATAACCCAAAATGCACGTTCCTTGATTCAGCTGAAAAGTGAGGATACACACTGTTAAAGTGTTTCCATGCTTTACCATCGGAAGGATGTACCATCACTCCATCCACCACATCATGTGATTGGTGCCATGTCATGTGCTCAACAGTCTATGGTGACATGAATAACCTCTACAGTATAGGTGTGATTGAGAAGTATCTAAGTTTTTTTATGTGCTATAAGAGTCTTTCCCCTACTGGTTCTGGGTTTATAACGAGAATGCCTATTTGTCTTACACTCGGTCAGCTCAGCATTTTCAAGGTAGTACAACATGCAGAAGTTTGGACACATGTCAATTTTCTAGTATCCTAGACCGAAGGGTTTCATCATGGACTTAGCAGCATAGAAGTTCTCTTTCAGCCTATTCCCTTCAGGTAAAAATGCTTCTCGCCCATTCAATAATTTTGTCATAATAGACCTCATTCAGCCCATAATCCGACTTGATGATAAACACTTATATAATGGTCGATAATTTACTGTGATTTATGCAACCATTCCATAATGGTTTGTCAAAATATTTCAAAAGATAAAAAATCTGGCGATATCTACATTAGGTTCTTCATCTATGATTGGACATTGACTGGCATGACCCTGATTCATTCTCATCGCATCCATAACCATAGTCCTGTAAGGATTATTGTTGTCATTTATAACTCAATGCACGTTGCTAGCACTAGAAGTTGACCCAACCATCCTTACTACCATGGTCTCGTTAGGAACAAATGGTTCTTCGTGTGCATGCCAACATAGGTATTCCTTCACGAACCCTTTGTATAGAAGATGCATCGTTACAACATCTGGATTGAGAAACCTTTTATTTTTACACCTCTTGCATGGACATCTAATACTGCCTTCACTAATATTTCTCGGAATAGATGTTACATAATTAATAAAACCCTGAACCCCATTACAATAATCCATCCTTCACAATCCTTGGGGTGAATCTCGATACATTCATGAACAATCATCCATGACTAATTTATCGAACTTATATCAAATAATGATGACAACATGTATTAATTAACTACGTTAAGTAAATAAATTTGAAAAAATATTGGTTTAACTCAAGATTATCCAACGTACTTGATTAGTACTTAAAAATACATTTTTATCAAGGTTTTATATCATCATTTTGCACTTGAAGTATTAATAACTCCTTAACTAAAGCATGTTTTATAATAACAAGTCTGATAATATAAAATACCTTTAATTTATGGTAAATGTTCATTTTAAATGCAGGCCTATCTCATAAATCAAAAGATTGATTGATGAGTTTAACTACTGAAATTGAGAAGACAAAAAGAGGGTTAAGCTTAGAAAAGAGATGCTGGTTGAATTCAAATTGGAACACTATTCGATTATTGGATCATAACTGGAGCTGTAGAACTTGGATTTAGGTCTGGTTTATATGGATAGAAAGCTAAGACACAGGCCTAAAACTTTCATGAAAGTCCAAGATTCAAAAGGACCGTTTTCAAGTTCAAATTGTAGCAACAACAGAGAAGTCAAAATTTGTCCTACAGACTAGACACTGTTCAGTGTTCAGCCCATATCTCGAGTTCTAGATGTCCAAATGCACCAATTCTTGTTTTGTTGGAAAGCTGAGACAAATGCCCAGAACTTTCATGAAGATTATCTATTCAAATAATGATGTTTTGTTTAGACAAGAAGATAATGGTTGTCACCAAGTCAAGAGGTGGCCACCCACTCAATAATTAGTCATCAAATCAATAGTTCTGAATTTTGGCCTATAAAAGAAGGCATTTGCCATGCATTTAGGCATCTTGATTTTCATATCAAGCTCATTTCCTTACTTGCTTTCTTTCTTTGTAGTTTTAATGTTCTAGTTTTATTTCATGTTATAGCTTCATTAATATCTTGTTTATGCCTTTCATTTCCTTTACTGTACTTATATAATTATGTTCTCATCTTGTTTATTTATATTTCTCATCTTCATAATGTTTAGCTAAGTTTAATATGTCAAGGTGAAAAATTTTCACTAATGGTGTTAGGATATGTATAATATAAACTCAATATGGATTTCAATGCTTACATCCAAGAAAGTTTGCTATTAACATGTCTTATTATTTTTATCTTATTAATTCTTAATACCTTACTTGTTAAATGATTAATCTAGATTTGTGTTGTATAACACTTGGTACAATAAATGCTTGATTCTTCATAGCCAGTTCGTATGGTATAACTGACACCTGTGCTATGAAAAGAACTTGATTTGTTGTTAACATAAGTTAGCATCATGAATTCCTGACAATATTTAAAAGTATTGTTGTTACTTAAATAAGATAACTAATATGATCATGTTAATAATTTATAATGAACTATTAAGAACAAATCATCTGATTGGAACCTTCTTTGTGTGTGGTTTCCAGTTGAGTAATAAAAAGAGTTTATATTATATTTATTTGAAATACCATTAGTGGATCCTCTAACCTTGACAACTATTTTATCATTGTTTAATCCTTACATTAATATCATATCTCAAAAGTTCTCTTCAACTTTTCTCCTTTTATTATTTATAATTTATACAGTTGACCTCCCTGTGGTTTGAACCCGGTCTTGCTGAGTTATTTATTACTTTGACACTCCTACATTTGGGATAAGACATCAAACTCTTTGATTGTGTCAGTACTTTTATACTTCTCTTAACTCATTATCAATTATCTAAGTACATATAAATTTGTACAAATTAATTTACAGAAATTACAACTCGGCAATAAAACAGACCTATTAAACAAGCAATATTTATTTCATCACAACAATCGCTAATTAGACATAAGTTTCAACAATTTACAAATAAATATAATTTTACAAAATCTAAAACAAACCATAACATGTACAAAAATTACAAATCCATACAACAAGTTTGTTTGAGAAAAAACAATAAAACAACTAAAAACCTAACAAAATACATATACTACAAAAATATACAATAAAAAAATTGACATTTTAAAATTGTGTTCAAATTAAAGAAGTTGAAGAAGGATGAGTTGTGTTGAGATGAGGAGGGATGTGGGGGAGGGGGGGCTGTTTCTTTAGTTGCGGAGGGGAGAGGAATAAGGAGAAATAGGGGGAGGGTCGATGACCGGGTCATATATTAACTATTATTGCTAGAATTACCGATGAAATTATTCTGTTTGTCAGTCCATTGGCAATTCTGTCGATATAAGTGACATGTCACTATACAGCCATCCCTGTTTGAATCCAACTGTAATTCCATCGGTAAAATCATCCACAAAAACTTACACGTCATCATACTGTCTGGTTTTTTTAAATTCCTTCTATTCTGACTAGGATTCTCTTAGTATATACCGACGAAATATGTTTTTCGGTAAATATCTCCCTAAAATACTGACAGAAAAAAACCGTCAGTGATTCCGTTTGTATTCGTAGATTTTCTGATAGTGATATCAATAAATTAAATTTTAACTTTTTTTAATAAAAAAAACATCAAATGGCCATCTAAAATAAAAATTTAAGCCATAAAACACATTTTAATTTGACTAAAACTAAAACAAATCAAATAAAAAATTTATTGAGCCATAATCTACTTTTTTTTGTATCATTGAAGTTAGAAACCATCTTAATTGAGTTCTACTATCAAATATGAATCTATAGAACCAAAATCATACTTATTGGTTATCCGATAGTTTTCTCTCTCCTTTTCCTTTCTCTATAGCTTTCTGTCTAGACCCACCACCATCCAAGGCCTTATCTAAGGGGTTCTAATCTACGACCACTACCCATCATCTGGTATTGGTCCCTATCTTGTTGATTCTTTATAATAGTCTTAACAATAGTAAGAATAGGTGTGACATCAGGGAAACACCCAAAAGCATAGCCATATCTTTCACAATGAAAACAAATCGTATGAAAACCCTCATATTCCACATTTAATAGTGATATGTTTAGGATCAAACAACATATAATATCCTAACTGGTGGTACCAGGAAGCTTTTACTTAAAAGATGGTATCTCAAGCTCCACAACTCCTATATGTTTAGTATCAGAGTCCTAGAATTCCAATATTTGACCATCCATGACTTCATCAAAAGGTTTATCAACGGGCAAGGTTTGAGGTTTGTTAGGGTTTGATACAACCATATTATTTGATAGTTTTACCTATATTTGCCTAGTATTTTGCCTATGTTTTATATATAAAATGCCTTGATATTATTTGTTTTATGTTTTAAAGGCACTTTAGGATGTAAGATTCAAAAATAAGTAAATTGGAGATAATTCAGACCATGTTCCAACTCGTGTCGAACATTAGCAGATTTGACCTCTCATCGATATTTTGTGCAGATCTTGAGCTATAAAGGTCAAAATAAAGTGATTCTAGTGGCAATAGAAAGCTAACATCTATACCTGTCTATACATATATTCCAAGAAAAATAAAAATAGAAAGAACATGGAAATCATAACTTTCAAAGAAAACTCTCGCATTCTGCCAATGTTGACCTTTGGCCGTTCCAACTTGAATATCTTGAGTTAGAAAAGTCCATTTGATGCAAACCCAATTTTATTCGATTCCTTGCTCGAAGAGCTATCAGCCTACCAAATGTTAGTAGAAATAGAGCTCATATAAGAGAGATGTGCTTTTTCTAAGACAACTCATAGATTTTGCTAGCATATAGGTTTTGTGAAGAAACAAGTCCAATTTACTTCCCAAGCATCCAAACCAACATCCAAGTCTTTATTTGGGCAATTTAACTCCTCTAAGTCCAAAGTCAAAGCTTGAAGATTTTATGTAAGACTATTTCTTCTTTTTTTAAGAAAATAGTTATTGCATTCCTTAAATGTAAATTGTCTACTTAGAAAATGACTATATTTTTAGGGAAGTAGGGATTAGAGTTGGCTATCAAATAAAAAGAAAGAGAGAAAGGAAGGAGAGGGCAGCCAGAAGAGAAGAAAAAACTCCAACCTTTCATCCTATACATGAAATCATGTATTCATCTTTTCTTTTGATTAGTTTCTAAATACACATGCAAGGCTAAGTTCTTTTTCTTGGTTGTAAGGACACGGAAACCTTCAGATTTCAAGAACTTTGTTTTCAGTTTATATGATGAGTATGTTTGTTTTCATATACTTATTTTCTATGATTGTTTAGTTTGATTTCTAAGTTATTATTCTAACTACTCTATTGTTAAGTTTGCTATCAAAACCGGAGTTGTGATATAAACCTATGAAGCAACTGAGTTTAATAATTGTGGTGGATTTATGTTATTAATCTTAGGGAAAACATTCAATCAAATCAAATATGGACTGCCGACAATTATGTTATTTATATTAATCAACTTATCTAATTCTTAAGGCTACCATTGAATTAAATTACTAGTATGGATACTGTGGTTGTTTAATGGTTACGGTTAGTTACACTACGGATCAATTAAGTAACTAATGTTAAGAAAAGATAAATATTCAGAATATAAATTGACATATCGTTTTAATGATCAATTCTGATTTCTGTAGGTGGATGATTACTTGAGACCAAGGTTTTTTTTTCTCTTGATAATTTTCTGATTTATTTAATTTAGCTTGATTGTTTTATTCTGTTTACCATAACATAGCCTAGATAACCTCACCCCCTCCCCCTAATTTCATATCATCTAGCATAAAAATCTAAACTAAACCTTCCTCGTGAAATTGATCCATTGTTTGCTCTATACTATTTTGTTTATTTAAACTTGGGTAATTAATTTGTGTGACCACGACATCATGACAAATTTTGGCGTTGTTGTCGGGAAAGTGATTTTAGTTGATTCTTGTGCTGTGATTGTTATTTTTCATTAAAAAAAAAAGCAATAGAAAACAAATAGAGTTACGGTATTGTTCAGGTACTGTTCAAAACAAAAATTTTGGTGGAATTAAGCCTTGACATTTTTTTTCCTAAAGAAAAACAACGTTGTGAAAAAGACTAGTGGCTGCTAGTCTTTTAGCCGCTAGCCCCACTCTATCGAGGCTAAATTCTATTGTTTTCTAGGGTTTTTAGATAATTGTTGTGTTTTAGTGTTGGATTTTCATTCATTCTCATTACTTTAAATCTCTCGTGTGCTTGATTTCTCTTTTAGTTTTCTTGACTATTTATGTTTATAACCTGATCTACTAACCAAAGACAAGTGCACGTAGATTTCAAAATAGAAAACATTTTACACAGGTTATGAAAGGAAGCTCACATCAACACCATGGTTGTTGCACGACAACAAACACTCAAGGAGCTCGCTGCTCCCAACATAGAGCATCAACCATTATGAATAATTATTGACAACAATGTCAACTTCAAGCTCAAGTTTGAGTTTATACACCCACTACCAATATTTAATGGACTTGCTAGAGAAGACCCTCATACTCATCTCAAGGAGTTCCACATGGTTTGCATTGGCATGAAATCGCATGGAGTTGACGAAGAACAAGTTAAGTTGAAAGCTTTCCCTTTCTCTTTAAAAAGGGCAGCAAAGCATGACTTTTCTCCATTCTTCCTGGTTCCATTGGAACTTGGAATGGCATGAAGAAGATTTTCCTTGAAAAGTATTTCCCAGCCTCTCGAGTTGTTGGCATAAGGAAGAAATATGTGGGATTCGGCAATTTCATGGGGAAACACTCTCCAAGTATTGGGAAAGATTTGAGAACCTATGCATTCAATGCCCTCATCATCAAATACCTTCAATAATTCTATGAATGACTGATGCCTACTGACCGCGATATCATTGATGTGGCAAGTGGAGGGGCATTGGTAGATAAAACACCCGAGGTTGCACGCCAATTGATCTCAAATATGGCAGCCAACTCTAAATAATTTGGCACACGTGGAGACTTCCCAAGCAAACGAGTAAATGGGACAAGTATTACTAACCTTGAGAATAAAGTTAATGATCTTACTTCTCTTGTGTGTTCTTTGGCTTGTAGAAATGTATAACAGGTGAAAGTTTATAGCATATGCTCATTACAAGGCCATGCTTTGGATATGTGCCTAACAATACAAGAAGATTACATTGAACAAGCTAATGCAGATGATGGAGCATTCAATGGACAACCCCAGTATAAACATGATCCTTTTTCTAACACATACAATCTCGAATGAAGAGATCGTCCAAACTTATGCTATGGGAACCTACCTCAACAAGGCAATCAAGGCTGACAATTCCACCCCTATAGATTTTAGCCCCAGCAGAACTATCAAGCGAGGCAGCCCCCTGTATTTACAAACTTCAATGTTATGGGGTTATCGAGTGATAATCTTTGTAAGATGATGAAAACCTTAGCTTCTGACACAATAACTTTGCAACAAAATATCATGTCTTTTCAACAGGAAACAAGTTCAAGTATTCACAACTTAGAGAAGCAAATGGGGCAAGTAGCTTCAACAAGTGTGCGGAAATTGGAAGCACAAATCAATAGAAAATTACCCTCCCAAGCATTGAATCCAAAAGAGAATGTTAGTGTGATCACGCTGCGAAGTGGAAAAGAACTTGAATAGCAAAGGTCAAAACAAATTGAGATGGAGGAAAAAGAGGATATAGAAACCGAACCAAACATAAGAAGAAACACCCTACTCCTCTACAAATTGAAATAACGACCAATACTCCAAAGGCAAGTCCTAACTCTATGAATTCTAGTTGTAAGAAAATCCCCCCTTTCCTTTGAGTTCTTCTAGGTTTAAAAAAGAGGAAAAGAAAAAGAGATTTTAGAGGTTTTCAAGAAAGTGGAACTCAACATTCCTTTAATTGATGCTATCAAACAAATTCCCAAATATGCCAAATTGTTGAAGGAGTTGTGTCCTACCAAGAGAGCTTACAAGCTAAAAGGCTATGAAATGGTAAGTACGGGTGAAGTTGTATCTACTGTTGTTCAAAAAGAATCTACCTTTGAAGAAAAAAGACCCAGCTGTATTTACTATCCCATGTGTTATTGGTAATGCTATCTTTAAAAGGGCTTTATGCGATTTGGGTGCATCCATTAGTGTTATGCTTAAACATGTTTATGATTTTATTAATCTTGAGCCTTTGATTAAAACTAGTATTCTAATACAACTTACGGATCATTGTTTTGTTTATCCACTTGGTGTGATAGAAGATGTCTTAGTCAAGATTGATAGTTTGGTTATTCCACATAACTTTTATATTCTTGATATGGAACGTGATTCCTCAAACAACAACACTCCTATATTGTTTGGAAGACCATTCTTGAAAACTGTCAATACTAAAATTGATTATGGTAAGGATACTTTATCTATGGAAGTAGGAGGGGAAGTAATTGAATTTAATTTTCATGATGCAATGAAATATCCTTACAACAATATTTATTCTATCACATGTTATGACCAAGTTGATAAGTGTGAGCAGCAAGTTTTTGATTTTGATTGCGAAGACGAATTAAGCGTGACTTTGAGCTATGGATGTGATTTTACCGAGATAGAGGAGATGGAGAGGAACATATATGTTCCCCAAAACATGTAAGAATCATCCTTGGCTTTGCAAGCTTTGCAAACCGCTCCCTATGGTAATGTCTTTGTTGATTTGGTACTTTCACATAAAAAAACTTTTGCCATCTATTTTACAGGCATCAAAGTTAGAATTGAAACCTTTGCCCGATAATTTGAAGTATTTATTCATTGGCGACAACAATACACTACCCGTTATCATAACAAAAGGTTTGACAATTGCACAAGAGGAAAAACTTGTGAAATTATTGTGCGATCACAAAACAGTCATTGATTGGACTTTAGTCGACATCAAGGGCATTAGTCCCTCGATATGTATGCACCATATACTATTGGAGGACAATGCGAAACCAACAAGAGAAATGCAAAGGAGGTTGAATCTGCCTATGATGGAGGTAGTGAAAGCTGAGATTTTAAAACTATTAGATGCAGGAGTCATTTACCCCATCACGGACAATAAATGGGTGGTGCCAATCCATATGGTGCCTAAAAAGATTGGAATCACGTTGGTAAAAAACAAAAATGATAAACTCATTCCTACTCGCATCTTGAGTGGTTGGAGAATGTGTGTTGATTATAGAAAGCTTAATCTTTCTACATGCAAAGATCATTTTCCATTACTATTCATGGACCAAATGCTTGAACGCCTAACAATTAAGTGTTCTTATTGCTTTCTTGATGAATATAATGGATATAATCATATTGTTATTAATCTTGAAGATCAAGAAAAGACTACGTTTACATGTCCATTTGGTACATATGCAATAGGAGAATGCCCTTTAGTCTCTGTAATGCACCCACAACTTTTCAAAGATGCATGAGTATTTTTTCTGACTATGTTGAAAGAATAATTGAGGCTTTCATGGATGATTTCACGGTGTATGGTGATTCTTTTGATAAGTGTTTAGAAAATTTATCTTTAGTCTTGAAAATATGCATTGAAACTAACCTTGTCTTGTACTATGAAAAGTGTTATTTTATGGTAGAACAAGGAATAATTCTTGGGCATGTTATGTCTTGGTGTGGATTAGAGGTTAATAAAGCTAAAATAGATGTTATTTCATCATTGCCTTACCCCTCATACGTGAGGGAAGTTCATTCTTTTCTTAGCCATACAAGTTCCATCGACACTTTATCAAAGATTTCTCGAAGATTACAACGCCCTTATGCAAATTATTAGCCAAAGAAATGGATTTTATATTTAATCAAGCATGTAAAAATGCCCATGATGAGCTTAAGAGGCATGTCACATCCGCATCTATCATGCAACCACCAAATTAGGATGAACCTTTTGAGAATATATGCGATGCGAGTGATTACGCAGTAGTGGCTGTACTTGGGCAAAGAATAGGGAAAAATTTGCATGTTATCGAATATGCTTCCCGTATGTTGGATGAAGCGCAATGCAATTACCATATAACTCAAAAGGAACTTTTTATAGTGGTGACTAGAAAAAATCAGGTCCTAATTACTTGGTACAAAAGTTGTTGTTTTTACTGACCATGCAGCTTTGAGGTATCTTTTGAAGAAAAAGGAGTCAAACTAAGATTGATTAGGTGGATTTTGCTTTTATAAGAATTTGATCTTGAGATCAAAGACAAAAAGGATGTCAAAAACCATGTAGTTGATCACTTGAGCCGACTATGAACTAAGGATATATAAACCGAAACAATAAGAGAGACATTCCCCAACGAGCAGCTATATGTGTTACATTCCTCTACAAGACCATGGTATGATGATTTGGTGAACTATTTAGTCACCAAAGAATTCCCTCCATGTTTGTCTAAATCCCAAAAAGACAAGTTATGAGCTGATGCTAAATATTATTTATGGGACACTCCTTATCTATGGAAATTTTATGTGGATCAAGTAATTAGAAGACGTGTACCACAAAATGAATTTCATTCCATTCTCACAAAATTCTCATTCTTATGGTGGGCATTTTGGAGCAAAAAGAACAGCCCACAAAGTACTTGAAAGTGGACTCTATTGGCCTTTTATTTTTAAGGGTGCATATCACTTTTGCAAATCATGTGAAAAATATTAAAGAGCAGGTAATATCACTCATAAGAACCAAATGCCTTTAACGAATATTCTTGTAAGTGAATTTTTTTTATGTTTGGGGTATTGATTTTATAGGTCTATTTCCTTCTTCTTTTGGTAATCTTTATATCTTTCTTGTCATTGATTATATGTCCAAATGGATTGAGGCGAAAGCCACACAAACTAACGATGCTAAGGTTGTTTTAGATTGTCAGGACTCATATATTTGATAAGTTTGGAATCCCCAAAGCTATCATTGGTGATCATGACACTCATTTTTGCAATCGTTCAATAGAAGCATTATTGCACAAATTTCATGTGACTCATCGGACTTCCACGACCTACCATCCTCAAATGAATGGTTAATCAAAAATTTGAAATAGAGAAATCAAGTCCATTTTGGAGAAGACAGTGCAACCTAACCAGCAAGATTGAAGTTTGCGACTTGGTGATGCACTTTGGGCTTATCGGACTGCTTGCAAATCACCTATAGGAATGTCACCTATAAGATGATTTACGGGAAAGCATGTCATCTACCAAGGGAGCTTGAACACAAAGCTTTTTAGGCCATTAAACAATGTAACTTGGATTATGATGCTGCTGGGATTGCATGGAAGTTGCAATTTCAAGAGTTGAAAGAGATACAAAATGATGCTTATGAGAATGCAAGAATTTATAAAGAAAAGACCAAGAGTCTTCATGACTGAATGATTACAATAAAGGAGTACCATGTTGGAGACAAAGTCTTTTTTTATCATTCATGTTTGAAACTTTTTCCTGGAAAGTTGCGCTTATGTTGGATTGAACCCTTTATTGTTTCTAATGTTTTTCCTTATGGTGCAGTTGAAATTACAAGTTTAGAAACAAACAAAGTGCACAAGGTCAATGGGCATCGATTGAAAACTTTCTATGAAGTTTGGACGACAGAACTCACCGCTTTTGTGGAGTTAGCTGAACCAATCTATGAAGCATGAGCATGCAATGTGTAGAGCCAATGACATAAAACAAAAGCACTTACTGGGAGGCAACCCAATAGAAAAAAAATATCATATTTGCTTCTTTTTTTTCCCTTATCTTTTTTTTTCACGTGTTACCTTATTTTTTTCATTCTTTTATATTTGTTTTCTTTTATTTTAATATTAAGGATAATGTTGTGTTTAAAGTGTGAGGGTATTGAGAGAATTTTGATTTTCTTTGTTGTTTCTAATTTTTTTTTGAAAAGTCTAAGTTTTATCTTTTGAACTCCTATTGGTTTATGAGAATATGAGTATTATTTATGAGAATTAGTTGAGATAGATAAAAATATAAATCTAATGAATGAGTGTGCATGCAAGTTTTAATGTTTAATTAATTTAAGGATTGACTTTGAAAATATATCATGTTGACTTTATAGTGTTATACTAATGTAAGCTTTTGAGCCTTCAACATTATATTCTTTGATTGTGCATTCTTTCAATGATATGTATCTCTAGAACTTACTTCATATCTTATTGAGATTACATTCACATTACATTTGTACATGAAGATGATAAAGACATTAGGAATTTTAACCACTTTAGCCAAAAAGTCAACCTAAAGCATATTATCCTTAGTAAGCCCTATTGAGTTTGTTTATCTTTTCTTTGCTTTACCCATGTGTAAGCCTTAACTTTTTATATGTTTTCCTTTTCCATGGTGAAGGATTAGTAGAGTATATATGATTAGTATTAAAAGTGCATTTTTATCTAGGATCTATATCATATTTTGCACTTGAAGTGTCAATAACTCCTTAACTAAGGCATGTTTTATAATAACATATCTAATAATATAAGATACCTTTAATTTATGGTAAATATCTATATTAAATGCAGGCCTATCACATAAATGAAAGAATTGATTGATGAGTTGAAGTACTGAAATTGAAAGGACAAAGAGATGGCCAAATTTAGAAAAGAGATGTTGGTGCAGTCCAAACTGGAACATTGTTCGGTAATCGGGTCATATCTTGAGCTGTAGATCTCGGATTTAGGTCTACTTTATATGGATGGAAAGGTAAGACAGAGGCCTACAACGTTTATGGGAGCTCAAGATTTAACAAGGCCGTTTTCAAGTCCAAATTGTAGCAACAACGAAGAAGTCTGAATCTGTCCTGCAGCCCAGACACTGTTTAGTGTTCAGCCCATATCTCGAGTTCTAGAAGTCAAAATGATCTCAAATTTTAACCCTGGAAATATGAGACAATTTCCTAGAACTTTCATGATTGAAGTCTGTTCAAATTATGACGTTATCAATGACGTTTTTGGCAGACAAGAAGATAAGAAATGTCACCAAGTCAAGATGTGGCCACCCATTCATCAATTAGTCAACAAATCAATAGTTCTGAATTTTGGCCTATAAAAGGAGGCATTTGCCATGTATTTAGGCATCTTGGTGTTCAGATCAAGATCATGCTCTTGCTCTCTCTTTATATTTTGTAATGCTTAAGTTGTGCTTATATTAATCTCTTGCTTATGCTTTTCATTTCCTTTCCTTGTTTATTTATGTTTCTCTCTTTCATTATGTTTAGCTAAGTTAATTATGTCAAGGTGAAAAGGGTACACTAATGGTGTAAGAATAAGTATAATATAAACTCAACATGGACTTTAATGTTGGATACTAACATGCTTTATATTTGTTATCTTGTTCACTTTTAATACTTTGCTTGTTAAATGGTTAATCTAGATTTATGTTGTATAACACTTGGTACAACAATTACTTGGCACTTTCATAGCCCATACTATATGGTATAACCGACACCTGAGCTATGAAAGGAACTTGATTTGTTGTTAACATAAGTTATAATCATGAATGCCTGACAACATTTACAAGTATTAGCATTATTCGAATAAGATAACTAATGTAATCATGTTAACAATTTATAATCCGATTGGAACCTCCTTTATGTGTGGTTTCCAGTTGAGTAATAAAAAGAGTTTATACTATACTTGTTTGAAATACCATTAGTGGATCCTCTAACCTTGACAATTATTTTTATCCTTGTTTAATCCTTACATCAATATCACATCTAAAAGCTCTCTTTAAACTTATTATTATTGCTTTTGTTGTTATTGTTGTTATTATCTATAATTTATACAATTAACCTCCCTGTGGTTCGACCCCGGTCTTGCCGGGTTATTTATTACTTCGACACTCCTACACTTGGGAGAAGACATCAATCTTTTGGTCGTGTCAGGTTTTTGGCGCCGTTGCCAGGGAGGTAAATTCTTGTACAAATTATAGTATTAATTTTATTTTTCTTGTATCTAACTTTGTTTCTTTTTCTATTGTTTTTCTTTTCTTCCTTTTATTCTCTTCCTACACGTGCATGAGAGTGTGGTCACGTACATTAAGTGGTAGACTTTGTAGGGTATCCTCATCATTTTCAGAAAATATGGCCGAAGAAGATAACCAATCGCTTCACAATGAGAATAATGAGAATATTCGGGTTAGTACACTTAGAGACCACATGAATCCCACAAGAACAAGTGCACCCTCATGCATGGTTTTTCCTTTTGATGCATCTCATTTTAATTTTAAGCCAGACATTATTCAACTTTTACCTTCTTTTCATGGTTTAGATTTAGAAAATCCATACTTGCATTTAAGGGAATTTGAGGAGGTCTGTAACACCTATAATGACTCAAATTGTAGCATGAACACCATTAGGTTAAAGCTTTTTCCTTTTTCATTAAAAGATAAAGCTAAAACATGGCTACAAAATTTGAGACCTGGATCCATTCGTGCTTGGGATGAAATGCAACAACAATTTTTAAAGAAGTTTTTTCCATCCCACAGGACAAACTCTTTCAAAAGACAAATAATCACTTTCACTCAAAAATCAGGAGAAACATTTTACCAATGTTGGGATAGGTATCGAGACTTGCTTAATACTTGCCCTCATCATGGTTTTGAAACATGGAGATTGGTGTCACATTTTTATGAAGGGTTAACTCCTAGAGATAGGCAAATGGTTGAATTGATGTGCAATGGAACTTTTGAGGATAAAGACCCTAATGAAGCAATGGAATACCTAGACTTGCTAGCTGAAAATGCGCAAAATTGGGACACTACAGGAACTTATGAGGCACCAAGTAAAACCCAACCTCATACATCTAGTGGAGGTATGTACAACCTTAGGGAAGATCATGACCTTCAAGCCAAGTTTGCATCTTTAGCTAGAAAAGTTGAGGCACTAGAATTAAAAAAGAGTGGTCAATTAAAATTTGTTCAAGACATTGCGTGTCAAATCTGTGAAACCAATGAACATTCAACCAATGACTGTCCAACTTTGCCTTCTTTTAAGGAATGTCTCCATGAACAAGCCCATGCTTTAAACAGTTTCCAAAGGCCCAATCATAACCCATACTCACAAACATACAATCCTGGTTGGAGAAATCACCCAAATTTCAATTGGAAGAGTGATAACAATAATGCTCAAACTTCACAGCCACCGTTTCAAGCACACCATAATTTCCAAAATTCTCATGGATATGCACCTCCTTATGCTCCCCCTCCTAGAAGAAATCTTGAGGAAACATTGCATGCATTTATGGAAAAGCAAGAGGCAATTAACACTCAACTTGCTCAAAGCATGACAGATTTTAAAGATGCTCTTGCGAAGTTCACATCTGCTCTTAGTTTCCAAGAGAAAGGTAAGTTTCCATCTCAACCACAACAAAATCCAAAAGGGCAATACAATACGAGTGCAAGTAGTTCGGGAAGCCAACACATGGATCACGTAAAATCAGTCATCACTCTTCGCAGTGGTAAGGTTATTGAAAAACCCATTCTTGAACCTTGTGAGAATAATGACGAGTCAACCTCTGAGGGTAAGGAAGGGGTTGAATCTGATCATTGCAAAGAAAAGACTGATTCTCCGCCAGCACTTCCATTTCCTCATGCCATGACCAAACAAAGGAAAGTCAATCACAACTCTGAAATCTTTGAAACTTTCAAACAGGTAAGGATCAATATACCTTTGCTGGATGCTATTAAACAGGTTCCTTCTTATGCTAAATTTTTGAAAGATCTGTGCACTGTGAAGAGAAAACTGAATGTGAAAAAGAAAGCCTTCTTAGCTGAACAAGTAAGTGCCATTCTTCAGAACAATAATGCTTTGAAATATAAAGACCCTGGTTGTCCTACAATTTCTTGCTTTATTGGAGAACATAAAATTGAAAGAGCCTTACTTGATCTTGGAGCTAGTGTGAATTTACTTCCATATTCAGTTTTTCAAAGTCTCAATCTAGGTGAGTTAAAACCAACTTCTATAACTCTTTTACTTGCCGATAGATCTGTAAAAGTGCCTACAGGAATAGTTGAGGATGTGTTAGTACAAGTCGATAAATTCATTTACCCTGTGGATTTTATTGTCTTGGACACACAACCTGTTGAAGCATGTAATTCATTTCCTGTTATTTTAGGACGTCCGTTTCTTGCAACTTCTAATGCGTTGATTAATTGTAGGAATGGACTGATGAAGCTATCATTTGGAAACATGACATTGGAGATGAATATTTTCAACATTTGCAAGCAACCTGGGGATGATAATGATTTACAAGAAGTAGATTTTATCGAAGAATTGGTTTATGATCAATTTGAATCTACTTTGAGTAATACTGAGTTTGATGAATCTGGAGATTTGCAAATGATTTATTATCAGGAAGAAATCATGGATGAAAAAGGCACCGAAAATGTTGATGCGGATCTTTTGTCAAAAGTGACAACAAATTCGACATCCGACATCACACCAATCGATGATTACTTTCGTGACGAATCCTTACTTTCTCTTAGTTCAGTGCCTTGGTTTGCTAAAAATATCAATTTTCTTGCTACAGGAAATTTGCCAACTCACTGGAGTATCAAAGACAAAGGTAAGTTTTTGAACGAAGTGAAGAAATTTTATTGGAATGACCCTTACATATTCGAATATTGTCCTGATCAAATATTTCAAAGATGCATTCCTGACAATGAGGTAAGTAATGTCATTAAACTTTGTCATTTTGAAGCATGTGGGAGTCATTTCTCGTCAAAAAAGACAGCTGCAAAAATCTTACAAAATGGATTTTATTGGCCCACCATGTTCAAGGACACACATGCATTCTGCAAAACTTGTGAAAATTGTCAAAAAATTGATACTGGTCAAAAAGTTTTGCATTATAATTCTCGACTCCATTTATTTCCTGGAAAGCTAAGATCAAGATGGAGCGGTCCATTTATTGAGAAACATGTGTATCCTTATGGGGCCTTTGATATTGAGAATCCAAAGAATGACAATGTTTCTAAGGTAAATGGACATCGTTTGAAAGCTTACTTTGATAAAATTCCTAGTGAAAATGAATCCATTGGTTTGAATGATCTTGTAGATAAAGGTTGATTATTTTGTTTTTCTCACATTGTTTTTGTGTTTCATTTTGG
The DNA here is from genome assembly GCA_007827005.2 of Populus simonii. Classification (NCBI taxonomy): domain Eukaryota; kingdom Viridiplantae; phylum Streptophyta; class Magnoliopsida; order Malpighiales; family Salicaceae; genus Populus; species Populus simonii. The sequence goes on from CM017467.2 coordinate 12,376,318, forward strand.
TGTGAACTTTGTTTTGCTAGTCTCTCTCACCCCGGTCAAATGGCAGATAACGGTACTCCGTGACTTCAGTCGGTTCTTTCAGTTTCCCATAATAATTGATATCTGTACATATTTGTGCAATACTTTTCTCTTTCTCCCTTCTTTGACTCTCTTCTCCAATTCTCATTTGAAAATGGATTCCACTCTTGAAAAATTGAAAAAGTACTTCCCCGCTCTGCCTCAGAATGCTATTACAAAAATTAACCGTGCTAGGTGTGCGAGTTTGAAGTTGTTAATGAATCATGGAATTCCTGAAGAAATTTGCTGGCTGATTGAAGCGAAGGTCTGATTATCAGGTGAGTCCTCCAATTCTTTCATTTCACACATGCCTGGAATAGGTAAAAGCACTTTTGCAAAGAAACGTCGTGCAAAACGACTGAAAGTCTGTCACCGATGTGCCAGATGGACTTGTAATGCAACATGTTGTTCTTTAGGAATGGTATCTGTAAATCGTGAAGATAAAATACAATTCATTAAGGATGGACTAAGTAAGGGGTCTTTAGATAATCTTTTGTTGACCCTTGAGACGCATCCTAGTGGAGATGTGCATCGTGCAATTCATGATTTATGGCCCCATTTTCATAAAGAACATGATAGACTTAGTCTTGGGAATCTGACTAAAAAAGACCCTGTTTGCTAGTTTTTAAGAAAACTGGATGGGAAGCCTATCCCCGACCCATAGAGGGCGTTTAATCCGTTCTTGGACGTAAAACCAAGGGAAGATGTGAGCCACAATCACAACTACCTGTACATACACATGCTTTTTCAAAATAAATAAATAAATAAAGAGAGAGAGAGAGAGAGTGTGTGTGTGAGACTCCAGCTGGCCTACATATAGGTGGTATGATTGCATCTTCAATTTCTCATCTATAAAATCTTCTCTTCCTTCCCCTCATTTCTACTCAACCCTTATATTAGACAGATATAGAAGTGTGTAGAAATGGCAGGTCCCTCAAGTTATCACATAAAAAATATTTGTGTTTTTGGTGGATCCAGTCCTGAGAAGGAAATAACATTTTTAGAAGCAGCAAATCATCTTGGTCAGGTACTAACTGAGAGAAAGATTCATTTAGTGTATGGGGGAGGCAGCCTTGGGTTAATGGGGGGTGTGGCAATAGCTGTATTTTTAGGAGGTAGTCAAGTTTTGGGGGTCGTCCCCGAAGCTTTAACAAAAGGGGACATCATTGGAAGAACAATTGGAGAGGAACTACAGGTCTCCACAATGTTTGATCGAATGAATACAATGTTTAACCATGCTGATGCCTTCATTGCCTTACCAGGTGGTCTGGGCACATTGGAAGAGATCTTTCATATTTCCTCTTGGGCCCAACTTCACATTCACCATAAACCTGTCGGTTTGCTCAATGTTAATGGTTTTTATGATAATTTGTTGTCTTTTCTTGATCAAGCTGTGGAACAGGAATTTCTAACATCTTCGGCACGACAAATCATAATCTCTGCTGCTACTGCTGAAGAGTTGATCGACAAACTACAATCTTTCACCCCTGTAATTGATCCTTCCATAAGTCGCATAAATTGATCAACTACAGAAAGCCGTAAAAAGCTTAGATTAGATTTGAGCCTTCGTTTGTGAATCCTTGTGTCTTTTGGTTTTATTTCTAGCATAGTATTTTGTTCTGTTATTTCTTATATTTGTTTAAATGTGTTTCAGGTTTGTCAGGGAATCAAACATTGCACTATCTACGTATCAGTATCTGCAACCTGAGTTACTAAGCTCGTAGGGGTGTCTCAACACCTAATGCCCTAAGACCAACTGGTCTGGGAGTCATTAGCCGAAAGCTCATTACATGGGTTAAAGATGCATTGTGTGTGTGTGTATATATATATATATATTAAAAAAAAGGAGAAAGAAAATAATAATAATAATAATAATCCCAACCCAAGGAAGTTAACTTTAAGCATTAGAACAGAATATTGTTTTCTTCCAAATAAAGCCCCATAACTATATGTTGATATTTTGAGCACAAGAGAAAGGTTTATTAATATCTTGTTAAAAGGTATTGAGCAGATATATAAATTTAATGAGAGTTTGTTTATCTGGATAGATTAATGGAAGTTGAATGATGAATGCCTTGCTTTGTGGAATTTGCAAATTATTTCTCTATTTTAACGCTTTGATTACTAGGGACTAGTAATAAGCTGGTTGGGGGGTGTGATTAGTACTTAAAAGTGCATTTTTATCTAGGAATTATATCATCATTTTGCACTTGAAGTATCAATAACTTCTTAACTAAAGCATGTTTTATAATAACATATCTAATAATATAAGATACCTTTAATTTATGGTAAATGTCCATCTTAAATGCAGGCCTATCACATAAATGAAAGAATTGATTGATGAGTTGAAGTACTGAAATTGAAAGGACAAAGAGATGGCCAAATTTAGAAAAGAGATGTTGGTGCAGTCCAAACTGGAACATTGTTCGGGAATCGGGTCATATCTGGAGCTGTAGATCTCGGATTTAGGTCTACTTTATATGAATGGAAAGGTAAGACAGAGGCCTACAACGTTTATGGGAGCCCAAGATTTAACAAGGCCGTTTTCAAGTCCAAATTATAGCAACAACGAAGAAGTCTGAATCTGTCCTGCAGCCCAGACACTGTTTAGTGTTCAGCCCATATCTCGAGTTCTAGAAGTCCAAATGATCTCAAATTTTAACCCTGGAAATATGAGACAATTTTCTAGAACTTTCATGATTGAAGTCTGTTCTAATTATGACGTTATCAATGATGTTTTTGGCAGACAAGAAGATAAGAAATGTCACCAAGTCAAGATGTGGCCACCCATTCATCAATTAGTCAACAAATCAATAGTTCTGAATTTTGGCCTATAAAAGGAGGCATTTGCCATGTATTGAGGCATCTTGGTATTCAGATCAAGATCATGCTCTTGCTCTCTCTTTATATTTTATAATGCTTAAGTTGTGCTTATATTAATCTCTTGCTTATGCTTTTCATTTCCTTTCCTTGTTTATTTATGTTTCTCTCTTTCATTATGTTTAGCTAAGTTAATTATGTCAAGGTGAAAAGGATACACTAATGGTGTAAGAATAAGTATAATATAAACTCAACATGGACTTTAATGTTGGATACTAACATGCTTTATATTTGTTATCTTGTTCACTTTTAATACTTTGCTTGTTAAATGGTTAATCTAGATTTATGTTGTATAACACTTGGTACAACAAATACTTGGCACTTTCATAGCCCATACTGTATGGTATAACCGACACCTGAGCTACGAAAGGAACTTGATTTGTTGTTAACATAAGTTATAATCATGAATGCCTGACAACATTTACAAGTATTAGCATTATTCGAATAAGATAACTAATGTAATCATGTTAACAATTTATAATCTGATTGGAACCTCCTTTGTGTGTGGTTTCCAGTTGAGTAATAAAAAGAGTTTATACTATACTTGTTTGAAATACCATTAGTGGATCCTCTAACCTTGACAATTATTTTTATCCTTGTTTAATCCTTACATCAATATCACATCTAAAAGCTCTCTTTAAACTTATTATTATTGCTTTTGTTGTTATTGTTGTTATTATCTATAATTTATACAATTAACCTCCCTGTGGTTCGACCCCGGTCTTGCCGGGTTATTTATTACTTCGACACTCCTGCACTTGGGAGAAGACATCAATCTTTTGGTCTTGTCAATATACTTGTTGATATCTCATGGAATTATGGATGGAAATTATGTGAAAAAAAGTAATACTTGATGAAAAGAATGGGCAAAGTTGCCAAAGGTAGGCCATTAAAAAAAAAAAAGTGTTCCATTGTGTTCTTAAAATTTCATGTTGATGGAGCTTGAAATCAAAAGAAGTTAAGTATTGGTGCTTAAAGATGGAAATTTTGTGTGCTCTTATGAGATATCTTGTTTCAAAAAATCAATTTTTATAGAATGCTATACTTCCTTTGGTTTTAGCCATTTCTTTTCCCTTCTTTTACCTCACCTAAACCTTAGCCTCATTACAACAAAAAAGTAAGACCTTTTATATTCATGCATTGCTTGTAATAGTTTAGTAATGAAGATGAGATTAAAGAGCAAGCTTATTGTAGAACATATTAATTAATTGAATTTGAGAGATTTAAACACATAAGTCCTAAACATGTGAATATTGGAGTGTATATTAATGAGAGGACCTATCACTTTAGCATGACATTAATTTCATTTAAAATCCAACGATTAATTGAGTTTTGAAGTTCGCATGAAAATAAATTCATGGAAATTTATGTTTTTATCCTTCTTAATTGTATTCTTATTTATAATACATGTACTCTTGAAAATTGATAGGATATTAGTCATAGTTATTTTATTTATTTAACTTAAGTTTGATTTTATCTTTCCTTTCTCGAGGACGAGCAATAACTAAGTGTTGAGGTATTTGATGCAACCATATTATTCGATAGTTTTACCTATATTTGCCTAGTATTTTGCCTATGTTTTATATATAAAATGTCTTGATATTATTTTTTTTATGTTTTGAAGGCACTTTTAGATGTAAGATTCAAAAAGAAGTAAATTGGAGATAATTCAGACCATGTTCCAACTCGTGTCGAACTTTGGCACATTTCACCTCTGATTGATGTTTTGTGCAGAGCTTGAGCTCTAGAGGTTGAAATGAAGTGATTCTAGTGGAATTAGAAAGCTAACATCCATACCTTTCTATACATATATGGCAAGAAAAATAAAAAGAGAAATAGCATGGAAATCGCAGCCTTCAAAGACAATTCTTGCATTCTGCTAGTTTTGACCTTCGGTCATTTCGACTTGAATATCTTGAGTAAGAGAAGTCCATTTGGTGTAAACTTAATTTTGTTGGATTCCTGACTCGAAGACCTATTAGCCTACCAAATGTCAATAGAAAAAGAGCTCATATGAGAGAGATATTATTTTTCTCAGACGACTCATAGATTCTGCCAACAGATAGGTTTTGTGAAGAAACAAGTCCAATTTGCTTCCCAAGCATCCAAACTGACATCCAAGTCTCTATTTGGGCAATTTAACTCCTCTATGTCCAAATTCAAAGCTTGAAGATTTTATGCAAGACTATTTCTTCTTTTTTTTAGGAAAATAATTATTACATTACTTAAATGTAAATTGTCTACTTAGAAAATGACTATATTCTTAGAAAATGACTATACTTAAATGTAAATTGTCTACTTAGAAAATGACTATCAAATAAAAAGAAAGAGAGAAAGGAAGGAGAGGGAGGCCAAAAGAGAAGAAAAAACTCCACCCTTTCATCCTATACCCGAAATCATGTATTCATCTTTTCTTTTTATTAGTTTCTCAATAGACATGTAAGGCTAAGTTCTTTTTCTTGGTTGCAAGGACACGGAAACCTTTGGATTTCAAGAACTATGAGATCTATTTTACCTTTTCTTTTCAGTTTATATGATGAGTATGTTTGTTTTTCTATGCTTATTTCCTATGATTGTTTAATTTGATTACTAGAGCGGACTCTAAATTATTATTCTAACTACTTTATTGCTAAGTTTGCTATCAAAATCGGAGTTGTGATATATAAACTTGTAAAGCAACCGAGTTTAATAATTGTAGCGGATCTATGTTATTAATCTTAGGGAAGACATTCGATCAAATTAAACATGGACTGCAAATAGTTATGTTGTTTAGAGTAATCAACTTATCTAGTTCTTAAGGCTACCATTGAATTAAAGTACTATTGCGGACACTGTGGTTGTTTAATGATTAATGTTAGTTACACTGCGGATCAGTTAACTAATTAATATTAAGAATAGATAAATATTCAGAATATAAATTGACGTATCGTTTCAATGATCAGTTTTGATTTCCATAGATGGACGTTTGCTTGAGACCAATGTTTTTTTTTTCTCTTGATAATTTTCTTATTTATTTAATTTAGCTTGATTGTTTTATTTTGTTTACCATAGGCATATTCTAGATAACCTCAACCCCCCCCTCTAACTTCATATTATCTAGCATAAAAATTTGAACTAAACCTTCCTTGTGAGATCGACCCCTTACTTGCTTTATACTATCTTGTTTATTTAAATTAGAGTAATTAATTTATGTGACTGTGACATCCCAACAAAGTTAAGAGATCAACAGGAGGGGGACATAGAAGAAGAACTCATGGACTCTTCTTGCATAACCACCTTACCGATATGATTATTTTGGTCTTATATGCAAGTGTTTTAAATATTATTGATTAGGCTTTATAACTCAACTTGCAAAGTTGTAAATCTAGAACCATTATAAAATCTTTCCTCTAGAGCCAAAGGTTTCTCAATTTATGTATTATATAAATTTCCCATTTTGAAAAGTTTAAAATTAAGCTAATATGTAAGAGAAGGAGAAGGTTAATATTGTATGTATTGAAATTGATCTAGAGGAAATGATTGAGGCCGATGAATAAAAAATGAAGGGTAAAAAGTGAACAAAAGGAAAAGAGGTGGGGGCACAAGTATATAAAGTAAACTTTTTACATGGACTTAATTGAAAAATCAACAAAGATAAGGATGAAATTTTACTTGTCAAAAACTATGGGGGCCTATGACATAACGTAGCGCTGCCCCTGCTAGTAGCCAATTAAAATAAGGGCATGCATGGCTCAGTAGTAAGAGCTTGGGACCAAGAGGTTTGCTCCCTCTGTAGTCTCAGGTTCGAGCCATGTGGTTGCTCATATGATGGCCACTGGAGGCTTACATGGTCGTTAACTTCAGAGCCCGTGGGATTAGTCGAGGTGCGCGCAAGCTAGCCCGGATACCCACGTTAAACTAAAAAAAAAAAATATAAGGGCATGCATATATGTATACTTGCTCAGAACGTTTAATTAAAATAAGGGCATGCTTACAAAGTTTTGTGGTTCACTTGAATGGAAAATGGGGAATCCTAAACGAATTAAAAGGTTTCATGTAAATGTTAATGAAGTTCTAACAAACCACTCTCATAGTTTAGTGTGTTCAGGTCCTAATAAATCCGAAACAAATGATATGTGTTTTCTTAAACCATTTGCATAATTGTTCTCATGGACATATTAGGGCATGATCCGTAGTAGACTTTCTCAGAAGATTAATTAAACAGACATAGAGTGAAAATGAAGAGAGTGGACATTAAAGTTGCATTTTTATAAAGGATTTTAATGAAGCTATGCCATTATGAGAGCGTCATGTTTCTTGGTAATTAATCAATGCAGAAGATTATGATAAAAAGAAATCAAGGGATAAGACTAGGAAAGAACTCGGGCCTTCGTAATTAAGGGGGGAGATAATTTGCAAAATTTCTCATCATGTTCGTGTAGCCCACCTACTAATTTAGTCAACGGAGATCATGACATTTCGTGCTTCATGAGAAGTTCACCATGCATGCGCCGACCCATTAACTTGTTTAGTTTTGCTAATCATTTCATATCTAGGAGACCTTGAAATTTAGTTGATTTGAAGTATACACGAAGAAAAAATATCTGACTACAATTTTTGTCTTCATTCATCATTAATGAGAATTTAGTCAATTTAAAGTAGCATAGGAGTGGTTTTTTATTTATTTATTTTTTTTACAATAAGCGATTTTTAAGCCAGCTTTGTTCGTCAATTAAATAATAAGTTATTTTCTTGAGAGTTCTTAAAAATGCACTCTCTGTACTGATCTACTACAATTAAAAAAAATACTTTTATAAATGTTGATTTCGATATTCAAACTCATTAAATTTTGAAAAATGAAACAATCATATTTGATTATAAAGCCCTTGACAAGGGTTTGAAAATTTTGTTATCTAAAGCTGGCGTAAGGTGCCAATAACAATTTCTGTCATCTATGGCATTTAATTTGTTTTAAAAGGGATATCGGTGATCAAGTTTGGGGCGTTTATTTTGTGTTAAATATTTTATAAAAAAATATATTTTTAATTTTTTATGTTTATTGTTTTGTAAAATATTTTATATAAAAATTGATTAATGTAGAAAATTTTAATTAATTTATTAAAAAATAATTTTAACTCATAAAATTCTATAAAATATTTATCATCTAAAAATTTTATTCTTTTTTACTATCATTATTTCTCCACCACCACCATCTCTACCTCTATCCTCAACCTCACTCCCATCACACAACTACCACATTACCTTATCATTTATATCTCTAATCTACTGTCATCATATTTTTCATATTATTACTTGCTAAATATTATAATTTTTTCATGTAAAATGCTTTACAAAAAAATATTTTAAATCCAAAAAATATTTTATGCAAAACACTCCTAAAAGTAAATTTTTTAATGAAGTTTTAAATAGGTTATTTCCATTTAGATTAATATATATATTATCTTTTATGGTCTTCTCTATAATTTAATCTAGATAATAATGCGGAAAATATATCCACTCATTAACCACAACACACTACATCTTCAAGTCTCGCTTCAATTTGTGAAATCATTGGCTGAAATTATTCTGCTTTCAGGATTAACTTTTTTTTAAAATATAAAATAATATTTAAATATTGCTAATAATAAAATTATCTTTTTAATTATATAGAGGTTTATCTAATATAATTAAGTTGATTTGGCAAGTCAAAAACAACTTTAACAACTAGTAAAAACATAATTTGACTAATATTTTTTCAAGAAATTCTTTTTTAATATTAAGAACAATATATAGGATCAACATGTGTCAATCTTAAATAACATGTTAAAACCGCGATTTAGATCATGATACTATGATATCTACATATAAAGTAAATTGAAATAAATTATGAATCCAAAATCTTAATTAACCGAATGTTGAAGGATGAAATAAAAAAATATTCAATTAAAAAAAATAACTCAATACCTAGGTTAACTTATCAAACTTGTGATCTATGTTATGAAAACTGTATGACCACATAGAAAATAAAATAAAAAACTTTGAAGCTTAATTTTCAATTAACCCAATATTGCAGGATAAAATGAAAAAAAATCAATTAAATATAAAAAAATAAGTCGAGTCAACTCGAGTTAACCTACCAAACCCGTGACCTAGGTCATGAGATTGAGATAACTTCATCAAAATCAAATTAAAACAATTATAAAGTCTAATTTTTAATAAATCTAATATTAAAAAATAAAATAAATTAAAATTGATCTTCTATAAAAAAAAAAAAATTAATGATTTATAAGGAGGTGAATGGTGCATCTTCTAGAATTTGTTAATTAATTTTTTTACTTAAAATAGACAATAAAAGACTACAGACTATTTTAAAAAAAAACAGGAAGGCCGCCTATAGGAATATAACCCTCACTTTTAATCGGGTGGTTTTAGTCAATGTCTACAATATCGTTATGTTCCATTCAAAATATCGTTATGTTCCATTCAAAATAGTTCAGATTAGATCATTGACTCACATTATTTTGGAGGTTAAATTAATTTTTTTTATGTTGAAAAAATTATACTGCTAATATTTTTTTCTAGCAAAAAAAAATTTAACCCCATGTGAATTAATTCAATATGACCTGGTCTGCTTGACGAATTCAAAGACAAACTGGATGATTGGTAAAATTATAGTTTGACTTAAAACAAATTCAAGACAACATCTTTTTTAAAATATTGGATCGGTCGACCTGAGTTAGATTGTCAAATTTACATCTCTAATCATGAGACCATGATAACCCAATAAAAAGCAATTCGAAATAAAATATGAAGCTTAATTCACAAGTAACCTAATGTTGAAGGATAAAATTGAAAAAAAATTTCAATTGAAAATAATATATAAAAAATGACCTAGTCAACTCAGGTCAATTTGCTAAACACGTGACCCCGATCATAAGACCGAAATAACCTCATAGAAATAAAATTGAAATAAATTATGAAATCTAATTCTCAATTAACTCAATATTGAAGGATAAAATTGAAAAAAAATCAGTTAAAAAAAGGAAAAAAAATGATCCAAGTCAACCCGAGTTAACCTACCAAACCTATGACCCGAGTCATGAGATCGGGATAATCTCATACAAAGCAATTAAAAAAAAAAGCAATTTGATTCAAATCAAGTTAATCCACCAAACTCATGACCGGGGTCATGAGACTGAGATAAACTAAAGCAAAGTAAACAAAAAAAAAGCCCAAGGCCACTTAAGTTAACTTACCAAATCCGCAACTCGGATTAACCTATCAAACCCACGACTCGGGTCATAAGGTTGAGATAATCTTATAAAAAGTAAATTAAAACTAATTATGAAACTTAATCCCTACAAAATAAAATATTGAAAGACAAAATTAAAATTTTTAAAAACCATAGATTTAAAAACAAAAATAAGCACTCTATGAGATGGTGCGCAAAAAAAAACAACCACATACATTAATGTTTTGTTAAGTTCTCATTTCAATTTTAAAAATAAAACAAAATATAGCCAATAACATCTTAGTTTAGATATCGACTAATCTAAGATTTCTCAGTCAAATATTGGCTGAGATATATTGATCATCTCAGTATCGTTCCCTTCTACATTGTTATGGGGTTAGTTTTGAGTTTTTTTTCTTATATAACTATCTTGAATTTCTTGCATTTCCTAAATTAAAACAATAAGTCATTAATTTTTTTATATATATCATCACAAGATATATTTTTTGCTTTTTTTTTAATAAATAACAATGATAATAATTGATTTAATATTTTCTTTGTATTAAATATCTTTATTTAAATGTTTTTTTATTTCATTTATGTTGGGCTACTTTCATGCTTAACTCTCTTTATTTTTAGATATTTGATATTTATTTATATTATATTATTTGAAGTTAATTTATTTTTAAATATTTAGATTGTAACTTTTTTATTTTTAATTATTTTTCCAATATATGTGTGTGTAAAATGACTCTGAAACATAATGTTAAGATGATACATCACCGATAAATTCACTGCAAACAGTAAGATAAAAAATATTTGATAATGGTGTTGACAAAGTTGATTAATTTTATGCTATGTATGACAAAAATTGTTATAATTTTCAGTTAATTATTAACTATAATTAATGTTCAAGTGAATAAAATCTCATACTAATTTTGTTGCAAAACAAGTAAATGGATTGGAAATATGTTTATCTGTGAGATAATTTTTTGATTAATTATGTGATCAATTAATCATTTTTACCTTCTAAAGTGGAGAAACTATATGATAAAAACTTAATCTTGAAAGGATTTAGGTATCAACCTCGCAAAATCAAGTGGAATATGAAATACTAAGGCACATATCTTTCTTGATTGGTGCCGCACATGGAAAATAACATATGTTATGAAGAAAGAGAGATGAATTGCTTAAATTATAAAGTGAAGTAATTCAACAAACAACAAAATAAAGTTGTATAGGAAAGAAATAAAAACTACAAGAAATATTTGTATTAAAATTGCATATATGAGGTTGTTCATATTTCATAGTAAATGTATGCCCCTTTATATTTTGATACAAAGTTTGAATCCTATCTAAACATTTAACTCTAATTCTATACATATATTTGAATCAAATAAGAATATTTTATTGAATTCTAATACAAACTAAGCTCAGTTTTTATTGACAAAATAATTTTGTGACTTTTGATTTGTTATTTTCTTAAGGACTCTCATTCAAAATATAATTAAACTTTATAGTTATCTATGTGTGTTCAAAATCTTGTGGTCAATTGCTCTCTGTTGTTCAATTGTGACTCCTAGTTGCTTGGTCAACTGGTCCTTCAACTCTCTTAGTTGATCATGACTCTTCTGAAACGGTCGATTCCTCTGCACTCGATTGATGTTAGCTTTTTTCCCCTATTTTCTTATGAATAATTATTATTCTTATATGATTGGCACAAGAATGTATATTTTTGTTGTAAATAATGCCTATATATTCTTTTATTTTTCAAATGAAGGAATATTATTTTGCTATTTTTATACTTAAAATCAATTGATCAAATATGATGTGTCAATTGACACTATTCATAAAAAAAAAACTATTGACATTGTTTCAAAATATGCCTTACATGTCAAATGGTTTAGCCAATTAGTTCATTTTAAAATTATACATGATATGGCTTCAAGGCATGACATTTAGATTTCTAGCAACATAATATTAATCATCATACCAGTCCTATCATCCCTTAGTTTTTCGTAATCACTCAAAGCCTTTCCTAAAGTCCTCAATTTCTTTTAACAAAAACATCAAAATATTTATAAAAATACCTTAAGATTGCAATGGCCTTTTACAGCAAATCATTCCATAATAGTTTAGCGTTCAATATAACACAATAATAGATCCCTTATAATACTCAAACAAGCATTCCGTAACAATTTAGCATTCTGCATAACACAACATTAAATCATTCGCAATACTTATACAAACATTCATGAAAATTAACATTCAGTATAATACAACGATAGATCCTTCGTAATACTTATACGACTATTCGTGATAGTTAATGTTTAGTACAATACACAAATAGATCATTCGTAATACTCATACAAATATTCGTAACAATTTAGCATTTTGTATAATACAACAATAAATTCTTCGCAAAATTCATATAAAGATTCGTGCAAATTAACATTCGGTATAATACAACGATAGATCCTTCGTAATACTCATACAACTATTCATGATAGTTAATGTTCTGTACAATACAAGAATAGATCCTTTGTAATACTCATACAAACATTCGTGATAATTTACATTCAGTATAATAAAACGATAGATCCTTCGTAGTACTCATACAACTATTCGTGATAGTTAATGTTTAGTATAATACAACAATAGATTCTTCATAATACTCATATGATCATTCGTGACAGTTTCGCATTCTATATAGCACAACAATATATCCTTCGTAATAAATTCACTTCAAAAACTCATGTTACGCTAGAAGGGGGTGGATGTCACCTATCTATTCCTCCTGTAGGGTGTCCTTGCCCGGTCGAAGGTCCAATCCTGGTCGCACCACCTAACACATCAATGGTCACAAGTCAGCACATTTGCATTCTGAAATCATATGACTCATCACCATACCTATTTCAAGAATCCATATGTTCACATTCAAGTGTTCCACATTTTACACAATATACAATGAAATCGTTACAAGCATTTAAATCATTTATGCCATGAGTGTCTATCGTAGAAAATCAGCAGCGAAAACTGATTTCCTGTTGACCCAAAATTCGGCAGCGAAAATTGATTCGCTGGCGATACAGAATTTGGTAGTGAAAACTGATTCGCTGCAAACACCAGATTTCTGCAGCGAAAACTGATTCGTTGTAGATAACACAATTCGCAGTGCAAACTGATTCACTGCAGACACCACAATTCAACAGCGAAAACTTATTCGCTATAGAAAACACGATTCGACATTAAAAATGAATTTGTTGTAGACAATACTATTCGGCAGTGAAAACTGATTCGCTGCAAACACTACTATTCGGCAGCAAAAATTGATTCGCTGTAGACAACATGATTCAGTAGCAAAAACAGATTCGCTACAGACAACACAATTCGACAGCAAAAACTGATTCTCTGCAGACACCACTATTCAGCATAAATTGTCAACGCATATAGCCTACTATTGGCTCAAAAATAGTTGATGAAAACTGAGTCGCTGCCGACCCAGAAATCATCACGCGACATATTTCTACGACTGATGTTAAAATCATCAGCGAATTTCATGTTGATGCCAATTATCATATTTCTCATACTTAGCTACACCTGCAAATCATCATATTTCTCACAAGTATAATCACAATTGCAATTCACAATCCAATCTTTTGCTTCACAGTCGCACATGTTTGTTCATCAACAAACAAAATCGAAGCATTATATGGTGTAATTCATGTTTCAGCTGCAACATGCTTTCAAGGTTCATTAATAACACAATTTGCACTTAACATCATTCCTACACCTTTCCATATAAGTTCATTAATCAAACATGCAGAATTTACATCATTAACACAAGTATGATTTTGTTTTTTATTCAAGGATGTCCCTAGAAGTCTCACAAGATCGTCGTCTATGCATTTAGTCATTCTAACTCATATTTTATCCAGCCCTCACCATGGCCGACCCTCCCCTAGGTTAATGCATGCAAAATCGTTCATGTTTCTTAGGTAAGAGTCTGTGCATGTGTTCATTCATCCTTTGCTCTACTTAGGTTTGTCCATTTAGTCAAGATTCCTTGAGTTAAGTGCAAGAATAGTACCCCCTTCTATTTTTTAGTTTTCTTCCCTTCCTTTTTGTTTGAAATCTAGGGTAACAACCAACCAAAGGAAGGATATTGGTCTTACATCACGTTCTTTAGACAACTTTTGAGCAGGTCTTGGTGGTATGGTTATTCCCTCAAATCTCGGTTTTCTGCTCTTCTTCCTCTGCTGACTGGTTCCAGCTGGCCCTAGGCTCCCTTTTCAGTCGCCACCCTTCTCCTTAACTCTCCTTCACTCAAGTATTCAAAGAAGACAACATGTTGGTATGATGTCCTTGTTACAGCACAAGATAATTTCAAGCATTATAAGTAATTTAAAAACATAATAAAGCAATATTAATGTTACATTTTATTAATGGACTAAAAGAGTATAATTCTTTCATTTCTCTTTACTTACCTAAATACCACCCTTAATAATTCATCAATTACCGAGGCTAATTACAATACTCAAACCCGGTCATCCGTCTCGAATACCATTAACCAAACTAACATCATTATTTGTTTAAAGCATAACAATTGTAGTTCTTTTATATATTTAGCATATACAAAACATAGTACGCATGAACTCATCAATTCTTAAAATTAACTCATAACTCCCAAATCCGGTCATCCCAGTCATCCATTTAGGATGCTATTAGCCAAAACTAATCATTTATTCATCCCGGTCATCCACTTAGGATGCCAATAGTCGAAGTCAATACTTTATCCATCCTGGTCATCCACTTAGGATGCCATTAGCTGAAGCTAATCATTTCTTCATCCCGATCATCCTCTTAGGATACCATTAGCCGAAGCTAATCAGTTGTTCATCTCAGTCATCCCCTTAGGATACCATTAACTGAATCTAATCATTTATTCATTCTGGTCATCCACTTAGGATACCATTAGTTAATGCTAATCATCTCTTCATCCCGGTCATCCTCTTAGAATGCCATCAGCCAAAGCTAATCATTTATTCATCTCGGCCATCCACATAGGATGCCATTAACTGAACCTAATCATTTACTTATCCCGATCATCCGTTTAGGATGCCATTAGTTGAAGCTAATCATTTATTCATCCTGGTCATCCACATAGGATGTCATTAGTCGAAGCTAATCATCAATCACAACCCGGTCATCCATCTCAGATGTCATTAGCTGTAGCTAATCATTTACCAATCAAACGTTCCATAGGCAGTTTATGAAATCACTATAACATAATAATATATCCTTTATAATGCTCATTCAAATGATTCATAATAATTTGACATTCATTATAACATAATAGTAGACCCTTTGTAATACTCGTACAGACATTTCGTATTAGCTTAACGCTCAATATACATAACAATAAATCTTTTGTAATACTCAAACAAACATTCTGTAACAGTTTAGCATTCTGTATAACAGAATAGTAGACCCTTCATATTACTCATCCAACCATTCATGATAGTTAATGTTTAGTACAAAACAATAATAGATCCCTCGTAATACTCATACAAAAATTCATAACAATTTAGCACTATGTATAGTATAATAATAGATCCTTTGCAATACTCATATAAACATTCGTGACAAATAGCCTTCAGCATAAGACAACAATAGATCCTTCGTAATACTCATACAACTATTCATGATAGTTAATGTTCAGTACAATACAACAATAGATCCTTCGTAATACTTATATAAACATTCATGACAAATAACCTTTAGTATAATACAACGATACATCCTTCATAATACTCATACAACTATTCATGATAGTTAATGTTCAGTACAATACAACAATAGATCCTTCGTAATGCTCATACAAAGATTCGTGACAGTTTAACATTCCATATACTACAACAATAGATCCTTTATAATAAATTCACTTCAGAAGTTAATGTTATGCTAGAAGGGGGTGCAAGTCACCTACCTACTCCTTCCATGAGATGTCCTTGTACGATTGCAGATCGGGTCCCGGTCGCACCACCTAACACATCAATGGTCACAAATTAGTATATTTGCATTCTGTAATCAAACAACTCGTTACCAAACAAATTTCAAGAACACACGTTACAATCATACAATGCAATCATTTTAATCATTAAACCAATGTTGATATGTAATCTGTCTTAGAACTTTGTCAGCAAAACTGGTTCACTAGTGTCGTAAAGTCATCAGCGAACTGATTCGTTGGACTACAGAATCATTGGCGAAACTGGTTCTCTAGCGACATAAACTCGACCGATTCGCTGAAACACAGAATTCGACAATGAAAACTGATTCGTTGGCAACACATAATTCGGCAGTGAAAACTGGTTCGCTGCTGACACCACAATTTGATAGCAAAAACTGCTTCACTGGCAACACATAATTTCACAGCGAAAACCGGTTCGATACTGACACCACAATTCAGCAGTTAAAACTACTTCGCTAGTGACACCACAGTTCAGCAGCAAAAACTGATTCGCTCCTGACACCACAATTCGGCAGCGAAACTGATTCACTCCTGACTCCACAAATTCGGTAGGAAAAACTGATTCACAGCTAACACCACAATTCGGCGTTGAAAACCGATTCGCTGCTGACACCACAATTCGTTACCGGCAGCAAAAAGTGATTCGCTGCTAACACCATAATTCAGCAGCAAAAATGATTCGTTGTTGACTCCACAATTCAGCAGTAGAAACTGATTTGCTGGGGGCAACATACTTGGTGGAAATCACTAGCCCATATGGGCTATTGCTGAATCAAAAATCATTGGTGAAAATCGAGTCGCTATCGACTTAGAAATCATCAACGCAACACAGTTTCTCGGCTGACCCTAAAATCATTAGCGCATATGGTATACAACTGACATAGAAATTGTTGATGAAACTGAGTCGTTGCTGACTCAGAAATCATCAACGCAACCCCTGTTGTTGCCGATTCGAAAATCAGCAGCGGCGATGAAGTCGTTTTTGGTTTCACTCCTTCCCTTCGTCCAAATGTAAGGCTTACACTACACTTCCCTCTACCAATGTTTCTCACCCTAGATTGGCATAAAACCTCACCAAATCACACTCCATTAATCACTTTTCATCGAACAACACAAACATTAACACATGTTCATTTAGGAAGGTTTTCCCCAATTCATCCCTTCCAACATCACTTTAAGTCCTCAATGGTATTATCTACAATTCATCATAATTTGTAACAATGCAATGACACGTAAACAAGCCCCACATTCATGCTATTTCACACCAACTTATGGAGGTTCATCATGTGAGATTTCATCAATGTTCCTATTCTTGGCCGAAGCATATATGCCACTTTCATCCAATCTTTCACATGCTTTTCATACTCATACGTATAACCATTTGCTTCCTAATTAACCAAATTCATCTATTACACACATAATAAATCAAATTGCAGGTTCATCCATTACACACACAATTTAATTTGGCCCATAATTAAATCAAATTGGCCTATTGAAAATTTAATTATGTCATTGGACTTAATTTTTATGCAGGTTCGTCCAATAAATTATTTAATTTGACCTTGAATCTGCATTATCTTTTCAATCTTGGATATAATGGGGTATAATTAGGCTTCAAATTTCATCCAAAATTGCACCTTGATTTTTCTATATGTTTGAAATCCTTTTCGGTCTGCTTTCTCCACGTTGCTAGCCTTTTATTATAATTTTAAAATTTTATTTTGGAAGAAAAGAAGTGAATTTAGGAAATAACCCAGAAATGAGTTATGACACACACACACAAAACACACACACACACACACACACACACACACACACAGAGACAACTTTAGTAATCACCATAAGTCTTTGACATATCATCCTAAAATAGACATAACCTAATAACCTCCTACCTAATCCAAAACTCATAGCCTTTCCTCCTTGTGGTGACTAGTTCGCTCCTAAAATCACCATTGTTTACACTATGATAGCCCCAAAAGCCTAATTGCCTTCTCAATATCTGAACAAAACTATGTCCATAAACCTTTTTTTAGCCTAGCTCATATCCAAATCACTAGCCATGCAAATCTTAGAGAGAAAAATTGAAGCAATTTGATTTATGTTCAATTTTTTTTTAATGTTTTGCGGGAATACTTTAATTGGCGCATGACGAGAATGCATGTCTCATTCCAGCAAGTTAATTGTTCATGTCATTAATACACATGCATCTTATTTCCCAACTGGATTTTCCAGCATTTTTTTTCTACTGTGAAGGTCAATTTCAAACCACTAAACATATATATTGTTGTTTGTGTGTTTGATTTTGTATATGCTGATATTTTTGTTCACAAAGGTGATTGTATATATTGTGAGTCTAATTATTTTCAATATTAGCATTCTCATATAAATTAAAAAAATAAGTGATAAATTTAAAATATAAAAAATATAAAAAACTAATTTATCTTATGGGTGCTAATTTATTTTAGAATGTTATATAGTCTTTTTCATAGATGAGATATAATAATTTGGGCTAATCAACATCATCCCATCAAGGCTCATTGATTAATAGTGATGGTTTTAGGGTTCATTTTGAAACTAACTAAAGTAAATGGGTTAAAGGTCAACTCAACATTTACAATCCCTTTTACCACGAGTCCTATTCAGAACGTCGTTTCCCTTTAGAAAACAAAAGGCCGATACCTAATTCCACCAAAAAATCTGTTTTGAACAATATTGTTGCCGTAAATGAACAGTACCGCAGCAAGCAAAAATTCTGTTTCTCTTTTTTTTTAGAAAAATAAATAACAATCACAGCAAATAAAAATAATAGCACAAGGTTCAAGTTAGATTTTTATGCTAGATGATATGCAATTTGGGGGGGGGGGGTTGGACGTTATCTAGGCTAAGCAAAAGAAAACAGAAAACTATCAAATGAAATTTAATAAAATCAGAAAATTATCAAGAGAACAAACCTTGGTCGCAAGCACACATCCACATAAAAAAATCAGAACTGATCATGGAAACAAAACATCAATTTATATTCTGAATATTTATCTCTTCTTAACATTGGTTAGTTAACGGATCCGTCGTATAACTAACCCTAACCATCAAACAACCACAGTGTTCGCATTAGTAATTTAATTCAATGGCAGCCTTAAGAACTGTCCACAATCTATGTTTGATTTGATTGAATGTTCTCCCTAAGATTAATAACGTAGATCCGCCACAATTACTAAACTTAGTTGCTTCACAAGTTCATATACCACAACTCCGGTTTTGATATCAAACTTAGCAATAGATTGTCTACAATAATAACTTAGAGTCCGCTCTAGCAATTAAAATAAACAATCATAGGAAAGATAAGCATAGGAGAACAAACATATTCATCATATAAACTGAAAAGAAAAGGTAAAATAAATCTCACAGTTCTTGAAATCCGAAGGAATGCATGATTTCAGGTTTCTTAGAGGAGGGGGGCGTTTTTCTCCTCTTGGCTGGCTGCCCCCCTTCTCTTCTCTCATTCTTTTTATATCCTAGGAAACCTTAGTCTCTATTTTACAAAATAGTCCTCCCGTAAGTAGACAGTTTACATTTAAGTACTTTAATAACTATTTTCCTAAAAAAGAAGAAATAGCCTTGCATGAAATCTTCAATCTTTGACTTAGAGGAGCTAAATTTCTAAAATAAAAACTTGGATATCGGTTTAGATGCTTCAGAACGTAATTTGGACTCGTTTCTTCACGAAACTTGTTTGCTGGTAGAATTTAGTTGTCATCTTTGAAAAATCATATCTCCCTCATATGACATTGTTTTTTGGCTGAAATTTTGAGTGTTGATAGGAATTTGAGTCAGGAATCCAACAAAATTAAGTTTGCATCAATTGGACTTCTGTAGCTCCAGATATTCAAGTTGGAATGGTCGAAGGTCAACAATGACAGATTGCGAGATTTGACTTTGAAGGCTGTGATTTCCATGCTTTTCCTTATTTTATTTTCTTACCTTAGATTTATAGAAAGGTATGGATGTTAGCTTTTTAATGCCACTGGAATCACTTCATTTCGACCTCTAGAGCTCACGCTCTACACAAAACATCGACTAAAGGTCAAATATGTCAATTACCTTCAATTTACGCATTTTTGCATCTTTCATCCAAAAGTGCCTTCAAAACATAAAACAAAGAATATCAAGGCATTTTATATATAAAACATAGGCAAAACACTAGTTAAATGTGGGTGAAACTATCGAATAATATGGTTGCATCACCAACCGAGACTGGGTCATGACAGACCCTATAGGGTAGTAAGTCTGATTTGTTGATGAGCAATTGTGACTATCTTGGGGGCAGAACTTGGTTCTCCTTACTTCAAATGACTTGTAGCCCCGTGTCTTAGCTTTTCAACGCAACAAACCTTGCTTGAAACAGAGTCATAAAACTTTAGATAGAGTTAAAAATCTAAGAGGAGGTTGAAATGCGATCTCTGCATACAGTAACGATTCAAAAGAGTAACTGTTCAAAAGAGTAATGGTTCAAAACAGTAACAGTTCGAAAGAGGAACAGTTCAAAAGAGTAACAATTCAAAAAAGTAACGGTTCAAAATAGTAACAATTTTAAATTTAAACAGTAACAATCCAAATATAAAGAAAGGTATGGTTGAAAGAAAGACCTATTGGCTATTGATATCGTTATTATAAAATGTATCCTTGAATGAGAAAAATTTACGAGATAAGCTTGTGATTGCAAAATCATAGCAGCAGCAGTAGGGAGCACGAGTAGAGCTTCTACTGTAGGTAGGTGATCTGCACATATACTTTCTAGTTAAATTCCATGATTTAATATGTTATTAATGTGAATTACTGAATGTTGGATATTATGTGAAAGGAGAAAAGTTTGCGTAATGATGTCAATATTTTGGATAGTATTTTGAATGTATGTGTATTCGAGGTTAAAGGTTGTTGTGAGAAATGCAAAGTGATGAAATTATCGTTGACAACAAAAATATGAGAAGTGTGATATGGGGTGTGGACTAGCATACATTTAGTGAATGTTAGGATCCCAGGTAAGGGGATTGCCATGTATTGGCTAACATACATTTAGTGTATGTTAGGATCCCGGGTAAGGGGATGAACATGTAGTGGCTAGCATACATTTAGTGTATGTTAGGATTTCAGGTAAGGGGATCACCATGTATTGGCTAGCATATATTTAGTATATATTAGGATCCTGAGGAAAGCGATCACCTTGCATCGACTCCTACGGGATGATGATACCAGTGAAATTGGTATCGGTAATATGTTAAACAAAAATAATCATGGTTGATCTTATGAAATCTTGAATGGAGGTTGATAATGGAAGAGGAAACAATTTTTAGTAGTTGAATGAGAAAGAGTTTCCAATGAAAACAAGAAGGGATAAGTGAATAAAATACGAATGCATGTTTGCCTTTTTAAATTGTTGGATATTTGTGTTGTTATATTTATTATGATATTCATGTTTCAATAATATGTATTTTGTTTCAGGACCATCGTATGCACGACAGGAGTAGATCCTAACTTATGTTCACTTTTTGTAATTCTAGATTCTAGGGAGTATACCCTTGTATTTTGTAATATTACAACTTTTATATAACTTAATTTGTATAATTAATGTTTAAACTTGAATATATAATCTTAACTCTGAATTTCATATGATTGTATCCATGTATACATGTTTATCTCATTTATTCCTCTATAATGATATTTTTTTTCAATGTATGTTTAAATATTATGGTTGTGATGACCATGATGTTTGTGGGATTGAGACCCAGGATGATTGGGTCATGATTGAGTTATGAGATATGAAATATTAGAAGTGTAAACATGTTAAATGTCAATAACTTGGAACCTCCCGATATAGGGGAAACTCTGCCAAAATTTTAATGAAAATTTTGATAAAATTTTAATATGAACACCTTGCACACACATACATGTGTGTGTGTGTGTGTAAATTTAATTATTCTATGTATCAGTTGACATGATATTGTTGCTAATCCCGAATATGGGGATGTCACAATCAAAGTGAGCATTAGAGAGAGAAACAAGATTTAAAAGAGAAAGAAGAAGGAATGAAAGAAATTCATTTGCATAGCATATTTTGAGCTTAAAATCGGAGGGTAAAGTGTTCTTTACCAATTATTTCATTGTTGAATGAAGTTTTGGTAAATTTTAAGTAAAATCCCTAAACTTTCTAATTAAGGTTCTTAGTCAAATTTAGGGAATTGAAAAATTGGTCTTGAAAAGGCTTATTGGTGTGGAATATGAGGTGATTAATGTGAAAATTTGATGGAATGAAAAAGAAAACATGGCATTAAAGAAGGGCATAGGGCTAGCTATTTGGAAGATTTTAGGGAAGTGGATAAATTGATGAAAATCCTTATGAATTGTGTTTAATTTGTATGTATTGTTGATGTGATAATGTTTGGAAGGGTATTGGTTGATATATTCATTGAATTAAGATTTGTTAGTACACTTTCAAGTAATGGTTACAAGTAGAAAAGTAGAAAAGTAGAAAAATAGATAAGTGATGATGGATTTTCTAAATTGACATGAAGTTAGTATAATGAGAATAAGAAGGTTGAAAAGAATGAAATTAACTTAAGAATTTAAAAGGAAATTTTTTTATAGAATTTGTCAATTAAAAAAATGTAAAGATACCATGGAAGATGTAATGATCTTGAAAAGATTCATGTATTGAAGTTATTTGCAAGAATAACTAAATGTTGTTAAAAGAGTTTTGTGTAAAGTTTATAAGTTGTTAATTGTGGTGAAACTTTGTTGAAGATATAATAAGAAGTTAAAAATCTTGGTATTGGTCTATTATTAAACTAAATTGTTAGAAAGTAAAGTGATGAGATTTGAATATGAATGAATAATTTTAAGGGACTTAAAAAGGGTTTAAATACCTCTAAAAGAAAATCGTAGAGTTCATAAAATAAGAAATTTTATACTTAAAATACATATTAATGAAATGTGAAGTTAGTTGAAAAAAATATGTGTTAATACTAGGAAAACTATATTTTTGTGGTTATGTATTATTGTGATTTTGGATTTAACATGTATTGAGAGAAATGAAAGAAAAATTGTTAGAGTTGAT
Source organism: Populus simonii (assembly GCA_007827005.2). NCBI lineage: Eukaryota > Viridiplantae > Streptophyta > Magnoliopsida > Malpighiales > Salicaceae > Populus > Populus simonii. Next base: position 12,399,607 of record CM017467.2, read on the forward strand.
TTACATAAATCAAATGGTTGATACATACATTACTAAAACTTGAAAATCAATTAAAGGGACTACATGATTTTAAATGGTATAGCATATATAAACAAATGAAATAGATGAAAAGATTATTATGTGTAGTGCAAATAAAAAGAAAAAAACAATTATACATGTATATGGGAAATTAAATGGCTTAAATAATTTAAATGAGCAATGTAGTCAAAGGAGAATCATTAAGGGTTTAAATTAAATTATATGGCCAATGTAAATCATCATGAAATAAATGAATTAGGAATAATTATTGAGATTATATGTATATTAAAGTTAAAGGAAATGATTATGATGATGATGAAATTGTATAGTTAAAATTAAAATAATATGAATATTTACACATGGGATGAGATTGTTGATATACTGTCAATGACATTTTCTTTTTAAATTAGGAAAGGCTCTAGGAGCTGGATCATCTGCTATAAGAGGAACTCGGTCAGCTAGATGAGCAAGTAGGTGTCAACACCTTAACCTTTTAAAGTTATTAAATTTTTATTAGCAGTTGCATAATACTTATGTTTTTAATGGTCAAATATATCTACCAAAGAAAGAATTGATTTATGAGAATAAAATGGAAGGGATATGTGTTATGGTTGAATTAAGAAAGTAAATATTTTAATAGTTGGAAAAAGGATTTAACTTGTCACAGGGAGATTAGGACTAAGGTTATGAATTATTCTTTAGTTGACTATATGAAGGATGGTGTAACATCCCTATAATTCAATATACAACATTCATGACATCAAGATTCTTTCAGAAATCACTAGCTTTTTTTTCTAAACAATTGACCAGATTGTTTGATAACTCAATCGATCGAATGATTAAACTCGATCCTTACACTTCAATTTTTAATCTTTTCTTAATTTTGAGTATTGCATAGAACTCTAATAATTTAACAATTTTTCTACTGAAATCTCGATAGAGTTTTCTTTGTATTAGAACATTCCAAGTATCGACATAAATTCATATCAAAATCAATCACAATTTTTATCCATAAACCATACCAAATTCATAACCTCACTTCTGATCCCATCATCATTATATCCAACCTTTCATAGTCTATTCTCGATAATTCATAACATTGATAACATTATTAATCTTACATACACAACAAAAATTTAACACCAAGGCATTAACAACATATTTCACATCAATGTTAGTTAGTTAGTTAGTTAGTTGATGTGAAGTATCATTTTAAACATATTTCACATCAACTAACTAACTAACTAATTAACTATACACACACACACACACACTACTACAATAAATACAATGATATGTATAATAAACATGTAAGACTTAAACTATACCAATATTTAAATTACACATTTACATTATTATAACTAGTCATCGATAATTGTTAATTTAATCCTATAATATCTTACTTACATAACAAAATAAAATGTTTGAAATTACAATCCATAAACTTGACATTAAAATATAATTGTCCATATTTGCCTATATATACACAGAAGTAATTAAACTACTTATCACTTCTGGTAAGCCTGTGAGGTACTTGTAAAGAAAATTGATGATATTTATTAAGTCTCAAGTTAAATAATTTGTTTAAAACTTTAAGAAAATATCCAAATGTTTCATCTATATAATCATTTCAAATTTATATTTACATAAGTTTATTCATTCCAAAAAAAATCTCATATTATTCATAATGTAATTAATCATCTCGACATTCTCATATTGAACCCAACAATCCAGGAGTCCTTCTTGAATACCAATTTCTCTAGCAAACCTATCTCGGTTACCTATTGATTTGATATGACATTTCTATTTGGAAGCCAATAATCTGGTATTCCTTAACGAATACCAATTTCTCTGGCTAACCCATCTTGGTTGTTTATCAATCTAGCATTCCCATATGGAAGTCAATAATTTGGTATTCCTTCACGAACACCAGTCAATCCGGTCAACCCATAATAGCTGCTAATCAATTTCTGATCAATCCGACATTCCTATATAGAAGCCAATAATATGGTATTTCTTTATGAATACCAATAAATCTAAAAAACTCATCTTAGTTGCCAATCAATCCAACATTCCCATAGGAAAGCAATAATTTGGTATTCTTTCATGAATACCAAATCAATCCTCTCAACTTACATATCTTTCTTTCTTTCTATATATATATATCACTATCCATATTTTCATGGATTAACAAATTCAAAAGAAAATTTTACAGGAAATTTGTAAAGAAAATTACCACAAGGTATGAAGTATCTACTTGTTATATGACTATGAGCGGCTCCACTAGCTCGCTGAATCACTATAACAGTCTCCCCTACATCGATATATTTCTAAATTAGTTATTATTATCTCATAACAATATAATCCTTTTTTATCGTAACATTCATTATAATTCTATTCAGGTTTTTCATAAATACATTCAAATCATTAACTACACAATAAAATAAACTTAATTACAAACAAATTCATGATTTCTTCAACTCTTTTTAATTTTACACAATTCCATATAATTTACAATTTCTCTAAAATTTTACACTCTAAACTTTTGCAATTTCATCCTTTTAGACCCAACCATTCAATTATTTAATGTTTCATCATTTCATTAATTCAACTCTATAAAAAATCATTATTCACATGATCATACACAAATTTATAACACAATTAATGGACAATATCATAAATGTGAAACTTCCCCCTTTTGTTCTTTTTATGACCGGCCCCAAGGGTTTTCCTACTCATAAAAATTTCTTTGTTATTTCAACATAATTTCACCCTTATTACATCATACAAGGATCCTAGGAACTCAATTTCTATGAAATCCATTTTTCCTCTAATTTCATCTCAAGAACCTAATTCAATTTTGATCAATTTTGCCCAAACTTAACTCTTATTCAAATTAGTATAAAGGTGTTTCAAAAATCTTACTTGGTTACAAGATGTATTTTGGGAATCAACCAATTGAAATTTCATACAACATCTCCCTTTTCCTCTTATTTCTTCACTCTTTCTCTCTCTAACTCATTTTTCCCCTCTCTTTGATCTTTCTTAATTTCTAGTGTGGATGTGTTTTTCTCTCTTAAAATCCTCTCTTTTCACTTCTAACCCTTATAGCTCTTCAAGTTGAAATGATGGAAGAAGAATTGAAAATTCCATTTTCTCTCTTATTGCATTGTCAAGTTATATTAGGGACAATAGTCAAAATAGTCTGATCATTTTGAGAAATGGTTCAGATGTTTTATTAAATCGGTTTAACCATTTCTCAAAATGGCTGGACAATTTTTATTCAGGAAAAATGGATATTTTTTACCACAAACCTTTCTTCTTTTATCTTTTTAACTTCTTTTATTTTTCTTATTTTATTTTATTACACCATAATTTCTATTATATTATTATTTTCAATTTATCCCGAGATTTATAGATGGCCAAAGTTAGTCTTTTGAGATCATAATGGGAATACTTGATAAAATAGTCTTGTGAACATGAATAAACTAAAGTTAATTATATGAATAATGTTCTATTGGAAATAAAAATGCCAATGAAAGACCTTTAAAATTATATGAGAAACTATCATATGGTTACTGAGTTAATTTTTAGTATGTTGAGGCATTGATGTAAAAGATATTATAAATATATTGATTTCTTCTTCCTAGTGGACAATATAAATAAATATTATGATTATCTAATATATCTTATAATATTATATTTGTGTAGGTCAATTGCATACCACATGACAGTATTCATTTAGTTGTACTATTGTATAGTTTGTTAGGTATATATATTTCTATGTAAACTATGTGACTATAATAATTTTGTTTACATATTAAACATGTAATGATTTTTTAAATATTTTGTACATAAATATCTTTTTTCATATGATTGTGTAAACACCCAACAAAAAAAAAAGTAAAGCCAGAAATGACTACACCGTCGTTGTTGATTTCAGAATCGGCAGCTACACAATTTTCGTGTAGCGACACAATTTTTATTGCCGATTTCTGAATCAGTAGTGACATAGTTTTCGTGTAGCGACACAATTTTAATTAACGATTTTTGAATTGACAGCAACACAGTTTTCATTATCGATTTCTGATTCTGCAGCTACATAATTTTCGTGCAGCGACACAGTTTTCGTGTAGCGACACAATTTTAATTGATGATTTGTGAGTCAGCTGGGGTTGTGTGCATTGACAAATCCATGCGTCAGTTGTGAAGCAGTTTCGTTGATGATTTCTAAGTTGGCAGTGTGTAACACCCATCAAAATTTTCTGTAACACCCATGAAAAACCCAATGAAAATTTAGTCTTGGGCCGACCCATGTTAGGAAAAATTGAGGGGTATAGACCGACCTGCTCTAAAGGGAAGTGTGAGGGAGTAGAACCGGCCTACTCTAAATAGGAACCATGAAGGATTTGACCAGCCCTAGGATGAACTAAATAGGGATAAGAACATGGGTAACTAGCCTTCCAAACACCCCTCCACATTTAAGAGGAGTATAAATACAACAAAGAAGAGAGAATGACCTTTGCTCTCCCCAAAAACAGCTGGCTAGAAGCCTTGGCTGTAACAACCTCTCTTCCCAAAGCAAAACCAGCAAACCTAGATGCATGCACCTCCTTTAAATGTTGGAGAAGAAGGGAGAATTAGAGAAAAGCAGAGGTGGCCTGAGCCATTAAAGGAGAAGAAGTCTAGACCTCTCCCCAAAAATCGGCCAGCAAACTCCACTGCAACAACCACTCTCCCAAGAAGAAAACCTAGCAACCAGCTATATGTACATTCTTTGAGTGTTAGAGAGGAAAAGAGAGTTAGAGAAAAAAATAAATTGTAAACCCCTGATCAAAATACTTTCAGAAGAAGAAGAAGAAGAAGAAGAAGAAGAAGTAAGATAATTAGAGAACAAAAGAAAAGAGAGATAGGTAAGTTTAGTTAAAATAAAGAGTAATAATTAACCAAGGGCTGAATTGAAATAATTGAATGAGGAGGGATTTCATAGCATGAATTTAAAAAATTAAAGGACCTAAATAAAAAAAAAACAAATAGAAGCCTCCCTCTTTTAAGGGAGGCAGATGGTTAGAAGGGGAAAACATTCCCCTATCTCCTTCCTTCCTCTTAGATAATCACCAATTAATTAGTACTTAAAAGTGTATTTTTATCAAGGTTTTATATCATCATTTTGCACTTGAAGTATCAATAACTCCTTAACTAGAACATGTTTTATAATAACAAGTTTGATAATATAAGATACCTTTAATTTATGGTAAATGTTCATTTTAAATGCAGTCCTATCACAAAAATCAAATGATTGATTAATGAGTTTAACTACTAAAATTGAGAAGACAAAGAGAGGGCTAAACTTAGAAAAGAGATGCTGGTTGAATTCAAATTAGAACACCATTCGGTTATTGGATCATAACTAGAGCTGTAGAATTTGGATTTGGGTATGGTTTATATGGATAGAAAGCTAAGGCATAGGCCTAAAACTTTCATAAAGAGTCCAATATTCAAAAGGACCGTTTTCAAGTTCAAATTCTAAGTCGAAATCTGTCCTGCAACCTAGATACTGTTTAGTATTAAGCCCATATCTTGAGTTCTAAAAGTCCAAATGACCTCATTCTTGTTTTGTTGGAAAGCTTAGACAATTTCTTAGAACTTTCATGAAGACTATCTATTCAAATTCTGATGTTAACAATGATGTTTTCTACAGACAAGAGAAGTAAGGATTGTTACCAAGTCAAGAAGTGGTCACCCACTCAACAATTAGTCATCAAATCAATAGTTCTGAATTTTGGCCTATAGAAGGAGACATTTGCCATGCATTTAGGCATCTTGGTTTTCAGATCAAGATCATGCTCTTTATTTCTTTCTTTATATTTTTGTAATGTTTAAGTTTTATTTCATATTATATTTTTTTTAATCTCTTGTTTATGCTTTTCATTTCCTTTACTATACTTATGTTCTTATCTAGTTTATTTATGTTTCTCTTCTTCATAATGTTTAGCTAAGTTTATTATGTCAATGTGAAAAGGTTTCACTAATGGTGTTAGAATAGGTATAATATAAACTCAACATGGACTTCAATGTTTATATCCAAGAAAGTTTGTTATTAACATGTCTTATTTTTTTATCTTACTAATTCTTAATACCTTGCTTGTTAAATGATTAATCTAGATTTGTGTTGTACAACCCTTGGTATAATAAATACTTGGCACTTTTATAGCCTACTGTATGGTATAATTGACACTTGTGCTATGAAAGGAACTTGATTTGTTGTTAACATAAGTTAACATCATGAATTCTTTATAATATTTAAAAGTATGGTGTTACTAAAATAAGATAATTAATATGATCATATTAAAAAATTTTAATGAACTATTAAGGATAAATCATCTGATTGGAACCTCCTTTATGTGTGGTTTTCAGTTGAGTAATAAAAAGAGTTTATACTATACTTGTTTGAAATACCATTAGTGGATCCTCTAACCTTGACAATTATTTTTATCTTTGTTTAATCCTTACATCAATATCACATCTCAAAGCTCTCTTTAAACTTATTATTATTGCTTTTGTTGTTATTGTTGTTATTATCTATAATTTATACAATTAACCTCCCTGTGGTTCGACCCCGGTCTTGCCGGGTTATTTATTATTACTTCGACACTCCTGCACTTGGGAGAAGACATCAATCTTTTGGTCGTGTCAATATACTTGTTGATATCTCATGGAATTATGGATGGAAATTATGTGAAAAAAAGTAATACTTGATGAAAAGAATGGGCAAAGTTGCCAAAGGTAGGCCATTAAAAAAAAAAAGTGTTCCATTGTGTTCTTAAAATTTCATGTTGATGGAGCTTGAAATCAAAAGAAGTTAAGTATTGGTGCTTAAAGATGGAAATTTTGTGTGCTCTTATGAGATATCTTGTTTCAAAAAATCAATTTTTATAGAATGCTATACTTCCTTTGGTTTTAGCCATTTCTTTTCCCTTCTTTTACCTCACCTAAACCTTAGCCTCATTACAACAAAAAAGTAAGACCTTTTATATTCATGCATTGCTTGTAATAGTTTAGTAATGAAGATGAGATTAAAGAGCAAGCTTATTGTAGAACATATTAATTAATTGAATTTGAGAGATTTAAACACATAAGTCCTAAACATGTGAATATTGGAGTGTATATTAATGAGAGGACCTATCACTTTAGCATGACATTAATTTCATTTAAAATCCAACGATTAATTGAGTTTTGAAGTTCGCATGAAAATAAATTCATGGAAATTTATGTTTTTATCCTTCTTAATTATATTCTTATTTATAATACATGTACTCTTGAAAATTGATAGGATATTAGTCATAGTTATTTTATTTATTTAACTTAAGTTTGATTTTATCTTTCCTTTCTCGAGGACGAGCAATAACTAAGTGTTGAGGTATTTGATGCAACCATATTATTCGATAGTTTTACCTATATTTGCCTAGTATTTTGCCTATGTTTTATATATAAAATGCCTTGATATTATTTTTTTTATGTTTTGAAGGCACTTTTAGATGTAAGATTCAAAAAGAAGTAAATTGGAGATAATTCAGACCATGTTCCAACTCGTGTCGAACTTTGGCACATTTCACCTCTGATTGATGTTTTGTGCATAGCTTGAGCTCTAGAGGTTGAAATGAAGTGATTCTAGTGGAATTAGAAAGCTAACATCCATACCTTTCTATACATATATGGCAAGAAAAATAAAAAGAGAAATAGCATGGAAATCGCAGCCTTCAAAGACAAATCTTGCATTCTGCTAGTTTTGACCTTCGGTCATTTCTACTTGAATATCTTGAGTAAGAGAAGTCCATTTGATGTAAACTTAATTTTGTTGGATTCCTGACTCGAAGACCTATTAGCCTACCAAATGTCAATAGAAAAAGGAGCTCATATGAGAGAGATATTATTTTTCTCAGACGACTCATAGATTCTGCCAACAGATAGGTTTTGTGAAGAAACAAGTCCAATTTGCTTCCCAAGCATCCAAACTGACATCCAAGTCTCTATTTGGGCAATTTAACTCCTCTATGTCCAAATTCAAAGCTTGAAGATTTTATGCAAGACTATTTCTTCTTTTTTTTAGGAATAGATGGGAATGGAATTTTGAGTATACCTCTTTATGGCATTGGTACTAGGGATGTTAACTCTTATTTGAAGCAAACTTTGCATAAGTTGAACCAACTCCAGTTATGGATAAAAATCCATAGAAACGTCAAGCTGCCATCTAAAAGACAAATTTTAGAAAACGAGCAAAATTAGATATGTTAATGGGTAAATCTAACCTCTCTTTTCTTACTAATAGAAAAGGGACATGTTAACATGTGAGAAAATAGAATTACACCACATTCCCAATTAAGCAAGATAAGTTTTAATTGGAACGCAAAATAGTGTTTAGTTGTAAAAACACATTCGTGAATGAATGACAACTATTTGAGAGGAATCTCTAACCATGGATATTTAAAAAGAAATGGTCATGGGATTTTGAATGAGAAATACATGAATGAACTAATATATTTTAAATTTTTGGATGAAAGAATATGTCAATTAATATTTGTGGTCCGATCCAAAAACTTTGATCTCGTTATGGTATATGAGAGGGCCCCGAGGCAGTCCAGCGTACCCACGCCGGCACATCACATCATACTCCTGGTAGGTGACAACACTACTTAAATGTCTCTTATTAAGCCATATAAATCCTGTAATGGATTTATTTGAGTTGTATTAATTGCCATAAAGATAAAATTTATGATATGGGTTCAATATTAGAATGAAATGATTATTGAATCCTAAAATGAGATTGGCTTCCAAGAATGGAATGTCAGGTTTATAGCAACCAATAAAGTCGTTGATGGTGATTGATAAATCATGGCGTGAAATTGGCTTCCGAGAATGGAATGTCGGATGTATAGCAATCGAATAAATTGCTAGAAGTGATCATTGAGTCATGAAATGAAATTGGCTTCCAAGAATGGAATGCTGAATGCATAGCAATCAATTAAATTACTGGAGGTGATTATTGAATCACAAATGAAATTGGCTTCCGAGAATGGAATGCTAGATATATGTATAGCAATCGATCAAATTACTAGAAGTGATTATTGAATCACAAATGAAATTGGCTTTCAAAGATGGAATGCTGGAATTATGGAAATTGATTTGGTTGCTAAGGGTGACTAAGAAATCTTGATAAGAGATATGCATCCAAGAATGGAACACCATAATGAAAGATAGAAGTATTAAAGTGTGTGTGTTACAAAACGAATCATGGAAATCTAACTAAAAAAACAGAATGATGAACTACGCTAAATTTTATTATTATAGAAAGAATCTTTTTATTGGAATATTCACGACTATCTTAGTATAATAAATTTTATTGTATTATTTCATTAACTGCAGGAATTTCCTATACCCTTTAGGTTCATCACTCCATCCGTGTGACTTGTAGATTTTAAGGAGATTTTTGTGCATGTATTGACTTCCTCTTTTGGCATGTAATTATAATGTAAACTCTTGCCGTATTGCATAATGCTACTATTTGTAACTAGTATAACTTAGACTCTTGTTTGGAGGATCATAATACATGTAGCAGTAATTTTCATGTTTATTATTACAAGGCAAGTCTTCTTTATTTTTGGTTACTGTTATTTTTCTACTTTATGAGTAAGCATTTTATACTTGTTTATGATGCAGAGATGATGAGATAAAAAACAATTATTATTGATGTGAATTCTTAAGATTCAAGTTGCTAATGTGAGTTGTATGAGACTTTCATTAGGATGTCAATAGCTTGGTAAGGATAAATACAAAGGAAACTTTGCCAAATTTTTTATAGGAACCTAAAAACCAATTCCATCAATTTTTGGCTTTGAAAAAGCTAGGTCGTTACATAAATGGCCGAAACTATGGAAGGAAGATGGGTGTAGGAGGCCGGCTAGTGCACTTGGAGAAGGGAGGAAGAAATCAAAAGTAGAAGGGAAGAAAAACTATTAAATTGCTTCCTAAAGCTGTTGAAAACTGTGAGGTATGAACCAAAACCCTTCTCCACCTGTTCTTGTGACTTTGGGACCAAAAAGAAGAATAAAACCCCAGCTGTTAAGGAAATCTATACTAGGAAGAGGGACGAAAATGGGGCCGAATAGGGGACCTAACTCCAGAACATTCAACAAGAGAAATGAACAAATTTGAATGAACAAACTTGAAAGAGGGTCGGCCATAGTTGAAGGGCTGGACAACATGTAATTGTGTGATGAAATGTATGACAATGACCTTGTTGAACTCCTAAGAACATATTCAAACTAAAACAGAATGTATGTTGATGATTAATGCCTTGATTTTTCACATATGATTAATGAACTTACATGAAATGTGTAAAGAAATGAGGAGATGCATGTAGTGTGATTATGTTGGATTCCTAGGAACGTTTTGTGTGCTGGAACCGAAATTTATGTTGACGTTCATGCTTGAATTTTGATATGAGATTGATGGGTTTACATGAGAATGGTTCAAGTAAATGAAAATATGTTGTGGCATGATTTTTGTAATTACACTTGTGATAAAAATGAAATAGAACCCGTAAATGTTGTAGAATTGTTATTAGTTGTGTTGATACATTGCCATGATACAAATGTGAATGCATGCAAGAATGTATGGTAGTAGCAATGTTAGGTGCTGGTATTGGAAGTGATGATTTGAGAAAAACCTTAGTAGATGAACATACGGAGATGTTTTCGTGTTGTTTGATAATGTATGATGAATGGAGAGTGGTTCAACGAGGTTCTATGTCCAAATAGATTGAGAAACGTTGGGAGGGGGAGAAAGCCTAGTGTAAACCTTATGCTTAGCCAAAAGAAAGAAATAGAACTAGAAACAACTCCATCGCCATTGTCGATTTTTGAATCAGCAGCGACATGGATTGCGTTGATGATTTATGGGTTGGCAATGACTCAGGTTTCGTCAATGATATCTATGTCAATAGTAGAATATGTAAGCTAATGATTTTTCAAGTTGGCAGCAACTCAGTTTTCATCAATGATTTCTGAGTCAACTGTGAACCATATGCGTTGATGATTTCAGCGTCAGCTGTGAAACTGTGTTGCGGTGATGATGTTTGAGTCGGCAGTGACTCAGTTTTCATCAACGATTTCTGAGTTAACGAAAGACTAGGTACGCAGATGATTTCATACGTCAGCTATAGGAATGGATTGCATTGATGAATTCTGTGTCGCTAGTAAATCAGTTTTTACTGTCAATTTATGTCACCAGTGAACCAGTTTTCGCTGTCAATTTCTGGGTCACCAGCAAACCAGTTTTCATTACCGATTCCAGTGTCACCAGTGAATCAGGTTTCGTTGTCGATGTTCTATGATAGACTTCCGTATCAGAATGGACTTAAATGCCTGTAACAAATTCATTGTATGATTGTGTATTTATGGAATACTTGAATGTGAACATGTGGATTCTTGAAATATATATGGTGATGAGTTATGTGATTTTAAAATGCAAATATGCTGATTTGTGGCCATTGATGTGATTAGGTGGTCCGACCGGGATCAAACCTCTGACCAGGAAAGGACACCCCACGGGAGGAACAGGTAAGTGACTTTCACCCCTTCTAGCATAATGTTAATTTCCCAAAATGAACTTGTTACAAAGTGTCTTTTATTGTGTATAGCTTGCACCAAACTGTTGTGGAATGTTTGTGAGGTGGAGGTAGTGTAGTGTAGGGTGTTTTTGCAAAAGTTATATTTTTAAAATGTTTTTTAAGCTTTTTTTTTACCGTAAAATATATGAAGTTGATGCATTTTAAGTATTTTGTTTTTGTTAATTTTGATGTGCTAATATAAAAAAATTTAAAAAAATTATTTTAATATATTTTCAATTTAATAACATTATAAAATACTGAATAATAAAATTTTAAAAAAATCAATTAAAATAAACAATTCAAGTTAATTAGGTTAAATTGTCATATCTATAATCTAGATTATGATACTAGAATAACTTCGTAAAACAATTAAAACAAATAATAAAATTTAATCTCTAACAAATCAAATATAGTGCCTTGTAAGGTGGAGGTGGTGCAATGTATGGTGTTCTTGTAAAAGTCTCATTTTTAAAAGTGTTTTTCAAGTTATTTTTTACTTGAAAATATATCAAATTGATGTATTTTTAAATATTTTTTAATAATTTTAACATGTTAATATTAAAAATTAAAAAAATATATTTTAAAATATTTTTATTTTAAAAACACTTTTATAAAATTAGCTGCAATATCAAACATATTAGTCTTCTGTTAATTTGAAGATGTATAAATTTAATGTTGTTGACTTAGCGGTAAGATATTATTACTGTGAAGTGGGCAAAGTGCACGTGTAGTTTGGAATGTCATATCCCGAGGTACATGATAATTGAAAGTGGGGAATAATGGCTTAAACTATAATTAATTATATCATTGGCGACAAAAAATGTATGCCATTCGTCATGTTATCATATTCTTGTACAAATCTTAGAGCATATTATTATCTCCTTACAGACTTTAAAGAAGGTTGTGATCAGAAAATTATTTTTCTAAAATACATTAATCTAAGTTTTTTTTTGTTTTATATATATATATATATATATATATATATATATATATATATATATATGGTATGATTAACAACTAAATGGAAAGAAACATACTTTTAATATATGAAAATTATTCCAAGGATATCTTATGGTTAAAAAAGTTATGTGTACGAAATATATGAGTAATTAAAAAAAAGAAGCACTCCCTAAATAAAGATGCGATTGCTTGTGAACAAAGTAGCTTAGGTGTGTTCATGCGCTAAAACATCATTTATTGCATGTCGGAGACTCCAATCCACCTTTAACATTTGAATTAAACAAACAAACAAACAAAACCCGGCAAATCAAATAGAGGATTGTATTTGTCGGAGACAAATGAATCATTATCACTTCCAACATTTGTTTTTCTCAATCAAATGGCGCAATTAGGGGTGGATTAATTACATAAAATAAAGTAGGTCCTCGAACTTCACATATACTATATCTCAAACTATGTGATCTATCAAATATTTCTTGCCGACCCCGAACATGCATAGTCAAGTGAATATTAAACCGCAGCAACATTTTACTTGCTTGACTTTCGTTTATCACGGAAGGGAAATCATACAAAATTACGATATTGCTCTAATTTGCATGGTTTTCCCACAAATTCGTGGCAGGGCATCATGACCAAACAAGATAGATAGGGTTAAGAACCCATGCTTGTACGTTTAGTTCATCGAATCTTCATTTCTTTAAGACATTTAACACACACTCCATTTGGCCTAAGTCTGTCATTTCAAAGAAAGAAGAGAGAAGAGAACATTTCGCGTTTACGGTGATCACAAGTCTTCTCCATCCTCTTCATACATCAAGGCCATGTGTTTGTTCCATAAAGGTTACATGATGTGGTTCTAGTACCTGATTTTCACGGAAAATTCACATGGACTAACATGTAATGCCACCATTTCGAATTTGCAGTCCTTGATTTCTACACACAATCAAGCTATCCATGTGTATGTGCCATTACTATGGCCCTTTGCCTAATTTATATGTCCGTTTCCATTTGACATAAAAGTTGAAACAGTTTCACGTTATTCTATTAATTTTTACTATATTGGCAAGCCATGTGTGATGTGCGTATATATATATATGAGATAACCTTTCCATTTGGGTATACTATTCACCTTGCAATAGATACCATTTAGAGAACAGATTCAATATATATATATATATATATATATATATATATATATATATATATATATATATATATAGTTGTTTGTCTTTTATCATCTTATAAACCACCTTACACTACTTTCTCTCCACCCACCCCCTTTTTTAAAAAAATAAAATTCCTAATCACAGGAAAAAGGAAAAAGAATTAATGTTAAATAAATATGTCGAGGGATGCGAGAGAATATTCTAGTACTCTTAATATTTTTTAAGGTTCAATCAAAGAACTAATTAAAGTAAATAAAACACAAGTTTTATCAAGTTTGGTTTTATATATTAATTGCACCAATCACACACACCGATTACGAAAAGCTTCCAAACATATATATTATTAATGGGGTAGCAAAAGAAATATATATTAATCATTATCAGTCTAGAAGAATCAAATTAAGATGGTGATGATAATCCTAATTGAAGAACTTAATTGTTGGTTGTTGACAAAAATATAAGTTAGTTTATGAACTTTGTTGCAACAACAAACAATTGAGGGATGGGAGAAGTAAGGGAAGGGTTGTCTAAATTTCTTGTAGCACGTGACTCTGCTAGGCAAAAGCGTTAATTTGAAATTTCATATACATTCCTGTATATATTAGAGATTTTCTCCCAATAATACAATGTACCAGCCAATGACATAACACGTGCATGTCGTGTATGCCAGGGAAATGGCATGTGAAATGAGGTTTTGATGATCAAGCTAGCAACACTAACGTAGTTATGTCCCAAACAAGGAAGAAAAACAATAATGTATAATGTCTGAGTTATGAACATTGAAATATTGATTTTGCTTGGTTGCCATCCAGAATTGCAATAATGCATAATGCATGAGAGAGGTAAAAAGACATGATCATTGAAATATTTATTTTGCTTGGTTGCCATCTTAGATTTGCACCAGTTATCTTGCCCTTGATACACTGCAGAAATAAATTGAACTTAATTTCATGCTGTGATATGGTTGTGGTATGAATCCTCATAATATATGTTAATTAAAAAATTAAAAATTCATGATTATACTTAATATATATATATAGTGAATTTAGAGGGAAATTTTATTCTGCATATAGACTAACTAATCTATTTGGTATTTCTTAAAAACTCTGTACAAGTTTCAAGTCCAAAGGACTTTCACTTGAAGGAGTGTGCTAGAGAATAATATAAATCATATCCTGAGACCTCACCTAACAGCTTAAGCTTTTGGGTTGAGATGGTTCTTTGACACATATAATCTAACTAATAACATCCTATTTGGTATTTCTTAAAAAGTAAAGAAAGAGATAGTAAAATCTAGAACACATAAAATTATAAAAATATCTTAATCTTGTAGTTCTTTCTTTTATTTTTATTATTTTATAATGAATTTTAAAAAAATAACTAATAAAATACCATTAGTTATTCTTAATATATCATAATAAAATTACACGGATACATGGTAATAATAAATCTTAGAATATAGGAAAAGGCATTGGTTAAGTTTATAAGGAATAAATTAGCCCCATTGTTTAATTGCGAGTTAAGCGATCTTCGTAAACTACCTAGGCATTTAATGCAATGCTAACTCATCCTTCATAAGGGAAAACTAGATAATTAGTTCGTATATGGATCGGATCATAAATTTTTAAATGTAAAACAATTGTGTAGATGTGATGTTAATTTCTATTTGCAAGTTAGATTTTAATTGATGAAGACCACTCTAACAATTTTTTTTCTCTCAAGCAGGATGACATACCAATCTAAACTAACTTATTAAATCGACAACTCAAGTTATGGATTTGACTAGATTTAATAATATTGTTTTTTTAAATAATTATTTAATTATATGATAATAAAAAAATATATGATATCAAGAAAGCAACCGGTTAGAATTTAAAAAATAATGATGATGATGGGTTGTATAAAAATACTTGTTAATATCATAAAAAAATTTATATATTCTTATTCGAAAACAAAGTAAAAATTAAATAATATTCAATCAAATGGAATCAATTAACACAATGATTACTTTTTTTCGAGGTCGGATTGTGGTCCAACAACAACTTTTTCTCTCCTTTACAATTTTTTAGTGACTTTCTCTTTTATCTTTCAAGTTTAATTACTGAAAAATAAACAAAATGGATGTTTGGATCAAAATGAATATTCTAAAGATTTTAAGGTTGGCAATATATTTTCTTTATGTTTTACATTGTGGTCCTTTCACTTTTGATTTTTTGGCCACATTTGGTGACCAAAAAGTTGGGTTAGACCTCAAGTACCCTAAAAAAAAAATTATTTTTCACTAAATAAACACATTAGAGGCCTCATTAAACCCATTTAGAGTCTTAAATAATAATTTTTGAACCTTGATCTACTTCGTTAAGGAGGATGGCAAGCAAAAAATATCTCAATAGAATTTTTCTCATTGAATAAAACTCATTGACACCAAAAATAACTTTTTTTAGTTGTAAGAAGTGGTCCCACGACTTTCTCTCTTATTGTTATTTTCCAATGACTTTCTCTCACCTCTCTCAAACAAGGGATTGAAAAAAATAAGAAAAATAAGTCTTGGACCAAATTAATAGATAGGAAAACTCAAAGAACCAATAAGTAACTTTGAAAAATACCCATGGAGAAATCTAGGAAAAAACACAAGAACCATTTTTTTCATTTTTTTAAAGGCTTGCCATTTCACTTCTTTCTCAATTTTAGTCCTTTAATTTCTAATCTCTTTTAAACTATAAAACCAAATTATTTTCTGCAAAATCGAGCACCAATCTATTGCTGAGATTTTTTTAAGACTATGATAACCCTATAGAACGCAAATATAAATAAATCACAAAGCCCAAACTCTAATAAACACAATATCAAAGGACTAAATTGAAAAAAAAATGACAAAAAAGAAAAGAAAAATAAAGGACAAAAAACAAGTTATTGAGAGAATACGTACTAACTTGTAGTAATTTATAAGGGAATGAATAGTAAAATTAAAAAAAAATAGATTATTTTTTAATTAAAACAAGAAAACTACTAGACTATCAATAAATAGACAATTAAAACTATTAGGCTATGATTTGATTCATTATATTGAAATATGATAAACTTAAAGACGAATAGTTCCTCCATGACCATATTGTTTTAGGTTTCGTAGTGGAGTCGTCATATAGCAACATGCACAATTAAAGTGGAAGGGAAAAAATCAGGGGATTGACAATCTAGTAGCATGCTATTTAGCATGGAAGAATATTATAAGACTTTTGATTATGGTAAGAAAGTTTAAGGAAAACTTATATTATACATATTAAGTAGGTTGAGGAACTAAAAAAAACAAAAAAATACTAAAAAACTGTAGAAAAACGGTTCATTTCATAAAAACAAATTAACGAAACACAGACCAACAATTATTCCAAATATAAATAATGTTATGTGAAAATTTAGGCACAACAAAGCATTATCATAAAAAAAAATAGATATAGTTAAAAAGATGAATTAAGCATGGCAATGTTATCCCTCTATAAAGATATAGTTACTACATATACATGTAAACATTTTATAAATCAGTATATAAAAGAAAATTCACTTATAAATTTGTTGATAAATTATGAACTTCAAGTTGTAGATTAAAGCAATGATCAATCGTATGACATTGAAACAATTTATTATATGTCCTCTAGAGCTTGTTATTGATTGTAATATTGTTTCCTAAGATTTTGTAGATTGTTGTGTAAGAGAAGAATTAGAAAAGGACCTTGCAATTTTAGAGGGCACGAGAAACAATCCCTTGCATAAGCTCTCATTGATAAGAATGATCAATAAATGGTCAACCAATGCAATAGCATCCTTTACTATGTCGTCAAGGCACACCTAACAATAACGAATTTGCAAAGAAAAATCAATGCAACCCATGAAAAGCATAAAGATTTTTAATTTGATATTTGTTGGATGAAGCAATTGAAGAAATTGTATTCTATGTCTAAAAAACATGGATGAAAACATAAAGTACAAAAACAATTCAAAAGCTTCTACAAACCAACATCATGCCAATGATGTCCAACAAATAATTCATTGCATTGACAACAATATCAATTCAAGTCCTTTGTCTTTAACTCCATAAATCTTCACCATTATTTAAACATGGACCTTGCAATAGCAATATGGAACAAACCTAACCAAACTGCATAAGGAAAATAATACCCAAGGACAAGGCCCCAAATAAAACCATGGCAACTATAGCTGCAAGGGAAAAAAAATGAAAAATAAATATATCCAAAACGCTAATCATGTTAGACTTTAGGGACTGAAACAAAAAAACAATAGTGATGTGAACAAGCAATTGTGAGTGGAAGAGCAGGGCATTAACGGGGTAAATGTATGAACTCTTTTAATTGTTTTTTTTGTGGTTAATATTTTCTTCTTCGTATATATAGGCATCAAACATTAAATTTTGCACATGATCAAACTTCCATTGTAATTTATTGACCATAAAATACTTGAAAAATAATAAATGGGCAAATGCTAAGTGAAAAAGGAGGGTACAAATTAGTTGTCATCAATTGTAGAACCTCGTGAACTAATGTTTGATTTAGTTAGGTCAATGACCAATAAGAGCATCTCATGTCAAGAATGGTTTACTAGTAAAAATTGATTTTATCTAAAACATTAGCCAAATAAGTTAAAAATATTGGTGGAATAGCACAATTTAAAAAAAATAGTCAAACAGCATAATTTTAGCCTATCATGATTCACAAATGTAACATTTCATGGATGTCGCAATTCTAAAGCATGACAACTTATCATGTCGCGTCTCAAAATTATGACATATCATGAAATTAAACCCCAACCTCCTTTCTTCTCCCCCAACAGAAATAGACTCTCCCTCTCTCTCTAAAAAACCAATGGTTAGCCCCCTTCCTTCTAAAAAAAAACCTAAAAAATAATTGGTTTTTATCATAAAACACCTAAAAATCACATCCACTTCATCTTTAAGCCTTAAAGAATGTTTTTCTCATTAGAAACCGTCGCCCTAGTTGTTGCCTCCTCTCCCCAACCATAACCACCACACAACCACCACTTCCCAACTAAAAAGTAAGGTAAATATTCTACATTACTATTAATTTTATGGGTTTTATATTTAATTTGTGATTGATATATTTGTGATTAAATTATTGTTTAGGTTTAGTTTGATTTAATGTTTTTGATAAATTAGGTATAGATTAAGTCAATTATGGTTGATTTCATGCAATTGAACATGAAAATAACATGAGTTTGGTTGAGTTTTCAAGAATTTTATTTCATAGTACATGCCTACTTGGCTCATTGATACTTTTATCTTGTGGTTATAGGACAAACACAAATCAGAGGATAAATTTGTCGGCATTGTAAGTATATTTAACTTTAATTAACACTTTCGTTACTTTATATTCAATGTGTTTATGTTTTAAATTGTATTATAGGATAAGGTTAAGATATATTACCGAACATATAAGTTGATGAAACTACGTGATTGAATTAAGCTATTTTTGTTCTAGGCATAATGTTTATGCATTATTTGCTTGAAGCACTTCAAGCTTGATCAAGGATTGATTAATGCTCTAATTGAGCGATGAAAACGTGAGACATACATGTTCCACCTCAAGAACTTGGAGATGACACCTATATTACAGGATATAATAGTTCTGTTTGAATTTCTTATCGATGGACATGCAATAACATCCAATGAAATGTGTAATCTAGTTACGCTATGTGAGCATGTATTTAGAGTGACACCCCTTCCCACTGAATTGAAAGAGGGTAGGATATGCCTTAAATGATTTGATGAGATATTTGTCACACCATCAGATGATGTTGACGACGAGGTCTTGTGCATGTATGCATTAAATTATGACTTTAATATGTTACATATTTTTGAATTATTTTTTAATCTTGTTATGATCATTGAAAGATGATGCAAGTATGCTAGCGCATATTTATTGCATATGTTTGATAGCATTCTATTCATAGATCTCACACATGTATTTATTTTACGCTTCTTGAGGATTTTAATGCGATCTCCATATATAGCTGGGGTTTTGTTGTCTTGGCATGTCGTATGGATAATGTATTGCATCCATGAAGGGGACAAAACAAGTTGGGAGATATATCTACATTTACAGGTATAAATGAGACAATTTAAAATTCTCATTTACATTTACATTTCAAATCTTTGTAATAAATGAAAAAAAAAAAACACTCATATGTTTTTTCAAAATAGCTATGATCATGGGAGCATCTCAATATAGGCTGACCTTAAATTCTGAGGAAGTAAGTTATGACTGTCTATATTATATAAGTTACACTTCAACTCCCATTAAGTAATGCAATGTTTAAAATAATTATATGCAATTATATTGTCTAAATGTGACTTGAAAAAAAGCTAATAAGCTTGTAATTTGTAATGTTAGGTGGTATGCGATTAAGGTATTTAATAATAATCCTACATATGTATTGTAATTATATTGGAGTGAGCTCGATATGCAGCATTCTTTCCAGGTATAAATGAAACAATTTAAAATTCTCATTTACATTTACATTTCAAATCTTTGTAATAAATAAATAAAAACCACTCATATGTTTTTTCAAAATAGCTATGATCTTGGGAGCATCTCAATATGAGCTAACCTTAAATTCTAAGGAAGCAAGTTATGACATTTTAGATTATATAAGTTACACTTCAACTCCCATTAGGTAATGCAATGTTTAAAATAATTATATGCAACTATATTGTCTAAATGTGACTTGAAAAAAAAGCTAATAAGTTTGTGATTTGTAATGTTAGGTGGTATGCTATTAAGGTATTTGATAATAATCCTACATATGTATTGTAAATATATTGGAGTGAGCTAGATAGGCAACATCCTTTCCAGGTATGTGTTAAAAAACTGTGTTGTCATTATTTTGACACGTGTATTGTAGGTAAATTAGGCTTTGTACGAAGATAATAAACTGATAGTTGCACTTATAGTTTACATTAGCAGGATAGATAAATAGACTGTAGTGGTTCTGTTAGGTTTTTTTAGATGGTTGGGCTACATTTTTCTAATCGAGTAATGCGATAGTTTGACTACATGAAACACATTTTGGTTGACATTGATATCGGCGATGAGTTGCACGCCGTAAATTATCAAGGTAAAATTGACAATTATGACTCGTAAAACCTCCATAATGGGATGCATGAAGTAATGAGGTATTTACCGAGATTCATCATATGATTACATAGGAGAAGTATATGATTTGGTATATTGGTATAACATGTCGGGTCATCACACTAGGCCCCGTGTAAGTTCTTATACCAAAAGACTTGCAGTATGAGCAATATGTGTAACAGGTTCAAAATACTGGAAGTAATTGTAACTTTTTAGAATGAATATATGTTTAATGATGCATTTTATCTATGGAACCTTTAATATATGAATTTGATGAATATTATGTCGGCTTATTGATATGAGAGGGTTGAGAGGTCGCCTTTGTGCTTTTAATTTTGATGAAGAAAACGAAGGATACATCTATGTGTTTTCTTGGTTCACTATTTACCGTAATGCACCTGCAAGCTTTAGAAAAACATTAACTCTTGATGATATCGTGGCTGAGAATGAGGCCACTCCGACAAAAAATAGTCATGTTATTGATGAACCTGTCCATCTAGTAGAATACAATAGTGTAGATAGATAGACATGCTTATATGTTATCGATGTATTTTATTATGTTAATTTGTTAATTATGAGTTTTATGTTGTGTTAGTTTGTTAGTTATGATTTTTTTATAATTTTAGATAGGGTTAAGGTTTAGTGTTTATAGGTAACTTCAGGGGAAAAAAGTGGTTTGGTGATTGTCGCGGTTACCAAATGCAACATTTAAAGAAGTTGCATTTTGAAAACATTAACTCTAAATTTTCCCTAAATTCAAATGAAATTTTTATTATAAAATGCTTGATAAAAAATTAATTATAATGATGAAACGAGAACAAAAATCATAGTTATTATGTAATTCATCATAAATCCAAAAGAAATTTTGATTACAAGCTAATTAAAAACTACATAAATTATAAGAAAAGAAACTTTTAAAAAATATAGTTTTTATGCAATATTTAATTTTATAAGAAAAGAAGCCTAATCTAAACAATATTATGATTATGTCACTTCCAAAAGGTCAATCATGAGTACTCAAACCCCTTGGATAATTTTTATTGGCTTAAGTCTCCAAACTGCCATTGTTTATTAAAAATATACCAAGATAAACACGATAAATAATTCCTTTCAATAAAACAATTAAATACAAAGGTTGCTAGTGTTTTGATGGTTATGACAATTCTAAAATGCAACAAGAAGTTATATCTTATAAATATGACATTTATATAAATGTTGTTTTTTTCAAACATAATTTTTTTATATTTCATGTTTTGAAACTCAGTACAATCCATATTAGTTCATTTTGTTTTACAGCTGTGTTATTTCATAAAAAATAATTAAATTCTCTGTACTAATAGAAAAATATTGGTAAACAATTGAGTAAAGGCCTGGAAATGTAGGCTTCATGAATCTTACGGATACATCTGAATTAGCATAACATGGCAAATTGACATTTTTGTATGAAATTCAGTGATTGGAAGTCCCTGATTGGTGATGAGAAATATCCTATGATCACATGGTGTTGTGTATGGAGACATGCACATAAAGGCCCACTTTGTTTGAGAAAAAACACACACATTTCTCTAAGCCCACTTGAGATCAAACCCCATGTTGGGAACACACAGAAGAAGTACATGGTCTCCTTATTCTCTCTCTTTCACTTAAAAAAAAAAATATAAAACATCAAGCATAGTCCACTTAATTCTCCAATGCACTTGTCTTCATCACATCCAACATCTCTCTCTCTCTCTCTCTCTCTCTCTCTCTCTCTCTCTCTCACACACACACACACACACACACACACACACACACCCTGTTAACTTGCTTTTGTGGTCCTTCTCTTTATAACTCTCTTATCACTATCTCCAATTCTTCACCTCCCTAACTAAGCTAATTACTACATCTAACACATTCCTTCTATCTTTACTTTTCTTCTCATCTTCCCTTACCGCCGATATATCTTCCCATTTGCTCTTTTGGGTTCTTCAACACTCTTCCTTTTACCAAAACCAGCTGGGTTTCAAAAACTTTGAAGCAGACACGTGCCAAATTTTTATTTATAGGCTGCAGGCATGTCTAGCAGAAGGTCAAGGCAGTCTAGTGTTCCAAGGATCACTGATGATCAAATCATCCACCTTGTCTCCAAATTACGCCAGCTTCTCCCTGAGATTCGTCAAAGGCGCTCCGATAAGGTACTTTAACCCCCGCTCTGTCTTTCACTCTCTCTTTTATGACAGTGAAGGAAGAGAGCGACATGAAATCTTGTAGGGGAAAGTAGGTGGAGAAATACATGAGTAATGTTGCACATGATGCATGTTCGACAAGAATAGTGTATTACAGTTATAATAATTGCACTCTCTAGACATTTCGAACTACGACCCGGCCATCAAGGAAAGTATTTTCATAGCTATCCAAGTTCTCTTTGACCTTCACAGTTTTCGTTGTTGGATTGGACCACCCAAAGGAAGAGCCGAATAATGCATTTTATGGTCTTATAATTGACTGCTGTTTTTGACAATTTGGTCCATACCCTTTGGCTACATCATGTCAATGTTATGGATAAAAGTAGTAATTACTAGTTACTACTGTATGGTTTAGACTAAAATAAATAACACGCATATATTTATGACAATTTGGTAGTTTGCAAGACATTTAGAATTATTATCTCTCCAATAATAATGTTAATTAATAATTAGCAAGGGTTTATATATACTTGTTCTTGAATGATATGAATTTTGACTTTTTTAAATACATGATATGATATGATATGCAGGTATCAGCTTCTAAGGTCCTACAAGAAACTTGCAACTATATCAAGAACTTGCATAGGGAGGTTGATGATTTAAGTGAGCGATTGTCTCAGCTTTTGGCAACAATTGATTCTGATAGTCCTGAAGCTGAGATAATAAGGAGTTTAATTATGTAATATTATGATCAGGACAGGTCCTTGGGTTAGTTTATATATATGTTCTCATTTTAATGTACTTGTTATTTTAATGTACTTGTTAGTAGGTTTTTATCGCTTCTCGACCAAACAAGGGTTAGCATATGCATGCATCAATTTTACGATATGCCATATGAGATAGGCAATGTATTTAAGTTGTATAATAAAAGGGAATTGCACTAGCAAAGCCAAATTTATGCATAATCTATATAGAATATGGGATTTGAGTTAATTAGTTATATATATATAAAAGGTTGATACCTGACACGACTAAAAGATTGATGTACTCTTCCAAGTGCAGGAGTGTCATATATAAAAGGTTGATACTTGACACGACCAAAAGATTGATGTCTTCTTTCAAGTGCAGGAGTGTCGAAGTAATAAATAACCCGGCAAGACCGGGGTCGAACCATAGGGAGGTTAACTATATAAATTATAAATAATAATAATAATAATAATAATAAGTTGAAGAGAGTTTTGAGATGTGATATTGATATAAGGATTAAACAATGATAAAAACAATTGTCAAGGTTAGAGGATCAACTAATGGTATTTCAAACAAGTATAGTATAAACTCTTATTACTCAACTGGAAACCACACACAAAGGAGGTTCCAATCCGATTATAAATTGTTAACATGATTACATTAGTTATCTTATTCGAGTAATGCTAATACTTGTAAATGTTGTCAGGTATTCATGATTATAACTTATGTTAACAACAAATCAAATTCCTTTTATAGCATAGGTGTCGGTTATACCATACGATTTGAGCTATGAAAGTGCCAAGTATTTGTTGTACCAAGGTTATACAATATAAATCTAGATTAACCATTTAACAAGCAAAGTATTAATAGTAAATAAGATAACAAATACAAAACATGTTAGTATCAAACAATAAAGTCCTGTTGAGTTTATACTATACTTATTCTTACACCTTTACTGTAACCTTTTCACCTTGACATAATAAACTTAGCTAAACATAATGAAGAAGAGAAATATAAATAAGATATAAGTTAACTAAGTAAAGGAAAGGAAATGAAAAGCATAAATAAGAGATTAATATAAACATTACAAAAATATAAAGAGAGAGCAAGAACATGATCTTGATCTGAAAACCCAAGATACCTAAATGCATGACAAATGCCTCCTTTTATAGGCCAAAATTTAGAACTATTGATTTGATGACTAATTATTGAGTGGGTGACCACATCTTGACTTGGTGACAATTCTTATCTTCTTGTCTGAACAAAACATCATTGATAACATCAGAATTTGAATAGACTTAAATCATGAAAGTTCTAGGAAATTGTCTCTGCTTTCCAACAAAAAAAGAATCAGTGCATTTGGACTTCTAGAACTCGAGATATGGGCTGAACACTGAACAGTGTCTGGGCTGCAGGACAGATTCTGACTTCTCCGTTGTTGCTAAGATTTGGACTTCCAAACAACAGAATTGAGTCTTGCACTTCTATGAATGTTTTAGGCCCATGTCTTAGCTTTCTAGCCATATAAACCAAATTGAAATCAAAGATCTACAACTCCAAATATGACCCAATAACTGAACAGTGTTCCAATTTGGACTGAACCAGCATCTCTTTTCTAAACTTAACCCTCTCAATCAATCCTTTGATTTATGTGATAGGCCTCCATTTAAGATGAACATTTACCATAAATTAAAGGTATCTTATATAATTAGATATGTTATTATAAAACATGCTTTAGTTAAGGAGTTATTGATACTTCAATTGCAAAATGATGATATTAAACCTTGATAAAAATGCACTTTTAAGTACTAATCAATACCAAAATACAAGGCTATGCTTGGAAATGTGGTTGAAGTTACTTTTCAAAGTGTTTTTTTGTTTAAAAATGCATCAAAATAATGTTTTTATTTTATTTTTTTAAAATTTATTTTTAACATCAGTATATTAAAATGATCTAAAAAAAATAATTAAAAATTAAAAAAATCAAAATTTATTGAAATTTCAGTGTAAATGGAGCCGGGGTCTAAGTTTACATGAAATATATTTCGAGTAAGACTTGTCCATCTTTATAGATAGACACTAGTAACATAATACATATTCATCGTGTGTTCTTGTCGGTAAGTAGGGGATCAAGTCGCACATAATGGAATCACAAAACCTAAAAATATAAATTATTACCGGGTACTGATTTGATAGAACATCAATTAATTCATTATTTAGTTAATTAAGTGATATATACTGTAATATACTCTGCCAGGTTTTTAGTCAATTCGCTTTTTAGTTTCTTAATTTGTTATTTTAGTATTGGGATTTATTTGTTAATACTAGAATTCATGCCTTAATAGGATACTGGTCGCGGGAGTTCCAGAATTCTTCTTTGGAATTTTGTAGGAGCAAAACCAAAAGAAATTATTTAAGAAAATCTCGAATTTTACTATTATTTAGATCTTAGCTTAATAACTTGATTCCATGAATTTTTTTTTTGAAAAATAATTTTTTATTTATTTATGGTAATGCTAAGTGTTATAAAATCATAAATTAAGTTATTAAATGAAAGTTTAAAATAAATTTATATTATTCTTTTAATATTCTTTTAATAAAATAAAAATTTAGGCTTCAAACGTTATACTTATGTTTACTATTATCTAGTGCCTACTATTTTAAAATTAATTAAAGAAAATAAAGATGATAATATTCAAATTTCTAACCATCTACTTATCATCAAAATTATAAAGTACCAAATACAATATTAAAAGCTTAAACTTTTAGACATAAATTATTTTTAATAGGATATCATAATCTTTTGAAGAGATCAAACATCCCAACAAACATTAAAGATTAAGGAGCCAAAGCAACTTGGTAACAAGTGTTAAAAAATAATTCCACATTTAAAAAAAAATATAACAAAACAAAATAATATAAAAGATTGATAATCACTCAATCACCACAAGGTTTCAGTCTTTTGAATAAAATTCAAACTCAATTATAAAAATTTAATGTGGAATTATCCTTTAAATTGCTAATTTGAGGTTTCAAAAAAAGTTTACAACTTGACCTAACAAGAACTTTACCTTAAAGAACTAAAGTTATATGTAATTGATCATTCATACCCTATGCCTATAATGAGACGCGAACAATAAGTATAAATCACAACAAAGTTGATCAATCCTTTAAAGAGTTTGCATGTTTAATCAAGAACTTAGTGTCAAAATCACTCAACCATACAAAGAGAAAAAGACATACAATATGGACAACCTTATATAAAAATTCATCAACTCCATAAAAATCCTTACATAAGAGTATTTATATATAAACCCTAAAACTAATGGTTCAAACATACATCTAATTTAAATAAAGTTCAAACTAATTAAAATCAAGTTTAAAATAATAAAACAATAGTCTAAGATTACTTTCCATCCTTTGCCACATATGACAATAAAACAAATCCAAGAAAAATAATTGTTAAAGAATCCTTACTAAACAAAAGTCTAATGCCTTGTAAAAGAAGAATAAATCTCTAACCAATTAATTTTTCTTATTTGATATGAAATCCTTATAAAATAAGTAAGCCAAAGGCTGCCATATAAGTTATAATAGCATTAAGAACTCCTTGTAGTGAATGAAATTCATAAATCTTAAGGAAACAATGTCTTTTTTTGTTTTTGGCACTTCGTTGGCAGATTCTAGGCCCAACTTTAAACATGTTGTTTTTTCTTGTCCAAATAAATTATGAGACTTGCCTTATATTTTTGGAAAGGTACAGATATCTAGTTTCTAACCCAATTCGAATCACATCTGAATGCCTCCTATAGCTTCATATATGATCCGAAAAGTAGATAAATGTCTAGATTGACATCTTTGAACTTTTTTAACCAAAGTCTCTTAACGTAGCTCATTGAAATCTTCTTGGATCCACTTCGTTTTGGGCCTTAGAATAGTCCTAATAGACACTCTTAATGGATCTTTTAATGTTGTAGCCAGGATCACATCATCCCCTCTCTCTTCAAAATGATTCGACATCATCACTTACATCAAACAAAGAAAGATTAGAAACATTGAATATAACGCTAACATTATATTTACCTTATAGATCCACTTTTGAAGGGATTGACTCCTTCAAGGAATCTAAATGAATCTTCTCCTCTAAGCATCAACTTTGATTTTCTATGTTAAGAAAATCTTTGTTTGCGTATGTGCATACAAACTCAATCTCCTAATTCAAAGATATCCCTTTTTTTGTCTTTTGTTTGGTTGGAATGCATACTTCTCATTATTTTTCTCAACATGTTGTTGTGCTTTATTAAATAATGCTTTCATCACCTGTATGTTTTCTATTACTATTTAGTCAAACTCTTTCATAAACAAGTAATGAAATTAAATCTAGCAGAGTTAAACCATAAAATATTTTAAATGGTGAATAATTTCCCAATGTAATAGATTTGCATATAACAATTTATTTTGTAGCATATTAAACAAAAATCATAAACTCTCAATATGCTTACCTAGATTTTTACTATGAATATCATCAAAGTAATCAACAATCAAGCTACCTATATGTCACACATGTGTGGCGTCGCAACGATTGTCCACCATTCTTAGAGAAAAATGTAATGGTCTATCTGACAAATGTGGAGAGACAAGGGATTTTTGTCTCTTATCAGTAGAAAATTTGAATGAGTGTCGCCACTTAGTATTCTAGTCACTAGGAACGCTAATTGGTCTCAGAGATCGAGTACAGAGACTAGTTGCGTAAAGGAAAGGTATTAGCACCCCAACTACGCCCAACAGGCTGCATTGTTTTAATGTCTGATAAAAAACTATGGTCTTATTATGTTTTCTAATTGTTGGTCTGTCTGTCTAAAATTCAAGAAAAGCCCTCCTCAATAAGAAGGTTTTTATCTTAATGGGGTAAAACCTAACTGTTCTAGTGTCCGAAAAAATAATAATTTAATATCCGGAATATGTATTACGTATAATGTCGTATCCCGGATACTAAAAGACAAACAAAATAAAATTTTTATTGTTTTTAAAATTTTTGGCCAATGTTCTCTTGACTTTAATAAACTGGTTATTAAAGCTAAAATGCATGTTAAAACATTGTTTTTTTTTTTTTTGTGTATGAAAAACACAATATGATTTTTTAGCTTTGAGACACTTGGTGGTATGCACAAAAACATTTTTTCTTTTTTCAATTTTTTTAAGTTGAAGAAAACCGGGTATTTTAATACCGGATATGTATCTTTATGATATAAAAATACAGACTGATATTAATCAAAATGACAAAAAAAATACACGGGAAAATTGTAAAATTCTCAAAAATATTTTTGAATTTTTCTTTTAAAAAACGTGGGTCGGACCTGGCCCAACCATTCTGGGCTGGGCCTAACCCGACCCATATGCTGTGGGCTGGACTCAGCCAAACCGCGTGGGCTGGGCTGATGTTCCAACCCATAACCAAATAAGCTGGTTCCTATGCATAGGCATAGCAACCAGCCAATTCTGCATTTGCTGCAGAACGTGATTTATTCACGTTCTGCATGCAAATGCAGACGAGGCTAACAAACAGGGAATAGGGAGGCGCCGTTACCTGGAGCGGTGGCGACGCTGGCGGTGGTGGTTGCAACGGCGCTGCTAGTGGTGGCTGGGGGCATGGTGGAGCGCTGCTGGCTTCTTCTTCTTCTTCACTATGCAGAGGCGAGAGCTTCTGTTTTTTTTCTTTTTGTTTTCTTCTTCTTTTCTCTGTTCTCATCTCTTCTCCATCTCTCCTCTCTTTTTTTTCTTTTGGTCGTTTTCTCTCCTGTCCTCTCTCTCTTCTATTCTCTCTCTTGTTCTCTTCTCTTTTTTTCTTTCGGTCTTGAGCTCCTTCCCTTTTTTGTTCTGCTCCTTCCCCCTCTCCTTTTTTTTCCTCTTCGTTTGCTCTCCTTTATGCCTTCACTTGTTCTCTTTCCGTTCCCTCTCTTATTCTCTTTGTCTCCCCTGTATTTATAGGAAAACAGGGGAGAGACTTGGCTGGGGCGGCCACTGTACTGCCACCCCATGATTGCCTGAGGAGGCACGTCTCCTCCGTTTCTCCAACACGTGGGAGGCCACGGGTCAGCTGAGCAAGATAAGGTCTTTGGTCGGCGTCTTTTTGAACTAAAAGGAGGAAGAAAAGACAGTGAAAACAGGGGAACAAAACTTTCTTCTTCCCCTATTTTCTGCGCGTCCAGGGGAAGAAGAAAGGCTACAGTGCTATTCGAAACGACACCGTTTTGAGCTCTCTTTTTTTAACAGTGTATGAAACGGCGCTGTTTTAGCCAAAACGCGTCGTTTCATTTAAATGAAAACGACGTCAAACTTATGTCAAAGTCCAAATCAGTCTTTAATTTGTAATTTGTTCAATCAAGTCCTAAATTGCAATTTTGATTTAAGAATCAATGGAATTGCATCCCTGCCAAAAATCAGATAGCGGCCCTGAAGTTGGCCGCCTTTTTCACTTTGGTATTTGGTCTTGAATTTATGCAATTTGACCCTTAATTTATCAATAAACTTCTAATTTCATCAATTTGGCCCCTGATTGGTTTAATTGTAACCCCTCTATTTACGCGCCTTTTCCAGTTTGGTCCTTGATTTCGGATTTCTTCAATTTAGTCCCTAATTGGCCATCAAACTTCAATAGTTATGCAATTAAGCCCCTGATTTGACCAAATTCACTCTATAAAATTATAATTTGACCCCAGAACTTTAATTTCTTCCGATTAAACCCTAAATTGACTTCAAAATCATTTTTTCTTGCAATCAAACCCTCTATAAATTCAATTAAACCTTCAATAAAATTTAATTGAGTCCATAAACATCTGATTTTGGACTTTTCTTCCTTAAATTGAATTTTCTTTGTCAACAGGGCTCTCATCAATCAATAAAATATCGTCAAATTTCAATCTTTGTATTTTTGAACCTCTGCAACCAATTTTTGATCATTTTCTGATCGTTCTGGCATCCTTTGTTCATTGTTATATTTTTTTATAATATTTTTTTATTTTTTTTAAGAGAGAGAAAAAAATGTGAATTGGGGAATAACCCAGAAATGGGTTATGACACTATGAATGCACACAATATATTATTCATAAATCTCATTAAATTACTATGTGCAATAGTAAGATTAAATAACATGACTAACCATTTAAACAATCTATATTTAGTTTTAAAGTTATTTTTCCCTTCATCACCTTCTTTAATCTTAATTTGATGATAAACGATTTTCAAATCAATTTTACTAAACATACAAGATCCATACAACTCATTAAGAATATCATCAATTCTAAGGATAAGATGTCTATACTTTACCATACTATTATTGATCGTATCTTTTATCAATAGCAAACCACTATGGATCTCATCAGGAAACACATAGCAAAATCTAGATAGCAACTTCGACCCTTTATCATAAAGCCTTAACAAACTCTGATTGACTTGTAATTTTATCCCAAGATAAAAAAATGATCTCTAAAAACTTTTGGAACAATTTCAACTTGATCCAATATTTAGATAAAAAAAATTATGCTTGTTGGCATAAAGTTGCGTAGGAGGACAAATTAAGCTAAATATAAATTTGATTGTCCTATATCATCCTCAAAATCCTGTAAAACAAATATAGGAACACTAGGAATAAAAGAATCAAGATTGTTAGTGTTAAAATATGCCTCTTTATACACAAGTAAAACATAGGCTTATTAGTAAAATAAACACTCTTGATATTTCTCTTTTTTCTCATCCTTATTTTCTTCTCTCCATTCTCGACTTCAATTGACTTTTTTTCTCTTTTAGCCAAATCCGAGTTTTTTCTCCTCTTTTATTTTTTTCCTTAAGTCTCATTTTATTTTAACTCTTTAGACTTATGACCTCACATGGTTTATTTGTCTCCTTGGCATTGCATTCTCTTTTAGTTTTAATTGGTCTTGTTTAAGCCTTCAAAGCTCTCTTTTTGCCAACTTTTGACTCCAACAACACTATATGAAAATAGTAATAATTTCAAATAAGCACACCTTACTAACCACTTTCGTATATATTTTTGCATTGTAACCACGATCTCATATTGTTGTATTACCATTTCAGCTTCACTTTTCTTTTTCAATTTTAATTGGTCTTCATAAACCTGTCTAGGTGACAATGATGCAAGTGTGTATGTCCTTCCATGCTTTTCAAGAGAATACCTTTTTTAAAATCCATCATGCTTGGCCTTCCTCTCAAAGCGCCAAGGTCTCCCTAATAACAAATGATTAGCATGTATAGGAACCATATCACACTAAACCTCATCCTAATACTTTTCAATCAAAAAAGAAATCAAAACTTGTTTAGTCACCATAACTTCACCATATTTATTCAACCATCGAAGCTTATAAGGTCTACCATGTTTCACAATGTTTAGATTCAATTTATTAACTAGTACTACCAGTGCTAATGTTGTTACCCATTTTGGGACCCCCATATAAATATACCCAAAAAAATTTTAAAAAAATTAAAAAGTTAAAAAAAAATACATCAGTGGGAAAAACATGAAGAATGTCAAGAAAATTTCCAAAAACTAGTTGGAGAGGATCAAAATATCCAAAGTTAATAAATTTACAGTCCAAATTTGACTAATGAAGGCCCTTTTAACAAGAAAAATTCAATTTGGAAAGAACAATTCAAGATTAGATGTTTAATAACTCAATTGGAATTTTATAGGGCTTAATTACAAGGAAAATTGTGTTTTTTTTTTTTAATTCAATTTGGGCTTTAATTTGAAGGAATTGAAGTCCCTAGGACTAGACTAGACAAATAACTCTCTTATCCCGTGTTTGGTGTGTTTTGGATTGAACTGGATAATTTGCTTTATTGAAATTGCAGTTTTAAAAAGCTATTTTGGTCAAATCAGGGGCTCAATTCCATAAATATTGAAGTTTAATAAGCGATTAAGGACTTGATTGAAGAAATAAGGATCAAACCATAAAAGATGTGAGACTTAAGGGACTTAAATCAGCAAAATCAAGGGTCAAATTGAAGACAATTGAATGTTTGATGATCAATTAAGGGTCAATTTATATAAATCGTGAACCAAGGACTGAATTGGAAAAGATGCTGAACTTTGAGGTTGACAATTGAGTTTGACAGGGGTGAAATTGCATGGAATTAAAACTTGGGTTGCAATTACAGGTGCAATTAAAAATTGGAAGAATAGGGACTACATTGAAATTTGTGAAATTCCAAATTAAAAACTCTAATTTTTAGGGTTTAACCTAGATGACGCGTCACTAGAATTTAATGAAAGGATTGAATGACATGTCATTCAACCACTGTTTATCTTCTTCTTTGATAGTTTTTGTAACACACTCAGTTTAATTTATGTCATATTCATTGAAAAACAGGTAAGTTTTTTATTTTTTATTTTTTTTAAACATCATTATCCCTATCTATCGATCCTAATAACAATTGAAGCTTATTATTAT
Source organism: Populus simonii (assembly GCA_007827005.2). NCBI lineage: Eukaryota > Viridiplantae > Streptophyta > Magnoliopsida > Malpighiales > Salicaceae > Populus > Populus simonii. The sequence continues at coordinate 12,432,958 of CM017467.2, forward strand.
TATAATAGCTACTAAAAATTTAGTAGAGTCTTCTCTGTAAATTGATATTTCCAAATGTCAACATCAACCAAAAACACAATTGAACATACATATTTATGATCCAATCATTTTGGACCTTCTTCATCACAATCCAATTTCTCATCATTTCATCCAATTTTACTTATACCTTCTCCATTTCTCATTCTAATAACAATGTCATTTATCTTTTCTTTTTATACATGATGTCATTAAAACAAAACATATTATAACATGCATACTAGAATTTTAAATACATACATAAAAGAGATTTAATTATCAAAATAGTGGTATATGACTTTATATTAATTACAAGCCCAAAAGATAACTTCAAATTCTAATGAACTAAAATATTACTTAAACCAAATACCAAAATATACCTCGTAAAACACTGCCCTCAAAATGAAGAGAATCAAGGTTATCCTATAATATGAGAAGGACCTACAACAATGCAATATAATTTATTTATTAATACCAATTATATATATATATATATATATATATATATATATATATATATATAATTTACTTTTTCTATGTCATATTACCATAATTTCTATCAAATTATCTCTAGACATATCATACAACTTTAATTACTCTTAGATGACTTCTCCATTATGAAGCTTCATAGTTCACTTGTAAAGTTTACTCTTGCCACCTTGGTCCCCATTTTAATGGAAACCAAGTAACCATACAAATAATCCAAGTCTTCCCTTAAAATCTGATAAAGTTTATTACCACCTTAGCCATCACTTACATAGATGACTAGTCCCATCATAACACATTAGTTTCCATTCTTACTGACTACTAAGTCAATTTTTGCATCAAATCTCTTTAGTTCTTGTCTGTAAGGGCTATAGTTCTCCCATTGGCCTCTTATGCTCTACTTTAACTTGCTAACAAATAGCACTCTTGGCCATAAATTTTCTAATGGTTATTTGCAATATTCATAACAAGGCCTATTAGAATACTTCTTGAAATATTCAAGTTTACAAACTCTCGTATTATTATCACTTAATTCTGCTCATATACTCATTTAACAAGTATTCTTAAACCTTCATTTTCACACACACACTTTAACATATGATTGTGGGTTGCGTATTGGATTATTACATTATTTATGTTCTTTTGTTAAAGGTAACAACTAAGGGATAGGGATAGTATATAATTTTCAAAAATAAATAAATAAATAAATAAATAAAAATGATGATAATAAAAACGTAGATAAGTTTGGTTTCGTAGCCTCCCTAACCTAAGCAATTAAGCCCGAAGGGGTGTTTTAACACCTAATACCCTAAAGTCAACTGACTTGGGAGCTATTGGCCCAAAGCTTGTTACATGGGTTAAGGAGAAAAGCTTAAGGGAATCAAACATTGCACTATCTACGTATTAGTATCTGCAACCCGAGTTACTAAGCTCGTAGGGGTGTCTCAACACCTAATGCCCTAAGACCAACTGGTCTGGGAGTCATTAGCCGAAAGCTCGTTACATGGGTTAAAGATGCATTGTGTGTGTATATATATATATTAAAAAAAAAAAGAAGAAAAAAAAATAATAATAATCCTAACCCAAGGAAGTTAACCTTAAACATTAGAACAGAATATTGTTTTCTTCCAAGTAAAGCCCCATAACTATATGTTGATATTTTGAACACAAGAGAAAGGTTTATTAATATCTTGTTTAAAAGGTCTTAAGCAGATAAATAAATTTAATGAGAGTTTGTTTATCTGGATAGATTAATGGAAGTTGAATGATGAATGCCTTGCTTTGTGGAATTTGCAAATTGTTTTTCTATTTTAACGCTTTAATTACTAGGGACTAGTAATAAGCTGGTTGGGGGGTATGATTAGTACTTAAAAGTGCATTTTTATCAAGGTTTTATATCATCATTTTGCACTTGAAGTATCAATAACTCCTTAACTAAAGCATGTTTTATAATAACATATCTAATTATATAAGATACCTTTAATTTATGGTAAATGTTCATCTTAAATGCAGGCCTATCACATAAATGAAAGAATTGATTGATGAGTTGAAGTACTGAAATTGAAAGGACAAAGAGATGGCCAAACTTAGAAAAGAGATGCTGGTGCAGTCCAAACTGGAACACTTTTCGGTAATTGGGTCATATCTGGAGCTGTGGATCTTGGATTTAGGTCCATTTTATATGGATGGAAAGATAAGACATAGGCCTACAACTTTTATGTGGAGCCCAAGATTTAACAAGGCCGTTTTCAAGTCCAAATTGTAGCAACAAAGAAGAAGTCCGAATCTGTCCTGCAGCCCAGACACTGTTCAGTGTTCAGCCCATATCTCGAGTTCTAGAAGTCCAAATGATCTCAAATTTTTAACCTGGAAAGATGAGACAATTTCCTAGAACTTTCATGATTGAAGTCTATTCAAATTATGACGTTATCAATGACCTTTTTGGCAGACAAGAAGATAAGAATTGTCACCAAGTCAAGATGTGGCCTCCCACTCATCAATTAGTCAACAAATCAATAGTTTCAAATTTTGGCCTATAAAAGGAGGCATTTGCCATGTATTTAGGCATCTTGGTGTTCAGATCAAGATCATGCTCTTGCTTTCTCTCTTTGTATTGCTTATGCTTTGCTTTCATTAATATCAAGTTTATGCCTTTCATTTCCTTTCCTTTACTTAGTTAACTTTTATCTTACTTATGTTCTTATCTTGTTTATTTATGTTTCTTTCTTTCATTATGTCTAGCTAAGTTAATTATGTCAAGGTGAAAAGGTTACACTAATGGTGTAAGGATAAGTATAATATAAACTCAACATGGACTTTAATGTTGGATAATAACATGCTTTATATTTGTTATCTTGTTCACTTTTAATACTTTGCTTGTTAAATGGTTAATCTAGATTTATGTTGTATAACACTTGGTACAACAAATACTTGACACTTTCATAGCCTATACTGTATGGTATAACCGACACCTCAGCTATGAAAGGAACTTGATTTGTTGTTAACATAAGTTATAATCATGAATGCCTGAAAACATTTACAAGTATTAGCATTATTCGAATAAGATAGCTAATGTAATCATGTTAACAATTTATAATCTGATTGGAACCTCCTTGCGTGTGGTTTCCAACTGAATAATAAGAGTTTATACTATACTTGTTTGAAATACCATTAGTGGATCCTCTAACCTTGACATTTGTTGTTATCATTGTTTAATCCTTACGTTAATCTTCCATCTCAAAGTTCTCATCAACTTCTTCTTCTTCATCATCTTTATTATTATCATTATTAATAGTATTATTGGTATTATTATCATTACTACTACTATTACTATTATTAGTATTACTACTACTACTACTACTACTAGTATTATTATTATTATTATTCTTGTTATTGTTATTGTTGTTACTATTGTTGTTGTATTATTGTTGTTTATAATTTATACAATTAACCTCCCTGTGGTTCGACCCCGGTCTTGCCGGGTTATTTATTACTTCGACACTCCTGCACTTGGGAAAAGACATCAATCTTTTGGTCGTGTCACTAATGGTGTAAGAATAAGTATAGTATAAACTCAGCATGGACTTTAATGTTTGATACTAACATGTTTTGAATTTATTAACTTACTCACTCTTAATACCTTGCTTGTTAAATGGTTAATCTAGATTTGTGTTGAACAACCCTTGGTACAACAATTACTTGGCACTTTTATAGCCCAACTGTATGGTATAACCGACATCTCTGCTATGAAAGGAACTTGATTTGTTGTTAACATAAGTTATCACCATGAATACCTGACCACATTTATAAGTATTGGCATTACTAGAATAAGATAATTAATGTAACCATGTTAAGAAATTATAATCTGAATTGGAACCTCCTTTGTGTGTGGTTTCCAGTTGAATAATAAAAAGAATTTATATTATACTTATTTGAAATACCATTAGTGGATCCTCTAACCTTGACAATTGTTTTATATTTGTTTAAATCCTTACATCAATATCACATCTCGACCCTGGTCTTACTGGGTTATTTATTACTTCGACACTCCTGCACTTGGGATAAGACATCAATCTTTTGATCGCGTCTCAATGCTAAAAAAAAATTGCTGGATAAGGTCATCTGTTATTGGGCCCAAAAGAAAATCATGAGAGACAGTGACACGACCAAAAGATTGATGTCTTTTCCCAAGTGCAGGAGTGTCGAAGTAATAAATAACCCGGCAAGACCGGGGTCAAACCACAGGGAGGTTACTTGTATAAATTATAAGCAACAATAATACAACAACAATAGTAACAACAATAACAACAATAACAACAACAACAATAATAATAGTAATAGTAATAGTAGTAGTAGTAGTAGTAGTAGTAGTAATAACACCAATAATACTATTAATAATAATAAGGAAGAAGAAGAAGAAGAAGAAGAAGTTGATGAGAACTTTGAGATGGAAGATTAATGTAAGGATTAAACAATGATAACAACAAATGTCAAGGTTAGAGGATCCACTAATGGTATTTCAAACAAGTATAGTATAAACTCTTATTATTCAATTGGAAACCACACACAAGGAGGTTCCAATCAGATTATAAATTGTTAACATGATTACATTAGCTATCTTATTCGAATAATGCAAATACTTGTAAATGTTTTCAGGCATTCATGATTATAACTTATGTTAACAACAAATCAAGTTCCTTTCATAGCTCAGGTGTCGGTTATACCATACAGTATGGGCTATGAAAGTGCCAAGTATTTGTTGTACCAAGTGTTATACAACATAAATCTAGATTAACCATTTAACAAGCAAAGTATTAAAAGTGAACAAGATAACAAATATAAATCATGTTATTATCCAACATTAAAGTCCATGTTGAGTTTATATTATACTTATCCTTACACCATTAGTGTAACCTTTTCACCTTGACATAATTAACTTAGCTAGACATAATGAAAGAAAAAAACATAAATAAACAAGATAAGAACATAAGTAAGATAAAAGTTAACTAAGTAAAGGAAAGGAAATGAAAGGCATAAACTTGATATTAATGAAAGCAAAGCATAAGCAATATAAAGAGAGAAAGCAAGAGCATGATCTTGATCTGAACACCAAGATGCCTAAATACATGGCAAATGCCTCCTTTTATAGGCCAAAATTTGGAACTATTGATTTGTTGACTAATTGATGAGTGGGTGGCCACATCTTGACTTGGTGACAATTCTTATCTTCTTGTCTGCCAAAAATGTCATTGATAACGTCATAATTTGAACATACTTTAATCATGAGAGTTCTATGAAATTGTCTCATCTTTCCAGGGTAAAACTTTGAGATCATTTGGACTTCTAGAACTCGAGATATGGGCTGAACACTGAACAGTGTCTGGGCTGCAGGACAGATTCGGACTTCTTCTTTGTTGCTACAATTTGGACTTGAAAACAGCCTTGTTAAATCTTGGGCTCCACATGAAAGTTGTAGGCCTATGTCTTATCTTTCCATCCATATAAAAAGGACCTAAATCCAAGATCCACAGCTCCAGATATGACCCAATTACCGAACAATGTTCCAGTTTGGACTGCACCAGCATCTCTTTTCTAAGTTTGGCCATCTCTTTGTCCTTTCAATTTCAGTACTTCAACTCATCAATCAATTCTTTCATTTATGTGATAGGCCTGCATTTAAGATGAACATTTACCATAAATTAAAGGTATCTTATATAATTAGATATGTTATTATAAAACATGCTTTAGTTAAGGAGTTATTGATACTTCAAGTGCAAAATGATGATATAAAACCTTGATAAAAATACACTTTTAAGTACTAATCAGACAGCATCAAGACATGGGCCACAATGAATAACATCCTCATTGATGGGGATAGTTTTTTTTGTGGAGCCAAGGAGATTTCTATAGTACAGACGAACTCATGCCCCACCTCATCCATCAAAGAAGTAAACATGTCAGAGGGGACCTGGATTGCTGGAATATGATTTCTCCTATGCTTTTGGCTCAGCAAAGCATGGAAGAAACAAATGCCTTTGTTTGCTTCCTTTAAGAAAATGAATTTGAGTTTCTACCCATAGTAACTTTGCTCCGCTGAATTGAGGTTCAAAAGTTGTGATCTAAGATGTTTGTCCTGAGTCTGAAGATGGATGTTATCATGGTCTTGATGCAAAAGGGATTGAAGGCTATCCAATCCTTCCTCAACCATGTAACTCGTTGAGAGATGTGACTATAATAAAGTTTGTAATGCTCTTTCAAAGGCCTTTTCAACAGCTTCAGCTTCTGACATAGAGTGAACATATAGTAACCATAAATAGGAGTATTCCAGCATTGCTCAGTCAACTCCAAGAATTAAGAGTGATCAGCCCACATGTTAAAAAATTTAAAGCTCCTATTTCTGCAAGGTTGCCGTGAAACCAGTTGAATAAAAGAAGGGGAGTGGTTTGAGAAAGCCTTGGGGGTATCAAAATGAACATGAGCCTGCTGCTGCAAAGTGGACCAATGAGTGTTGACCATAACTCTATCAATTTTGCTCCAAACATGTCTATTTGACCAGGTGAATAGACAACCAGTCGAGTTGAAATCAGCAAGACCTAGGTCAGAGCAACAATCCCTGAAGTTTGTAACATCATAGCTGGAAACATGAGCTCTATTATTCTTATCCTCCTGAGATAGCATAGAATTAAAATGACCAAGAACCAGTCATGAAGAGTTAGGACTCCACCTCCGCAGATCATCCCATAGGGATCTTCGAAGAGAAATAATGTTGAAGCATAAATAAAAGAAGTTGTGAAACTGTAATGACTTTCCAAACAAGTAATGAGAACATGCACTACTTGAATAGAAAAATTAAACAAAACAACATTTACAGTGTTGGGGTTCCAGAAAAGAACAATTCTGGCATTGAAGGCCACCTCACTATTACTGATACACTTCCAAGACTTCAGCCAAAATGCATGAGACCAACTCTAGAAGAGGATAGCTTGGTCTCTAAAAGGAAACAAATATCAATCTTCTTTCTTTTCATGAGGCTAACAACCTTATGCTATTTCATAGGGCTATTGAGCCCTCTGACATTCCAGCAATGGATAATCATCATTTTGCAGGAGTGTCAGGTGGACCCCTACCACTTCTTTGGGCTTTGTTGGCATACTGACGTCCTTCACTTCTAGTAGTGACTCCCACAGAAGTCCCTGCATGTAACTCCATAGCATTTATATTGTTGCCTTTGGAACTTACAAGTTTTTTGGTGTGCTTTCCTCTCACAATCTGCCATTCATCAACTTCCACGTGCATGGGATCCAAACAGGTATCCTCAACCACTATTTTCCCTTATCATTCCCCTTATTGTTGTGTGCAACCTTTGTTTTCCCCTTGTCATTCCCCTTATTGGTGTGTACGACTTCTGTTTTCCCCTTGTCGTGCCCCTTATTAGTATGCATAGCCATCCCCAAACGCTGAAAAGCACTAACTCGCTGCACCTGAGGAGGGCTAGTAGGAGGGGTAACCATATCTGAGGAGCCTTGTTGATGCGAACCCTAGCGGAATTTAATGGTATTCGCGACCTAAGATCAATCTAACCCAAGTTTGTTGAGATTTGAATGAGCTTATCATAATGGAAGACTTGCTCCAAGGCACAAGACTATAAACCAACTCGATCACAACGCCTACACCTGGAGACGAGCAAAGGAAGTATAAATTCACAACAAAGAATGGTCAATTCTTTGAAGAGTTGAAAGTTCAATCAAGAACTAAGATTGACCAAAAGTTGTCTACAATGCTGAAAATATCATCAAAAGTCTGACCTAAAATTATTCCTAAAGAGTATTTAAACTCCAAGCCAAAACCCTAGTTTCCCTAATGGGTCTCACATAAACCCAATTTAAATAATAATCAACCCAAGCTAAAACTAGCCCAAACTAATTAAAATAAACAAAATAAACAAGTCTAAAACCCAAACAAATTGTCTCCTCTCAAAATAATTAAAGTTTGATAGCCTAACTAACTAAATAAGACAAGTTCGTTGTTTCCGCATTCTGTCTAGCAGCAGCAAGACCCAACTTAAAACGAATGGTCTCTCTCATCTTAATGAATTAGAAGGCATGCCATATACCGTTGGAAAGGTATGGAAGTCTAGTTTCCAGCCCAACTAGAATCACATCAAAATTCGATCTGTAGTTCCTATTATGAGCAAAAGAGTAATGAAAGGTCAAACTATACGAATCTAGTCTTCTTCTCCCAATCCTTGTGTAATGGTCTTGGTTCCACCAACAAGCCCCTCTTAAACATGAATCAGATTAATCAAGGCTTGCTCTTTATTATTACAAATCCTCTTGAAGTCCACCTTAGCCCATGTATCTTGAAGAAGTCCATTAAAAGCTTCTTTGTACTTCTTAGGCCTAAGCCTAGTAACTGGACCAACTGGAACCTCCAATAGATCCTTTGATGGTTGGATCGCATCACTTGTATATCAGGGTCAACAGGTGTGGAGAATTTAGTACATGCTCCAGTAGAGTGTCCAAGAACTCGGCAATGTTTGCAAAATTTTGGCAAAGTTTCATAGACAACATATTGGTTTAGAGTAGTGCCGTTAGGAAGACAAATAGGGATATAGCAAGGCAGATCATCCAGTAAATCAAGCTCAATCAAGAATCTAGCAAAGGATAGTCGCTCTATAGTTGCTGTAAGTTTGTCACTCTATAATGGCTTTCCAAGGACACTAGCTATCTTGGAGAGACCCTGAATTGACCAACATTTCAGCGGGAGGTTTGGAAATTTCACCCTAACAGGCACTGAACTCGGCAATGTTTGCAAAATTTTGGCAAAGTTTCATAGACAACAGATTGGTTTAGAGCAGTGCCGTTAGGAAGACAAATAGGGATATAGCAAGGCAGATCATCCAGTAAATCAAGCTCAATCAAGAATCTAGCAAAGGATAGTCGCTCTATAGTAGCTGTAAGCTTGTCACTCTATAATGGCTTTCCAAGGACACTAGCTATCTTGGAGAGACCCTGAATTGACCAACATTTCAGCGGGAGGTTTGGAAATTTCACCCAAACATGCACTTTGGTCATTTCTTCAGCGGAGAAATCAAAGTATTTTGGCATTGGTTTCAAAAGAAGAGGACAACCATAGACCAAATAAGGCCCTTCAGCAAGAACAACTAGTTTATCATCAACATTTTTAAATTGATACACTAACCAGCCAGATTCATGGATAGTTAACTTGGCTTCGCAGTGCCAAGTATCTGAGATGATACCGCTCAAAGCTTTATAACTCAGAAACTTGCCAACAACATTGCCCACAATGCATAAATTTTAAATATCAGAGTGACTGGTCAAGTCATCATCAAGAAGAGTACAAGTTTTTATAGTGCTAATCTCAGAAAAATGAAATAGTTTAGGGCAAACATATGGGTTACGATTAGATGCAAACAAATCACACCATTTACTAGGGACAGTCACAAGAGAATTACCTGAAGAAGAGGTGTGTTGAATGGGGGGGCGACAGTGGAGGCCAATTTCCCAGAATCACACAGAAGCAGAGGAGGGGCCATCAGATCACCGCCAGAGGGCAGATCCAGCTTCCCTACAGCAGGGATCGGAGCAGGGGAATGAAAAAACTTAGAACTTCCTCTAGATGCATACTCAGAAGCAGAGTAGTCAACCTCATCTTCTTCAAAGGCATCGCTATCAGAATAGTCCTCAAACAAGAACATGGTCAGTGGTAGAGGGGGAGATTGTGTTCTTTGTAAAAACCAACTCATTCTTGACACAGATCAGGTACTTGTCAGGGCTGGACCCACCCGCTAGTGTTTTTTAAAGGAGAAGGACGGGCTGGCGAGCTAAGATGAAGAGGTGCCGCTGTTAGCGTGATGCAACTATATTATTCGATAGTTTCACCCACATTTAACTAGTGTTTTGCCTATTTTTTATATATAAAATGCCTTGATATTCTTTGTTTTATGTTTTGAAGACACTTTTGGATGAAAGATGCAAAAAGGAGTAAATTGGAGGTAATTGACAGATTTGACCTTTAGTCGATGTTTTGTGAAGAGCGTGAGCTCTAGATGTCAAAATGAAGTGATTCCAGTGGCATTAATAAGCTAACATCCATACCTTTCTGGAAATCTAAGGCAAGAAAATAAAATAAGAAAGAGCATGGAAATCGCAGCCTTCACTGTAACATCCCCCATTTCTGGGATAAAACCACAATCTCATGTCAATAGAAAAACAGAGTAAATTTTTTTTTATATATATATACATATTCACGGTCTTCGTGTTAACATCTACCGGAAATTTCGACGGAGTCCCCCCTATACCGGAAGGTCCCAATTTACCGACATGTAACTTGTTTACACTTATAACAGTTCGCATCTCATAACTTAATTCCCGACCCAATCAACCTGGGTTTCAATTCCACAATTATACTCATACCTATCAACCATAATATTTATGATATGCATGATATAATAAAAATATCATTATGGATGGATAATTTAAATAAATATAATTTCATAGACATGAAATATGGTTATATAAACTACAACATTAAATTCATCCAATCAAGTTTAAACATTTATTATACAAATTAAGTTATACGACCATTTTCATGTTTACAAAATACAAGAGTATACTCCCTAGAACCTAGACTTCAAAAAGGGAACATAAGTTAGGATCTACTCCTGTCGTGCATGCGATGATCCTGAAACAAAATACATATTATTGCAAGGTGAATATTTCCATAAATATAACAATATGAATATCTAATAATTTCAACAGGGCAACATGCATTCATATTTCATTTACTTCTCCCTTCTAGTTTTTTTATTTATTTAAAATCTCTTCCTTATTCAACTATTGATAATCGTTCCCTCTGCCACTATCAACCTTCATTCCAGACATCAACGTGATTACTTTTGCTTATCACATTCCCGATATCAATTTCACTGGTATCGTCATCACCACCCCATAGGAGTCGATATAAGGCGATCCCTTTACCCGGGATCCTAACATACACTGAATGTATGCTGGCCATTCCATGGTGATCCCCTTACCCGGGATCCTAACATACACTGAATGTATGCTGGCCATTCCACGGTGATCCCCTACCTGGGATCCTAACATACACTGAATGTATGTTAGCCAATACGTGGAGATCCCCTTACTCAGGATCCTAACATACACTGAATGTATGCTGGCCATTCTACGGTGATCCCCTTACCCGGGATCCTAACATACACTGAATGTATATTAGCCAATACGTGGAGATCCCCTTACTCAGGATCCTAACATACACTGAATGTATGCTGGCCATTCCACGGTGATCCCCTTACCCGGGATCCTAACATACACTAAATGTATGCTAGCCAAAACAGGGTGATCCCTTTACCCGGGATCCTAACATACACTCAATGTATGCTAGACAATACATGGTGATCCCCTTACCTAGGATCCTAACATACACTTAATGTATGCTACTTATGCCTCAAATCACACTTCTCATATTTTCCTTTTTCAGTGATAATTTCATCACTTGGCAATTCACATAACAACTTTTCACCTTGAATACACATACATTCAGTAATTCATATTTCACATCAAAATATATTAAATCATGGAATTTAACTAGGAAGCATAGGTGTGAATCACCTACCTGCAATAGAAGCTCTACTCGTGCTCCCCTGCTGCTGCTATTGCACCACGTCTGTGGTCCCTCCTGCAAATCACAGGTTTATCTCATAAATTTTCCTCACTCAAGGATATGTTTTATAATAACCATATCAACAACCAATAAGTCTTTCTTTCAGTCATTTCTTAGTACTTTATGTTTTTCTCATTTCACTTATTATTACTGTCGTTCTTTGTCCAATCCTAGTTATCATTCCTTTCTTTATATTTGGACTTTCACTCTCCAACTGTTACTGCTTCGTCTTTGAACTGTTATTGTCTGACCTCTCCTCAGATTTTTAACTATATCTAGAGTTATAAAACTCCGATTCAAGCAAAGTTTGTGGCGTTGGAAAGGTAAGACATGAGGCTACAAGTTCTATGTTTTGGGAAGAACCCAGTTCTGCCTCTAAGGTAGTCAAAATCACTCATTAACAGACGCTTGGACTGTTACTTTCCAACTGTTACTGTCCATTTTTGAACTGTTACTGTCTGACCTCTCCTCAGATTTTTAACAATATCTGGAGTTATAGAACTCCGATTCAAGTGAAATTTGTGGCGTTGGAAAGGTAAGACATGAGGCTACAAGTTCTATGTTTTGGGAAGAACCTAGTTGTGCCTCTAAGGTAGTCAAAATCACTCATTAACAGACGCTTGGACTGCTACTTTCCAACTGTCACTGTCCATTTTTGAACTGTTACTGTCTGACCTCTCCTCAGATTTTTAACTATATCTGGAGTTATAGAACTCCGATTCAAGTGAAATTTGTAGCGTTGGAAAGGTAAGACATGAGGCTACAAGTTCTATGTTTTGGGAAGAACCCAGTTGTGCCTCTAAGGTAGTCAAAATCGCTCATTAACAGACGCTTGGACTGTTACTGTCCAACTGTTACTGTCCATTTTTGAACTGTTACTGTCTGACCTCTCCTCAGATTTTTAACAATATCTGGAGTTATAGAACTCCGATTCAAGTAAAATTTATGGCGTTGGAAAGGTAAGACATGAGGCTACAAGTTCTATGTTTTGGGAAGAACCCAGTTCTGCCTCTAAGGTAGTCAAAATCGCTCATTAACAGACGCTTGGACTGTTACTGTCCAACTGTTACTGTCCATTTTTGAACTGTTACTGTCTGACCTCTCCTCATATTTTTAACAATATCTGGAGTTATAGAACTCCGATTCAAGTAAAATTTATGGCGTTGGAAAGGTAAGACATGAGGCTACAAGTTCTATGTTTTGGGAAGAACCCAGTTGTGCCTCTAAGGTAGTCAAAATCACTCATTAACAGATGCTTGGACTGTTACTTTCCAACTGTTACTGTCCATTTTTGAACTGTTACTGTCTGACCTCTCCTCAGATTTTTAACTATATCTGGAGTTATAGAACTCTGATTCAAGTGAAATTTGTGGCGTTGGAAAGGTAAGACATGAGGCTACAAGTTCTATGTTTTGGGAAGAACCCAGTTGTGCCTCTAAGGTAGTCAAAATCGCTCCTTAACAGACGCTTGGACTGTTACTGTCCAATTGTTACTGTCCATTTTTGAACTGTTACTGTCTAGACATTGAACTATTACTGTCTTGAACTGTTACTGTCAAGATATTGAACTGTTACTGTCTCATTTTTGAACTGTTACTGTCTAGACATTGAACTGTCACTGTTTGACCTCTCTTCAGATTTTTAACTATATCTAGAGTTATAGAACTCCGTTGCAAGCAAGATTGGTCTCGTTGGAAAACTAAGACATGGGGCTACAAGTCCCCTGAGGAAGGAGAACCCAGTTCTGCCCCTAAGATAGTCATAATTGCCATAAAAAATCAGACTTACTGCTCCACAGGGTCTGTCATGACCCAGTCTCGGTTGATAACCCATAACTGGAGTTCTACAGCTCTAAATTGAGCAAGACCAATTTCCTTAGTTAGCTAACATCCAAAACTATAATTTCTATGAAGGACACTGGTTCTCCCTCATCCTCCTATCCGAAATCTTACTGAAAGTCAGGAGACGAGTCTGTCCAGATTCATCACCCCCCCTTCCCTTCACACATAAATTTCCCAAACTATATTTTCTGGGTAAATTATCATGGTTTCACATCCCCAAATCACATTCCACACATGAATTAACTTAATTTTTACAACAAATACTTTTCCCCTAAATTTAAGTCTAAGAATCCTAATCTATAATTCACATCAAGGCATCAATTCCTTATCGAATTTAAAATGACTTATAAGATCATGTTTAGAACACCTTACCCGGTACGAATTAAGGTTTTGATCTTCAACCAGTTGAAGATTTTCAACTTCCTCCTTTCTTATCTAATGATAGCCAGCCCTCCATCTTCTCTTCTTGTTCAATTTCCTTGTTAATCACTTGCCCACAAGTGTTTATTCCATCTATAAACCCTTAATCTTGGATGGATTCTTGAAATTTTGGTGTTTCTCTCTTGATTGGTAGAAATAGATACCAAAACTCCCTCTCTTCTTTCTTCACGATAGTTGCAGATCTATTTTTGGTAAGAAGAGTAGTATTTATGCTCTATAATTATTCTTATTTGCATTTAGACCCCATTTTCTTTAAATGTATTCGTTTTGCCCCCACTTCTTATTAGTTTATCTTATTTTCTTTAATTTAATCCAACCCTCAACATTTTCGGGTTGATTTATATTGTCTCGAAATATTTTGTCCATAAACTTATATCCAAAAATTTCTCTAAATTCCCGTTTTTATTTAACCATATGCATGAATTTCTTCACTTTTATTTCTCATGTAGTTAGTTTGCAATCTAAGCAACCTTTATTTTTCCCCGGGGTTTACATTCACAATCATATCTTGCAATCTGCCAATGTTGACTTTCAACCATTCTGACTTGAAAATCTGGAGATACAGAAGTCCTATTGATGCAAACTCAATTTTTTTGGATTCCTGACTCAAAGGCCTCTTAACTCTCCATATTTCAGTCGAAAAAGATGTCATACTAGGGAGATATGATTTTTAAAAAATGACAACTGAATTTTGCCAGCAAACAGGTTTCGTGAAGAAACAAGACCAAATTATGTTTCGAAGCCTCTAAACCGATATCCAAGTTTTTATTTCATCAATTTAGCTCCTCTAAGTCAAAGTTTGAATATTTCATGCAAGGCTATTGATTAGTACTTAAAAGTGCATTTTTATCAAGGTTTTATATCATCATTTTGCACTTGAATTATCAATAACTCCTTAACTAAAGCATGTTTTATAATAACAAGTTTGATAATATAAGATACCTTTAATTTATGGTAAATGTTCATTTTAAATTCAGGCCTATCACATAAATCAAAGAATTGATTAATGAGTTGAAGTACTAAAATTGAGAAGACAAAGAGAGGGCTAAGCTTAGAAAAGAGATGCTAGTTCAGTCCAAACTAGAACACCATTTGGTTATTGGATCATAATTGGAGCTGTAGAACTTGGATTTAGGTCTAGTTTATATGTATGGAAAGCTAAGACATAGGCCTAAAACTTTCATGGAGAGTCTAAGATTTAAAAGTGCCATTTTGGAGTTCAAATGGTAGCAACAACAGAGAAGTCAGAATCTGTCCTACAGCCCAGACATTGTTAAGTGTTCAGCCCATATCTCGAGTTCTAGAAGTCCAAATGCACCAATTCTTGTTTTGTTGGAAAGTTGAGACAATTTCCCATAACTTTCATGCGTACTATTTATTCAAATTCTGATGTTAGCAATGACATTTTGTTCAGACAAGAAGTTAAGGATTGTCACCAAATCAAGATGTGGCCACCCACTCAACAATTAGTCATTAAATCAATAGTTTTGAATTTTGGCCTATAAAAGGAGGTATTTGCCATGCATTTAGGCATCTTGGTTTTCAGATCAAGATCATGTTCTTGCTCTCTCTCTTTATATTTTTGTAATGCTTAAGTTTTGTTTATATTAATCTCTTCTTTATGCTTTTCATTCCCTTTCCTTTACTTATATCTTATTTATATTCTTATCTTATTTATTTATGTTTCTATCTTTCATTATGTTTAGTTAAGTTTATTATGTCAAGGTGAAAAGGTTACACTAATGGTGTAAGAATAAGTATAGTATAAACTCAACATGGACTTTAATGTTTGATACTAACATGTTTTGTATTTGTTATCTTGTTCACTTTTAATATTTTGCTTGTTAAATGGTTAATCTAGATTTATGTTATATAACTCTTGGTACAACAAATACTTGATATTTTTATAGCCCAAACCGTATGGTATAACCGACACCTGTGCTATGAAAGGAACTTGATTTGTTGTTAACATAAGTTATAATCATGAATACCTGACAACATTTACAAGTATTAGCATTATTCGAATAAGATAACTAATATAATCATGTTAACAATTTATAATTCGAGTGGAACCTCCTTTGTGTGTGGTTTCCAGTTGAGTAATAAAAAACGTTTTTGCTATACTTGTTTGAAATACCATTAGTGGATCCTCTAACCTTGACAATTGTTTTTATCATTGTTTAATCCTTTTCTATTACATCTCAAAGCTCTCTTCAACTCCTTTTCTATTATTATCTATTTCTTTATTTGTAGTTTATACAGTTAACCTCCCTGTGTTTCGACATTGGTCTTGCCGGGTTATTTATTACTTCGACACTCCTACACTTGGGAGAAGACATCAACTCTTTCGTCGTTTCAACTATTTCTCCTTTTTTAGGAAAATAGTTATTGAAGTACTAAAATGTGAATTGTCTACTTAAGGGAGCATTATTTTGTAAAATAAAGACTAAGGTTTCCTAGTATATAAAAAGAATGAGAGAAGAGAAGGGGGGTAGCCAGCTAAGAGGAGAAAAACATCCCTCTCCTCTAAGAAACCTGAAATCATGCATTCCTCCTTTTTTATTAGTTGTTCAACAAACATGCAAGGCTAAACTCTTTTTCTTAGTTGCAAGGACACGAAAACCTTCAGATTTCAAGAACTGTGAGATCTATTTTACCTTTTTTTTTTTTTTCAGTTTATATGATGAATATGTTTGTTCTGCTATGCTTATTTTTCCCATGATTATTTATTTTAATTGCTAGAGCGGACTCTAAGTTATTATTGTAGACAATTTATTGCTAAGTTTGATATCAAAACCGGAGTTATGGTATATGAACTTGTGAAGCAACTGAGTTTAATAATTGTGGCGGGTCTACATAATTAATCTTAGGGAGAAAATTCAATCAAATCAAACATAGATTGCGGACAATTATGTTTTCTTGATTAATCAACTCATCCAGTTCTTAAGGCTGCCATTGAATTAAATTACTAATGCGGACAGTGTGGTTGTTTGATGGTTAGGGTTAGTTATACGACGGATCTGTTAACTAACCAACGTAAGTAAGGATAAATATTCAGAGTATAAATTGACATTTCATTTCCATAATCAGTTCTGATTTCTGTAGGTGGACGTTTACTTGCGATCAAGGTTTGTTTTTCTTGATAATTTTTGGTTTTCTTTGATTTAGATTGCTTCTTTCTGTTTACTTTTACTTTATCCTAGATAACCTCCAAACCACCCCCCCAAATTACAAATCATCTAGCATAAAAATTTGACTTGAACCTTCCTCGAGGGATTTACCCCTTACTTGCTCTATACTATCTTGTGTGTTGTGTTTTAAGCTAGGGTAATTAATTTGTGTGATCGCGACATTGCAACATTTAATATGAACACCATGCATATATATATATATATATAAATTAATTACTCTGTTTTTCAGTTGACAAGAGATTGTTGTTTTATCCCGGATATGGGGATGTTACACTTAAAATCCTACGTAAACTTTCAGCCCCATCCAACAGTCAGATAGGGAGAAGATAGGTTCAATATTGTAAAACTGAACAATTGGGAATTTCATGTCAAAATCTGAATTTCGCATACCATATAATTTACTTAAATCATTTTGGGTCTTATACTAATTCTTTGGAGATTCCTATTCATAATTATCATAAAACATTTCTCTTAGTTACCATTTGATTAGTACTTAAAAGTGCATTTTTATCAAGGTTTTATATCATCATTTTGCACTTGAAGTATCAATAACTCCTTAACTAAAGCATGTTTTATAATAACATATCTAATTATATAAGATACCTTTAATTTATGGTAAATGTTCATCTTAAATACAGGCCTATAATAACATATCTAATTATATAAGATACCTTTAATTTATGGTAAATGTTCATCTTAAATATAGGCCTATCATATAAATGAAAGAATTGATTGATGAGTTGAAGTACTGAAATTGAAAGGACAAAGAGATGGCCAAACTTAGAAAAGAGATGCTGGTGTAGTCCAAACTGGAACACTATTCGGTAATTGGGTCATATCTGGAGCTGTAGATCTTGGATTTAGGTCCATTTTATATGGATGGAAAGATAAGACATAGGCCTACAACTTTTATGTGGAGCCCAAGATTTAACAAGGCCGTTTTCAAGTCCAAATTGTAGCAACAAAGAAGAAGTCTGAATCTGTCCTGCAGCCCAGACACTGTTCAGTGTTCAGCCCATATCTCGAGTTCTAGAAGTCCAAATGATCTCAAATTTTTACCCTGGAAAGATGAGACAATTTACTAGAACTTTCATGATTGAAGTCTGTTCAAATTATGATGTTATCAATGACGTTTTTGGCAGACAAGAAGATAAGAATTGTCACCAAGTCAAGATGTGGCCACCCACTCATCAATTAGTCAACAAATCAATAGTTCCAAATTTTAGCCTATAAAAGGAGGCATTTGCCATGTATTTAGGCATCTTGGTGTTCAGATCAAGATTATGCTCTTGCTCTCTCTTTATATTTTGTAATGCTTAAGTTTTGCTTATATTAATTTCTTGCTTATGCTTTTCATTTCCTTTCCTTGTTTATTTATGTTTCTTTCTTTCATTATGTGTTGCTAAGTTAATTATGTCAAGGTGAAAAGGGTACACTAATGGTGTAAGAATAAGTATAATATAAACTTAACATGGACCTTAATGTTGGATACTAACATGCTTTATATTTGTTATCTTGTTCACTTTTAATACTTTGCTTGTTAAATGGTTAATCTAGATTTATGTTGTATAACACTTGGTACAACAAATACTTGGCACTTTCATAGCCCATACTGTATGGTATAACCGACACCTGAGCTATGAAAGGAACTTGATTTGTTGTTAACATAAGTTATAATCATGAATGCCTGGCAACATTTACAAGTATTAGCATTATTCGAATAAGATAACTAATGTAATCATGTTAACAATTTATAATCTGATTGGAACCTCCTTTGTGTGTGGTTTCCAATTGAATAATAAGAGTTTATACTATACTTGTTTGAAGTACCATTAGTGGATCTTCTAACCTTGACATTTGTTGTTATCATTGTTTAATCCTTACATTAATCTTCCATCTCAAAGTTCTCATCAACTTCTTCTTCTTCTTCTTCCTTATTATTATTATTATTATTAGTATTACTACTACTACTACTACTACTACTATTATTGTTGTTATTGTTGTTACTATTGTTGTTGTATTATTGTTGCTTATAATTTATACAAGTAACCTCCCTGTGGTTCGACCCCAGTCTTGCCGGGTTATTTATTACTTCGACACTCCTACACGTGGGAAAAGACATCAATCTTTTGATCGTGTCACCATTTTTAGTCCCAATAGCGCGATTGTGCGTTGAGATTAGACTGAAATTTGATGTTTCTCGTGCAAAGGGTCATGCATTGATTTATTTGACATTTCCTTCAAATTATTATTTTTACCTGGTAAGGGAGTTTTCATGATTTCTTGTTAACTAATATTTCGTATACTATTTTATTACTTTAGCTTCTCTAAATTTTAAATTAATCTCTCGGAAATGTCCATCCCAATTCATAAGATTTTCTCTTTTTCATTTTTTAATTAATAATTACCCTATTTAACCTAGATTTATCTATTTTGACTAGGAGTTTACACTTTCCAAAAGGGTTTGGGGTGAGTATTGATGCAACACGAATGAGTAATTGCTTATGCCTTAAGACAATTGAAGCCATACAAGGTGAATTACCCCCATACATGACCTGGAACTTGTGGCGTAGTGTTTTCTCTTTGGGTTTAGAGGCATTATTTCTATGAGTCGCAAGTTCAAATCTTTACGGATCATAAAAGCTTAAGGTATGTAATGTCGTAAAAGGAGTTAAACATGCGGTAAAAGGAGATGGGTGGAGTTGATAAAGGACTATGATTGTGTTATAGATTATCACCCAGGAAAAACTAACATAGCTATTAATGCTTTAAGTCGAAAACGGAAAGCGATAGTAAGTAATATGGTGGAACAAGGGGAGGACGACCTAGCAGAGTTGAAGAAAATGAACTTATAGCTAACTGTGGGGCTGGAAGGGTCATTACTAGCTTAGATAAAAATCTGATTTGTACTACAAGATAAGGTCTTGGAGGCTTAACAGACGAATGAAGAAGTGAGGAAAGTAAAGGAAAAGATAGACCAAGGTATTGAGACATGATTAGTACTTAAAAGTGCATTTTTATCAAGGTTTTATATCATCATTTTGCACTTGAAATATCAATAACTCCTTAACTAAAGCATGTTTTATTATAACAAGTCTGATACTATAAGATACCTTAAATTTATGGTAAATGTTCATCTTAAATGCAGGCTTATCACATAAATCAAAGGATTGATTGATGAGTTTAACTACTGAAATTGAAAAGACAAAGAGAGGGTTAAGCTTAGAAAAGAGATGTTGGTTCAGTCCAAACTGGAACACTGTTTCGTCATTGGGTCACATCTGGAGCTGTAGATCTTGGATTTCAATTTGGTTTATATGGTTAGAAAGCTAAGACATAGGCCTAAAACATTCATGGGGAATGCAAGACTCAATTCTGCTGTTTGGAAGTCCAAATCTTAGCAACAACGGAGAAGTCGGAATTTGTCCTGCAGCCTTGACACTGTTTAGTGTTTAGCCCATATCTCGAGTTCTAGAAGTCCAAATGCACCGATTCTTTTTTTGATGGAAAGCTGAAACAATTTCCTAGAACTTTCATGACAAAAATCTGTTCAAATTCTGACGTTATAAATGACGTTTTGTTCAGACAAAAAGATAAGGATTATCACTAAGTCAAGATGTGGCCACCCACTCAACAATTAGTCATTAAGTCAATAGTTTCAAATTTTGGCCTATAAATGGAGGCATTTGCCATGCATTTAGGCATCTTGGTTTCCAAATCAAGATCATGTTCTTGCTCTCTCTTTATATTTTTATAATGCTTAAGTTTTGTTTATATTAATCTCTTAATTATGCTTTTCATTTCCTTTCCTTTACTTAGTTAACTTATATCTTATTTATGTTCTTATCTTGTTTATATATGTTTCTCTTTTTCATTATGTTTAGCTAAGTTTATTATGTCAAGTTGAAAAGGTTACACTAATGGTGTAAGAATAAGTATAGTATAAACTCAACATGGACTTTAATGTTTGATACTAATATGTTTTTGTATTTGTTATCTTATTCACTTTTTATACTTTGTTTGTTAAATGGTTAATCTAGATTTATGTTGTATAACCCATGATACAATAAATACTTGGCACTTTCATAACCCAGACCGTATGGTATAATTGACACCCGTGCTATGAAAGGAACTTGATTTGTTGTTAACATAAGTTATAACTGTAATCATGTAAACAATTTATAATCCGATTGGAACCTCCTTTGTGTGTGGTTTCCAGTTGAGTAATAAAAGTTTATACTATACTTGTTTGAAATACCATTAGTGGATCCTCTAACCTTGATAATTGTTTTTATCATTGTTTAATCCTTATATCAGTATCACATCTCAAAGCTCTCTTCAACTTATTATTATTATTATTATTTATAATTTATAACCTCCCTGTGGTTCGACCCCAGTCTTGCCGGGTTATTTATTACTTTGACACTCCTACACTTGGGAGAAGACATCAATCGTTTGGTTGTGTCAAGACACCGTTTCAAATGTTACCAAATGTGTCGATGGCTATGGGTAGACAAATTACTTGTTAAGTGATGAAGCACTCAAGGAAGAAGTGTTAAAAGAAGCTCATGAATCCTGTTTTGCATCTCAACCTGGGAGTATCAAGATGTATATGGACTTAATAGGGGTACTATTGGTGGCCTAATATGAAAAGGGAAATAGCAGAATTTGTGTCAAATTATGGGATTTGCCAACTTGTGAAGGTTGAACATTAGAGGCCACCATAAAACTTATAGCCTTTATTGATTCCTGAGTGGAAATGGGAACACATCACCATTGATTTTATGTTAGGATTACCTAGGGGCAGATAGGGTAAAGATGTTATTTGGGTGATTGTGGACTAGCTAATGAAGAGTGCCTTGTTTTTACCCATGAAAATGATGATTTGGTGGATAAATTAGCTAAGTTGTATGTAAATGAGGTGGTTATCCTATATGGTGTGTCAATGTCAATTATTTCAGACAGGGATCCAAGGTTCACATCGAGGCAATGGCCAAGCCTACAATGGGCTTTGGGAACCAAATTGAACCTGAGAACTGCTTTCCATCCTCTAACTGATGGCCAGTCTAAAAGGACTATTTGAACTGTTACTATGCAACTGTTGTTGTCCAACCGTTGTTGTCTAGACATTGAACTGTTACTGTCCAACTGTTGTTATCTGAACAGTCATTAGATTTTTAACTATATCTAGAGTTCTAGAACTCCATTTTAAGTGAGATTGATTTTGTTGGAAAACTAAGACACGAGGCTACAAGTTCTCTGGGGAAGGAGAACTCAATTCTGCCTCCAAGATAGTCAAAATTGCTCATCAACTAAACAGCCCTACTACCCTACAGAATCAGTCATGACTCAGTCTCGGTTGATAACCCATAACTGGAGTTCTACATCCCCAAATTGAGCAAGACCAATTTCCTTTGTTAGCTAACATCCAAATCTACAATTTCTATGAAGGAACCCGATCCTAATTCCCTCATTCTCCTACCCGAAATCTCACTGAAAGTCAGGAGACAAGTCTGTTCAGATTCGTCACCCCCTTCCCTTCACACAATACTTTCATAAACTACATACCACACATGAATTAACTTAATTTTAACAATAAGTACTTTTTCCCCATTTCTTGTCTAAGAACCCTAACCTATAATTCAATATCAAGACATCAATTCATTATTGAATTTGAAATGAATTTTTAAGATCATGTTTAGAACACCTTACCCGGTACGAATTAAGATTTTGATCTTCAACCAGTTGAAGATTTTCAACTCCCTCCTTTCTTTTCTTCTTGTTCAATTTCTTGTTAATCCTTTGCTAACAAGTGTTTAACCCATCTATAAACCCTTAATCTTGGATGGGTTCTTTAAATTTTACACTAAATATAAGCTAGCCAATACATGGTGATCCCCTTACCCGGGATCCTAACATACACTAAATGTATACTAGTTAATACATGTTTGATCCCCTTATCTGGGATCCTAACATACACTAAATGTATGTTAGTCCAAATGTGGCGATCCCCTTACTCGGGATTCTAACATACACTAAATGTATGCTAGTTTACACCTCAAATCATACTTCTCATATTTCCTTTGTCAGTGATAATTTCATCACTTTGCAATTCACACAACAACCTTTCCCCTTGAATACACATACATTCAGTAATTCACATTTCACATCGGTAATATATATTAAATCATGGAATTTAACTAGAAGGTATAGGTGCGATTTACCTACCTGTAATAGAAGCTCTACTCGTGCTCCCCTGCTGCTGCTGTTGCACTACGCCCGTGGTCCCTCCTGCAAATCACAAGTTTATCTCATAAATTTTCCTGACTCAAGGATAAGTTTTATAATAACCATATCAACAACCAATAAGTCTTCTTTCAGTCATTTCTTAATATTTTACATTTTTCTCATTTCACCCATTAATATTGTCGTTCTTTGTCCAACCACAGTTATCATTCCTTTCTTTATATTTGAACTGTTTCTGTTTAAATCCCGAACTATCATTGTCTAGACATTGAACTGTTACTGTCTGACCTCTCCTCACATTTTTTACTATATTTAGAGTTATAGAACTCTGTTTCAAGCGAGATTGATCTCGTTCGAAAGCTAAGACATGAGGCTATAAGTTCTCTGAAGGAAGGAGAACCTAGTTCTCCTCTAAGACAGTCAAAATTGCTCATCAACAAATATTTTGATTGTTACTGTCTCGTTTTTTAATTGTTACTATCTGACCTCTCCTCATATTTTTAACTATATATGCAGTTATAGAACTCCAATTAAAGCGAGAATAGTCTCGGTGGAAAGCTAAGACATGAGGCTACAAGTTCTCTGAAGGAAAGAGAACCCAGTTCTGCCTCTAAGATAGTCAAAATTTCTCATAAACAAATATTTGGATTGTTACCGAGTCAAAGACCTATCAACGCTTCAAATGTCAGCCAAACCATATGTCATATGAAGGAGATATGATTTTTCAAAGATGACAACTGAATTCTGCCAACAAATAGGTTTCGTGAAGAAACGAGTCCAAATTACATTCCGAAGCATCTAAACTGACATCCAAGTTCTTATTTCAGTAATTTAACTCCTCTAAGTCAAAGCTTGAAGATTTCATGCAAGGTTATTTCTCTTTTTTTAGGAAAATAGTTATTGAAGTACTTAAATGTAAATTGTCTAATTAGGGGAGGACTATTTTGTAAAATAGAGACTAGGGTTTTCTAGGATAGAAAAAGAATAAGAGAAGAGAAGGGGGGGAGCCAGCCAAGAAGAGAAAAACACCCCCTTTCTCTATGAAACCCGAAATCATGCATTCCTTCTTCTTTTTGATTAGTTGTCAAACAAACATGCAAGGCTAATCTCTTTTTCTTTGTTGCAAGGACACAGAAACCTTCAGACTGTGGACAATTATGTTTTCTTGATTAATCAACTTATCTAGTTCTTAAGGTTGCCATTGAATTAAATTACTATTGCGGACACTGTAGTTGTTTGATGATTAGGGTTAGTTATACGGCGGATCTGTTAACTAACCAATGTTAAGAAGAGATAAATATTCAGAATATAAATTGATGTCTCGTTTCCATGATCAGTTTTGATTTTTGTAGGTGGATGTTTACTTGTGACCAAGGTTTGTTCTCTTGATTATTTTCTAATTTTATTTAATTTCTCTTGATAGTTTTCTATTTTCTTTTGCTTTAGCCTAGATAACTTCACCACCCCCCTAGTTGCATATCATATAGCATAAAAATCTGACTTGAACCTTCCTCGTGGGATCGACCCCTTGCTTGCTCTATATTATCTTGTGTGTTGTGTTTTAAGCTAGGGTAATTAATTTGTGCGACTGCGACATTGCAACAAGGAGATCAGCAGATGGGATTTCAGATTGACCAAATCGCGAACAAGATTTTTGCTTTGGTTAAAAGAAATCACTAGATGGGATTTCAGGTTGACCGGGCACCACACTGATTTTGGTTATAGTTAAAGAAGATCACAAGATGGGATCTTAGGTTGACCGAGCCACCAACACAGATTTTTGCTTTGGTTAAAGGGAATTGCTAAATGGGATTTCAGGTTGATCGAGCTACACACATATTTTGGTTCTAGTTAAAAGAGATCGCCTAATGGGATCTCAGGTTGACCAAGCCGCCAACACAGATTTTGGTTCTGGTTAAAAGGAATCGCCAGATTGGAATTTCAGGTTAACCCAACCAAAGATAGAGATTTAGGGGATTGCCAGATTGGGGTCTCAAAACAACCAAGTTGTACATAGTTTTGATCATAGTTTCTGGTTGAAGGGGATTGCTACAAAGACAGAGTTTTAGATCAACCGAGCTAAAAACTTTGAGAAGTTTAGTTTCGAAGAACATTTTGTTTGTCTTTACAAACTTACTACGCAAAGTACTTAACCAGTCTTTGTTCTGTGAGTATTGTAAAGAGGGGGCATCTGTCATTATCCATTTTGGGGCCCCACATAAAAATAAAAAGAAAAAAAGAAAAAAATTTATAAAAAATTGTTGGATGAAAACCAAAAAAATATATAGCAGTGAGAAGAAGAAATAGGGGTGCCCAGAAAATGGTCAAAGATTGGATGAGGAAGTTAAAAAATACAAAGATTGAAATTTAACAATATATTTTTTACTGATGAAGGCCTTATTGATAAAGAAAATTCAATTTAAGGAAGAAAAGTGCAAAATCAGATGTTTAAGTCAATTTATGAAGGGTTAATGAAAGATTAATTGAGTTTATGAAGGGTTTGATTGCAAGAAAAACTAATTTTTAAGTCAATTTATGCTTTAATTGGAAGAAATTAAAGTTTGGGGGTCGAATTACAATTTAAAGAGTAAAATTTGTCAAATCAAGGGCTCAATTGCATAAATATTGAAGTTTAATGGGCAATTAGGGGCTTGATTAAAGAAATCCAAAGCTAAGGACCAAACTAGAAAAGGCATGTAAATATAAGGGCTGAAATTGACCAAATCAGGGGCCAAATTGAAGAAATTGAAAGATTATTGATCAATTGAGGGTCAAAATGCACAAATTTAAAACCAAGGATCAAAATGAAAAAGGTGGTCAACTTTAAGGCTGACTTTTGGATTTGGCAGGGATGCAATTGAATTGATTCTTAAAATCAAAATCTCAATTAAGGAGTTGATTGAATAAATCAAAAATTGAGGACTGATTTGGAAATAGACACTTTTTGGCGCCTTTTTCTTTTAAATGAAACAACACGTTTTAAACAAATTGACGTTGTTGCATTCACTATTCATTTTTAAAAAAGAAGCTTAAAACGGTGTCATTTTGATGACACTATACATCTTCTTCTTCCTTGGACGTGCTGTAGTGTCTTGTCTCTCTCCCTTCCCTAAAAAACCCAAAAACCCGACACAACCCACTCCCATTGCCTACAACCAAATGAAAAAATAGAGGGGAAAAGCCCTGCAGACAGCCTTAAGGTGCCTGCCCCGCCACCCTACCCATTCAGCGGATTGGACGAGAGAATGAAAAGGAGATGAAAAAACAAAGAAAAAAAAAGGGAGGAAAGAGACCGAAACAAAAGAGAAAAGAAAAGAAAGAAAAACAGGGAAAAATAGAGAGTGGAAAAGAGAAGAAAAGACTGAAACAATAGGGGAGGAGAAGACAAAAAAAAGGGAGAATGAAAAGAAAAACAAAAAATAGAGAGGGAAAGAAGGAGTGGAAGGACAAGAACAAGAAAAAAAAAGACCGTGAACAAAGAAAACAAAATGCAAAATAGAAACAAGAGAGGAGGAAGAATAGAAAAAAAAAAAGAAAAAAGAAAAAGAAAAAGAAAAAGAAAAAGAAGAAATATGTGCCTCTGTATAGGGAAGACGATTAGTACTTAAAAGTGCATTCTCATAAAAGCTTTATATCATCATATTGCACTAAAGAATCATTAATTTCCCTAACCAAAACATGTTTTATAATAACAAGTCTGATAATATAAAATATCTTCAATTTATGGTAAATGCTTATTTTTAATGCAAATATATCTCAGAATTCAAAGGATTTTTTGATGTGATTAACTATTGAAAGTGAAGAGACAAAAAGAGGACTAAACTTAGAGAAAAGATGCTGGTTCAATTCAAACTAGAACACCATTCAGTTATTGGGTTATAACTGGAGCTATAGACCTCGGATTTAGGTCTGGTTTATATGTATGGAAAGCTAAGACATAGACCTAAAACTTTTATGCGGAGTCCAAGATTCAATTTTTACATTTTCAAGTTCAAATCTTAGCAACAATGGAGAAGTCGGAATCTATCCTATAGCCTAGACACTATTAAATTTTAAGCTCATATCTCGAGTTTAAGAAGTCCAAATGAGCTCTAGTTTTTTTTGTTGAAAATCTGAGACAATTGCCCACAACTCGATGGTCATTGGTTCGAGATGCAATGGCCTCCACCCATTTAGACACATAATCAACAGCTACAAGGATGAATTGGTAACCAAATGAACTTGGAAAAGGTCCTATGAAATCAATCCCCCAACAATCACATATTTTCAAAACAAGAATGGGGTTTAGGGGCATCATGTTACGCCTAGTGAGGTTACCTAGTGATGCAACCATATTATTCGATAGTTTCACCCACATTTAACTAGTGTTTTGTCTATGTTTTATATATAAAATGCCTTGATATTCTTTGTTTTATGTTGTGAAGGCACTTTTGGATGAAAGATGCAAAAAGGAGTAAATTGAAGATAATTGGCAGATTTGACCTTCAGTCAATGTTTTGTGCAGAGCGTGAGCTCTAGAGGTCAAAATGAAGTGATTCCAGTGGCATTAAAAAGCTAACATCCATACCTTTCTGGAAATCTAAGGCAAGAAAATAAAATAAGGAAGAGCATGGAAATCGCAGCTTTCAAAATCAAATCTCGCAATCTGCCAATGTTGACCTTCGGCCATTCCAACTTGAATATCTGAAGCTACAGAAGTCCGATTAATGCCAACTCAATTTTATTGGATTCCTGACTCAAAGGTCTATAAACGCTCCAAATTTCAGCCAAAAACGATGTCATATAAGGGAGATGAGTTTTCAAAGATGACAACTGAATTCTGCCTGCAAACAGGTTTCGTGAAGAAACGAGTCTAAATTACGTTCTGAAGCATCTAAACCGATATCCAAGTTTTTATTTCAGCAATCTAGCTCCTCTAAGTCAAAGCTTGAAGATTTCATGCAAGGCTATTTCTTTTTTTTTGGAAAATAGTTATTGAAGTACTTAAATGTAACTGTCTACTTAAGGGAGGACTATTTTGTAAAATAGAGACTAGGGTTTCCTAGGATATAGAAAGAATGAGAGAAGAGAAGGGGAGCAGCCAGCCAAGAGGAGAAAAACACCCCCCTCCTCTAAGAAACTCAAAATCATGCATTCTTCCTTCTTTTTGATTAGTTGTTCAACAAACATGCAAGGCTAAACACTTTTTCTTGGTTGCAAGGACACGAAAACCTTCGGATTTCAAGAACTGTGAGATTTATTTTACCTTTTCTTTTCTGTTTATATGATGAATATGTTTGTTCTTATATGCTTATTTTTCCTATGATTGTTTATTTTAATTACTAGCGGACTCTAAGTTATTATTGTAGACAATCTATTGCTAAGTTTGATATCAAAACCAGAGTTGTGGTATATGAACTTGTGAAGCAACTGAGTTTAATAATTGTGGCGGATCTACGTTATTAATCTTAGGGAGAACATTCAATCAAATCAAACATAGACTGCGCACAGTTATGTTTTCTTGATTAATCAACTTATCTAGTTCTTAAGGCTACCATTGAATTAAATTACTAGTGCGGACACTGTGGTTGTTTAATGGTTAGGGTTAGTTATACGGCAGATCCGTTAACTAACCATTGTGAAGAAGAGATAAATATTCAGAATATAAATTGATGTTTTGTTTCCATGATCAGTTCTGATTTCTGTAAGTGGATGATTACTTGCGATCAAGGTTTGTTCTCTTGATAATTTTTTGATTTTATTAAATTTTGTTTGATAGTTTTCTGTTTTCTTTTGCTTTAGCCTAGATAACATCCAAACCCCCCCAAATTGCATATCATCTAGCATAAAAATTTGACTTGAACCTTCCTCGTGGGATCGACCCCTTGTTTGCTCTATACTATCTTGTGTGTTGTGTTTGAAGCTAGGGTAATTAATTTGTGCGACCACGACATCGCAACAAATTTTGGCGCCGTTGCCAGTGAAGTAATTTTAGTTGATTCTTGTGCTATTATTTTTATTTGTTGTGATTGTTATTTCTTTTTCTGAAAAAAAAATAGAATTTTTGCTTGCTGCGGTACGGTTCATTACGGCTGCGGTACTGTTCAAAATAGATTTTTTGGTGGAATTAGGTATCAGCTTTTTGTTTCCTGAAGGGAAACGACGTTCTAAACAAGCCTAGTGGTGCACCACTAGCCCCACCTTATCGAGGCCAAATTCCGCTGTTTTCTAGGGTTTTTAGGCAGTTTTAGTTTTCTAGCGTGGGATTTTCATACAATTTGCATTGTTTTCGATCTCTTTGGTTTCTTTTATGTTTTCTTGATGATTTATGCCAGTAACCCACTCTACTAATCAAAGTCAAGTGCAGTTAGATCTTAAAATAGAAAAAACTTTACGCAAGTTACGAAAGGAAGCTCGTCTCAACACCATGGCTGTTGCACGACAACAAACACTCAAGGAGCTTGCTGCTCCTAACGTGGAAAATCAGCCATTGTGCATAAACATCGACAATAATGTAAACTTTGAGCTCAAATCTAGTTTTATACATTTGCTACCAACATTCAATGGTCTTGCAGGTGAAGATCCTCATACTCATCTTAAGGAGTTCCATATGGTTTGCGTTGGCATGAAACCGAATGGAGTTGACGAAGAATAGGTTAAGTTGAAAGCTTTCCCTTTCTCTTTAAAAGGGGCAGCAAAGGCATGGTTTTTCTCTATTCTCCCAGGTTCCATTGGAACATGGAATGCCATGAAGAAGATTTTCCTTGAAAAGTATTTCCCAGCATCTCGAGTTGCCAACATAAGGAAAGAAATATGTGGGATTCGACAATCTCATAGAGAGATACTTTCCGAGTATTGGGAAAGATTTGAGCAATTGTGCATTCAATGCCCTCATCATCAAATACCCGATCAGCTGCTCATTCAATATTTCTATGAAGGATTGATGCCTACTGACCGTAGTATCATTGATGCTGCAAGTGGAGGGGCATTGATAGATAAGACACCCGAGGTTGCACGCCAATTGATCTCAAACATGGCAGTCAACTCGAAACAATTTGGCACGCATGGAGACTTCGCAAAAAAATGAGTAAATGAGTTAAGTATTTCTAACCTTGAAAATAAAGTTAATGATCTTACTTCTCTTGTGCGTTCTTTGGCTTGTGGAAATGTATAGCAGGTGAAAGTTTGTAGCATATGTTCCTTACAAGGACATACCTCAGATATGTGCCCAACAATGCAAGAAGATTACATTGAACAAGTTCTGCAGTTGATGGAGGATTCAACGGACAACCCCAGCATAAACATGATCCCTTTTCCAACACGTACAATCCCGGATGGAGAGATCATCCAAACTTATGCTATGGGAAGCCACCTCAACAAGGAAATCAAGGCCATCAGTTCCATCCCCATGGATTTCAATCCCAACAGAATTATCAAGCGAGACAACCCTCTCCATTCACAAACTCCAATGTTATGGGGTCGTCATCCAATGATGATCTTCGTGAGATGATGAAAACTTTGGCCTCTAACACTGTGACCTTGCAGCAAAATGTCATGACTTTTCAACAAGAAACAAGGTCAAGTATTCACAACTTGGAGAAGCAAATGGGGCAAGTAGCTTCAAGTGTGGGGAAATTAGAAGCACAAATGAATGGAAAATTGCCCTCCCAAGCATTGAATCCAATAGAGAATGTTAGTGTGATCATGCTGCGAAGTGGGAAAGAATTTGAAGAGAAAAGGTCGAAACAAATTGAGATGGAGGAAGAAGAAGAGATAGAAACCGAATTGAGTACAAAGAAGGTACATCCTCCTCCTCCACAAACTGAAACATCGACCAACACTCCAAAGGTAACTCCTCACTCAATGAATTCCAGTTTTAAAACAATTCCACCCTTTCCTGTGAGTTCTTCTAGGTCAAATAAAAAGGACAAAGAAAAAGAGATTTTAGAGGTTTTCACGAAAGTAGAACTCAACATTCCTTTGCTTGATGCTATCAAGCAAATTCCCAAGTATGCCAAATTCTTGAAGGAGTTGTGTACTACCAAGAGAGCTTTCAAACTAAAAGGTCATGAAATGGTAAGTATGGGTGAAGTTGTATCTGCTATTGGTCAAAAGAATATGTCTTTGAAGCAAAAAGACCCAGGTGGGTTTACTATCCCATGTGTTATTGGTAATGCTAGTTTCAAAAGGGCCTTGTGCGATTTAGGTGCATCCATTAGTGTTATGCCTAAACATGTTTATGATTCTCTTAGTCTTGAGCCTTTGAATAAAACTAGCATTGTAATACAACTTGCGGATCGTAGTTTTGTTTACCCACTTGGTGTGATAGAAGATGTCCTAGTCAAGATTGATAGTTTGGTCATTCCATGCGACTTTTATATTCTTGATATGGAACATGATTCTTGTGATTCATCAAACAACACTCCTATATTGTTTGGGAGACCATTCTTGAAAACTGCCAATACAAAAATTGATTGTGGTAAGGATACTTTGTCTATGGAGGTAGGAGATGAAAAAATTTAATTTAATTTTCATGATGCAATGACATATCCTTATAGCAATGTTTATTCTATCACATGTTATGACCAAGTTGATAAGTGTGTGCAGCAAGTTTGTGATTTTGATAGTGAGGATGGATTAAGCGTAGCTTTGAGCTATGGCTATGATTTTACCAAGACAGAAGAGATGGAGAGGCATATATGTGTTCCCCAAAACGTGCATGAATCAGCAT
Organism: Populus simonii; assembly: GCA_007827005.2. Lineage (NCBI taxonomy): Eukaryota > Viridiplantae > Streptophyta > Magnoliopsida > Malpighiales > Salicaceae > Populus > Populus simonii. Next base: position 12,465,090 of record CM017467.2, read on the forward strand.
TGGCTTTGCAAACTGTTCCCATGATGTAGGAGTCATTCACCCCATCATGGACAGTGAATGGGTGGCACCTATCCTTTTGGTGCCCTAAAAGATTGGAATTATGTTGGAAGAAATACAAAATGATGCTTATGAGAATGCACGAATTTACAAAGAAAAGATCAAAAGTCTTCATGACCGAATGATTACAAGAAAAAAGTTTAATGTTGGAAAAAAAGGCCTTCTTTATCATTCACGTTTGAAACTTTTTCCTGGAAAGTTGTGCTCTCGTTGGATTGGACCCTTTGTTGTTTCTAATATTTTTCCTTATGGTGCAGTTGAAATTACAAGTTTAGAAACCAACAAAGCACTCAAGGTCAATGGGCATCGCTTGAAACCTTTTTATAAAGGTTGGACGCCAGAATTCACCGTTTCTGCGGAGTTAGCTGAACCAATCTATGAAGAATAAGCATGCAATATGTCAAGCCAATGACATAAAACAAAAGCGCTTACTGGGAGGCAACCCAGCACAAAAAAGAAACAGATTTGCTTTCTTTTTCCCTTATCTTTTATTTTTTACATTTTACTTTATTTTTGTCATTCTCCTATATTCCTTTTCTTTTATTTCAACATTGAGGACAATGTTGTGTTTTAAGTGTGGGGGTATTGGGAGAATTTTGGTTTTCTTATTTTGATTTTCTTTATTGTTCTAAAAAAAAATTTATATATTTGATCTTTTGAACTCCTATTGGTTTATGAGAATGTGAGTATTACATATGAGAAATAATTGAGATAGATGGAGATATGAATCGAATGAAGGAGTGTGCATGCAAGTTTTAAGGTTTAATTGGTTTAGGGATTGATTTTGAGAATATGCCATGTTGACTTTATAGTGTTATACCAATGCAAGCTTTTGAACCTTTAACATTATATTCTTTGATTGTGCATTTTTTCAATGATATGTATCTCTAGAACTTGCTTCATATCTTATTGAGATTACATTCGCATTACACATATACATGAAGATGATAAAGGCATTAGGAATTTTAACCACTTGAGCTAAAAAAAAAAAGCCAACCTAAAGCATATTATCCTTAGTGAGCCCTAGCTTGTTTATCTTTTCTTTGCTTTATCCATGTATAAGCCTTAACTTTATATATGTCTTTTCCCCTAGCCAAGGATTAGTAGAGCATATACTTGTGATATTTCATGGAATTATGGTTGGAAATTATGTGAAAAGAAAGAAGAAGAAGTGATGCTTTGATGAAAAGATGAGCAAAGTTGCCAAAAAAAAAGAAAAAAAGAAAAAAAAGAAGAAAAAGAAAAAAGTGTTCCTTTATGTTCTTAAGATTTTATGTTGAAAAAGCTTGAAATCAAAAGAAGTTAAGCATTGGTGATTAAAGATGGAAAATTTATGTGTTTTGATGGAATATCTTGTTTGAAATATCATTTTTCAAAATGCTCTACTTTGGTTTGAACCTTTTCTTTTACTCTCTTTTACCTCACCTTAACCTCAGCCCCATTACAACAAGAAAATAAGACCTTTTGATTCATGCATTGGTTGTAATATGTTAGTAATGGAGATGAGATTGAAGAGCAAGCTTATGGTAGAACATATTCATTGATTGAATTTGAGAGATTTAAACACATGAGTGTTGGAGTGTATATCAATGAGAGGACCTATCACTTTGGCATGACATAGATTTCATTTAAATCCCGACGATTAATTGAGTTTTGAAGTTTGCACGTAAAAAAATTCTTGAAAATTTATACTCTTTATCCTTCTTAATTGTTTTCTTGTTTATAATGCATATATTCTTGGATATTGATGGGAGATTAGAAGATTAGTCATAGTGATTGAATTTAATCTAACTTCAATTTGATTTTACATATCCTTTCTCGAGGACAAGCAAGAGCTAAGTGTGTGGGTATTTGATGCAACCATATTATTCGATAGTTTCACCCACATTTAACTAGTGTTTTGCCTATGTTTTATATATAAAATGCCTTGATATTCTTTGTTTTATGTTTTGAAGGCACTTTTGGATGAAAGATGCAAAAAGGAGTAAATTGGAGATAATTGGCAGATTTGACCTTCAGTCAATGTTTTGTGCAGAGCGTGAGCTCTAGAGGTCGAAATGAAGTGATTCCAGTGGCATTAAAAAGCTAACATCCATACCTTTCTGGAAATCTAAGGCAAGAAAATAAAATAAGGAAGAGCATGGAAATCGCAGATTTCAAAATCAAATCTCGCAATCTGCCAATGTTGATCTTCGGCCATTCCAACTTGAATATCTGGAGCTACAGAAGTCCGATTAATTCTAACTCAATTGTATTGGATTCTTGACTCAAAGGTCTATAAACTCTCCAAATTTCAGCCAAAAACATAGAACTTGTAGCCTCATGTCTTGCCTTTCTAACACCATAAATTTCACTTGAATTGGAGTTCTATAACTCCAGATATAGTTAAAAATCTGAGGAGAGGTTAGACAGTAACAGTTCAAAAACGAGGCAGCAACAGTTGGATAGTGATAGTCCAAATATAAAGAAAGGAATGAGAACTAGGATTGGACAAAGAATGACAGTAATAATGAATGAAATGAGAAAAACATAAAGTACTAAGAAATGACTGAAAGAAAGACTTATTGGTTGTTGATATGGTTATTATAAAACATATCCTTTAGTGAGGAAAATTTATGAGATAAACCTGTGATTTGCAGGAGGGACCACAGACGTGGTGCAACAACAGCAGCAGGGGAGCACGAGTAGAGCTTCTATTGCAGGTAGGTGATTCACACCTATGCTTTCTAGTTAAATTCCATGATTTAATATATTTTTGATGTGAAATGTGAATTACTGAATGTATGTGTATTCAAGGTGAAAAGTTGTTATGTGGATTGCCAAGTGATGAAATTATCACTGACAAAGGAAATATGAGAAGTTGATTTGAGGCATAAACTAACATACATTGAGTGTACGTTAGGATCCTGGGTAAGGGGATCACCCTGTATTGGCTAGCATACATTTAGTGTATGTTAGGATCCCGGGTAAGGGGATCACCCTGTATTGGCTAGCATACATTTAGTGTATGTTAGGATCCCGGGTAAGGGGATCGTCACGAATGGACTAGCATACATTTAGTGTATGTTAGGATCTCGGGTAAGGGGATCTCCACGTATTGGCTAACATACATTCAGTGTATGTTAGGATCCCGGGTAAGGGGATCACCATGTATTGGCCAGCATACATTTAGTGTATGTTAGGATTCCAGGTAAAGGGATCGCCTTATATCAACTCCTATGGGGTGGTGATGACGATACCAGTGAAATTGGTATCGGTAATGTGATAAGCAAAAGTAATCACGTTGATTTTATAAGGTCTGGAATGAAGGTTGATAGTGGCAGAGGGAACGGTTATTAATAGTTTGAATAAGGAAGAGATTTAAAAAAAAAAAAAAACTACAAGGGAGAAGTAAATGAAATATGAATGCATGTTACCCTGTTGAAATTATTAGATATTCATATTGTTATATTTATTGTGATATTCACCTTGCAATAATATGTATTTTGTTTCAGGATCATCGAGATTCATGAGCTTCTCTTAATTCTTCATCTTTCAAAATCTTATCCTCAGGCAAATAAATTCGCCTACCCATAGCTATTAGCCCATCCGATAACATTTGAAATGATGTCTCTATACCCTTGTTTACCCTCTCCTTGATCTCTTTTACTTTCTCATCTGCTTGTTGAGCCACCAAGACCCTGTCTCGAAGCACAGATTGGATCTTTAACTGAGCTAACAGTGATCCTTCGGGCCCTACACTTAGCCGCAAACCCATTTTCTTTAATTCCACTATACTTTCTTGTTCCTTAAGCTCCACATCATTCATCACTGTTTTTCCCTTCCTACTCAAGGCATCGGCTACTACATTAGCCTTACCAGGATGGTAGTCAATAACACAATCGTAATCTTTTATTAACTCTACCCATCTTCTCTGCCGCATGTTTAACTCCTTCTGTGACATCAAATACTTCAAACTTTTATGGTTTGTAAAGATTTGAACTTGTGTCCCATATAAATAATGTCTTCATACTCTTAAGGCAAACACCACCGCTGCAAGTTCTAGGTCATGAACCGGGTAATTCACCTCATGCGACTTTAACTGTCTTGATGCATAAGCAATCACACGTCCATTTTGCATCAATACACATCCCAGACCCCTTTTTGAGGCATCACTATATACCACAAACCCGTCTGTCCCTGATGGAAGGGCCAACATAGGAGCAGAAGTGAGCCTCTCCTTCAGTTCTTGAAAGCTTGCTTCACACTCTTCCGACCAAACAAACCGGACTTCCTTGCGGGTCAGCTTAGTTAAAGGTGAGGCTATGATGGAGAATCCTTCAATAAACCTTCGGTAATATCCAACAAGACCCAAGAAACTTCGGATTTCTGTCACATTGGTAGGCCTTTCCCATTTTAACACGGCCTCAACCTTTCTTGGATCTACAAATATTCCTTCTGCGGATATTACATGGCCCAAAAATACTACTTCCTTGAGCCAAAACTCACACTTATCCAGCTTTGCATATAATTGATTTTCCCTTAAAGTCTGTAGCACAACCCTTAGATGTTGTTCATGCTCCAAGTGAGAGTTTGAATACACCAAAATATCGTCAATAAATAGAACCACATATTGGTCCAGGTAAGGCCGAAACACCCAATTCATCAAGTCCATAAACATGGCTGGAGCATTGGTTAACCCAAAAGGCATCACCGAAAACTCGTAATGCCCATAACGGGTTCGGAAGGCAGTCTTTTGTATGTCTTGTTCCTTGATTCTCAACTGGTGATATCCAGATCTCAGATCTATCTTAGAAAATACCCTAGCATCCTTCAACTGATCAAATAAGTCATCTATTCGTGGGAGTGGGTACCTGTTCTTCACCGTCACTTTATTCAATTGACGATAATCAATGCACAAACGAAGGGTGCCATCCTTCTTCTTTACAAACAATACTGGAGCTCCCAGGGTGAGTTACTAGGCCGGATGAAGCCTTTATCTAACAATTCCTGAAGCTGGACCTTCAGTTCCGCCAATTCCATAGGTGCCATCCTATAAGGGGACTGGGCTATAGGAGAAACTCCTAGAACAGTTTCTATGGAAACTTCAATTTCTCTAACTGGAGGTAATCCAGGCAACTCTTCTGGGAATACATCTTGAAACTCCCTCACAACAGGAATACTAGCCAAATCTATGCTACCCTTCTCCAGCTCTCTTACATGGGCTAACCAAGCAGAACAACCTTTCCTTAGTAATTTTCTAGCCACCAAGACTGAGATTACACAACTTGGAATTACTTTTCTTTCCCTTTTAAACACTACTCTTTTATCACCTATTCCTTGGATTGTCACCGTCTTGGTGAAACAATCCACCTGCGCCTTATGTTTACTTAACCAATCCATGCCCAGAATCACATCAAAATCATATAACTCTAACGGCATAAGATATGCCCTCAACTCTAATCCTCCAATATATAGTTTTACCCCTCTATAAATATCATCAATATGTATATTCTCTCCCAAAGGTGTACTAACAGTCACCCCTACTCCCAAGTTACTAGATAACACATGCAAGTTATTCACAATTCTATAAGATACAAAGGAATGACTAGCTCCAGGATCAATTAAAGCATAAACTTGCATTGTATCTAACTGTAAAGTACCTGCCACCACATCAGGTACAGCTCCCACATCCTCGTAGGTCATGTGATATACCCGACCCTGAGTCCTCCCCTCCTGATTTCTGGGCCTCCCACGAGTAGCACTCGTCCCTGACTGGGTAGGCCTGATAGGACGATTGACTGTCACCGATTGCTGCTGGCTCTAAACCTCAATCCTCTGACCATGGGCTCCCTCAGTAGTTCTACGAGGACAATCCTTCTTCCGGTGACTCATGTCCCCGCAATAGTAACAACCTCTTCCTACATGCGGGCACTCTCTCCATCGATGCCCCTCACTTCTACAAATATAACATCTTCCCGGCATCGCAGAGCAATCTCCCGGGTGTCGCTGCTCACACCTCTGACAAAATGGATATACTAGTCCCTTTTGCTTTGTAGACCCTCCAGCAGTTTTAACTCCCTGTCTAGATTGTCCTCCCCAAGCTCCTCTTCCACTGACTTGTCTAGATCCTCCTGAGCTCCCTCCTGGGTTAAAACTCCCACCCCTTCTCTGGGACGGTCCTGATGATGGCCCGCTCTTCCCCTTCTTTGGGAAAGGAGGTCTCCCAGTTATAAACTCAAAATCTCTCCTCTTAGCTCCCATTGCCTGACTCTGCTCGACCACTGGCTTTGGGGTATCCTTTATTACCCTCTCCATACCCTGAGCAGCACGTACCAATTCCCGTACCGACTGAAACTACATGGCTATCAATATCATCCTCAATTCCCGCCTCAGTCCATCACGAAACCTCTCCACCCTGTGGCGCTCTGTGGGAAGGTAAGTGGAGGCAAAAACTGCTAAATCCTGAAATCTCCTCTCATACTCCAGCACTGTCAAATCTCCCTGCTTCAATTCCAAAAACTCATGTTCTTTCTCCCTCTTATGCTCCCAAGAATAGTACCTCTCCTCAAACTCTTCCCGAAAATCCCTCCATCTCAATACCTCCCCTGTTCTCCTTTCTCTAATGGTCTCCCACCAAGAGTGAGCACTTTCAACCAATAGAGACTAGAGTTTTGTAGGATATAAAAAGAATGAGAAAAATGCCCCCCTCCTCTAAGAAACTCAAAATCATGCATTCTTCCTTCTTTTTGATTAGTTGTTCAACAAACATGCCAAGCTAAACACTTTTTTCTTGGTTGCAAGGACATTCGGATTTCAACAACTGTGAGATTTATTTTACCTTTTCTTTTCTGTTTATATGATGAATATGTTTGTTCTTCTATGCTTATTTTTTCTATGAATGTTTATTTTAATTACTAGCGGACTCTAAGTTATTATTGTAGACAATCTATTGCTAAGTTTGATATCAAAACCGGAGTTGTGGTATATGAACTTGTGAAGCAACTAAGTTTAATAATTGTGGCGGATCTACGTTATTAATCTTAGGGAGAACATTCAATCAAATCAAACATAGACTGTGCATAGTTATGTTTTCTTGATTAATCAACTTATCTAGTTCTTAAGGCTGCCATTGAATTAAATTACTAGTGCGGACACTATGGTTGTTTGATGGTTAGGGTTAGTTATATGGCGGATCCGTTAACTAACCAATGTTAAGAAGAGATAAATATTCAGAATATAAATTGATGTTTTGTTTCCATGATTAGTTCTGATTTCTGTAGGTGGATGTTTTTTGCGACCAAGGTTTGTTCTCTTGATAATTTTTTGATTTTATTAAATTTTGTTTGATAGTTTTCTGTTTTCTTTTGCTTTAGCCTAGATAATGTCCAAACCCCCCCCCCCCCCAAATTGCATATCATCTAGCATAAAAATCTGACTTGAACCTTCCTCGTGAGATCGACCCCTTGCTTGCTCTATACTATCTTGTGTGTTGTGTTTGAAGCTAGGGTAATTAATTTGTGCGACCGCGACATCGCAACACCTAGTCGTTCGCATCGGTCACATGCAACACAGAAGGCATGAACATCTTTGAACATGGTGGGCCAATAAAAACCACACTGCAAGATCTTGGCAGTGGTTTTCTTGGAAAAGAAATGCCCACCACAGGCTAATGCATGACAAAAATTAATGACACTTGGAATTTCATGATCAGGGATGCACCGCCTAACAATTTGGTCAGGGTAGTATTTAAATAGGTAAGGGTCATCCCAAAAAAAGGTACGCACGTTGCGCAAGAATTTTTGTTTGTCAAGTTTAGACCAATGAGAAGGAATCTAACTTGTGGCTAGGTAATTTGCTATGTCAGCATACCATAGAGAGCCAATGTAGGATACAGTACCTGCATAAAATAAATTTTCATCAGTAAAGAATTCATTTATTGGAGATTCATCAATTATGGTCTCATAGCTTGAAAGACGGGACAAATGATCAGCCACTACATTCTCTACTCCCTTTTTATCTTGAATTTCAAAGTTAAACTCTTGGAGTTGGAGGATCCATCGAATCAAACGTGGCTTGGCATCTTGTTTTGTGAGCAAGTATTTCAATGCTGCATGATTAGTGAAACAAATAACAAGAGATCCAACCAAATAAGACCTAAACTTGTCTAATGCAAAGACCATAGCTAAGAGTTCTTTTTCAATTGTAGTGTAATTCAATTAAGCATCATTCAAAGTCTTGCTGGCAAAATAAATGACATGAGGCTTCTTATCTTTTCTTTGCCCTAAAACAGCCCCTACCGCAAAATCACTAGCATCACACATGAGTTCAAATGGTAAAGACCAATCAGGAGCTTGCATGATTGGTGCAGTGGTCAACAACCCTTTAAGCTTTTCAAAAGCTTCTTGACATTTTGATGTCCAATCAAATTGGACATCTTGTGACAACAAGTTACACAATGGTTTGGCAATGGTACTAAAAGAACGAATGAATCTTTAGTAAAAACCAGCGTGTCCTAAAAAGGATCTCACATCTTTCACAGTCCTAGAGGTAGGTAATTTTTGAATGACTTTCAACCTTTGACTTATCTATCTTTATCCCTTTTAAAGAGACAATGTGACCTAAGACAATGCCATGTGTCACCATAAAATGACACTTCTGCCAATTATGTACAAGATTGCTCTCCTCACACCTTTCAAGAACTTTTTCCAAATGCATTAGACACAACTCATAAGAATCCCCATAAACTGAAAAATCATCAATGAAAACTTCCAAAAAGTTTTCCACCATGTCACTAAAGATACTCATCATACACCTTTGAAAAGTGGCTGGTGCATTACACAAGCCAAAATGCATTCTTCTATAAGTATAGGTACCAAAAGGACAAGTGAAAGTGGTTTTTTCTTGGTCTTCTAAGGAAATCTCAATTTGGTTGTAATCTGAGTATCCATCAAGAAAACAATAGAAAGCTCTTCCAGTTACTCTTTCAAGCATTTGGTCTAAAAATGGAAGCGGAAAATGGTCCTTCCTAGTCACCATGTTCAACTTATGATAATCAATGCACATACGCCATCCAGTTTGGATTCTAGTTGGTACTAGCTCATTATTTTCATTTTTCACTACTGTGACTCTAGATTTTTTAGGGACAACTTAGGTTGGACTAACACATTTTAAGTTTGCAATGGGGTAAATAATACCTGCATCAAGTAGCTTAAGCACTTCACCTCTCACTACTTCCTTCATGTTTGGGTTCAATCGTCTTTGCATTTGCCTCACAGATTTAGCCTCTTCTTCAAGATAGATTCTATGTGTACAAAAAAGAGGGCTAATTCCTTTCAAGTCAATAATAGTCCACCCAATTGCTTTCTTGTGTTTTCTAACCACTCTCAAAAGTTCTTATTCCTGCTCTATGCTAAGTTTTGATGAAATCACAATAGGATATGATTCATCTTCCCCTAGAAATGCATACTTAAGATTACTCGGTAAAGGCTTCCTTCTGGTTTATAAGGTTGGACAAGAGATGCCTCAACTTTCACTTGGGGCGAAATCAAAGGCTCAAACGATGGGGTCCATTGACCTATTGACATAATAGGCATTGGATCTAGATAAGTCTCGAGTTCTCTTACTTCCTCATCAACACATTCCAAAGAATAAAATCTTTCATCATGACTTAAAGTTCTCTCTAATGGATCCTTGATCCACACTCTCTCAAAGTGTTCTTGACAAACTGTTTGGATCAAATCTACCTCTCTAATGTCCTTATGTTCACCAATTTGTTTGGAGACATTGAATATGTTCATCTCCACAGTCATATTCCCAAAAGACAATTTCATCACCCCATTCCTACAGTTAATTAAAGCATTGGATGTAGCTAGGAAAGGTCTACCTAAGATGATTGGGATAGGAGCATTAGAACCTTGAATAGATGCGGTGTCTAACACTACAAAATCAACAGGAAAGTAGAATTTATCTACTTGGACCAACACATCCTCAACAATACCCTTGGGAATCTTGATTGACCTATCAGCTAATTGAAGGGTGATTCGAGTAGGCTTGATTTCTCCTAAACCTAACTGTTCGTAAATAGTGAAGGGTATCAAATTCGCACTTGCTCCTAAATCCAACAAAGCTTGGTCTATCTTATGACTTCCAATAATGCATGAAATGGTAGGACAACCAGGATCTTTATATTTGGGAGGGGTCTTAAACTGGATGATGGCACTAGCATGTTTAGTTAGAAAGGCTCTTTCTTTCATATTCAATCTCCTTTTGACTGTGCATAAGTCCTTAAGGAACTTTGCATAAGATGGGACTTGTTTAATTACATTAAGGAGTGGAATGTTGACTTTCACTTGTTTGAACAATTCATAGATTCCGAGTTCATAAGATCATGTTTAGGTTTCCCTAACCTTTGTGGAAATGGTGCTCTAGGAACAAATTCTAAATCACTCACTTTGACTCCAATTTTTCTTGAATCATCTCCTTTCTCACTCCTTTCTCTCTCATTTATCTCACCTTCTTTTTCACTCAAACTCTCATTTGTCACTTGTGTTTTGATTCCCTCTTCACTTTCCTTAGATTTCTCCCCCACAATACCTCTAGGAATCCCAAAACCTCTATCTTGTCAACAATCTTTCCACTTCTAAGGGTGGTGATGGCTTGAACTTTTTCATGGTTTGAAGTATCATTAGGTGAGGATTCACTCATGTGTACCTGACCTCTAGGATTTGGCATTGGTTGAGCTGGGATCTTTCCCTTCTCTTGAATGCTTAGTGATTGAGTCAACTTGGTTAGTTGACTTCGAATGTCATCTAAGATCCTATTGGTCTGGTCTTGAAATTTGTAAGCTTGGTTGTTGATTCCTCCTTGTGTTTGCATGAATTGTTGAAGAGTATCCTCTAGGGATCTCTTATGAGGTGGTTGGTACATGTTATGTGTGGGAGCATGAAATGGTTGGGGTGGAGGTTGAAATGTTTGAGGTACTGAAGAGCCCTCATTTCTCCATCCAAAATTTAGGTGGTTCCTCCATCCAGGATTATAGGTCTCAGAGTAGGGATTGCCTACTTGGTTTGAAAATGGCTTTCTAACATTACTTGAATCAGAAGTTTGGCCATATAGCACTTCCTTGAAGGCTGGAATGGTAGGACACTCAATTGTCCTATGCCCTTTCCTCTCACAAACAACACAAACTTTCCTCTTGTTGTTCACTCATGACATGTACTTTTTTAATCTCAAGAGACTTTACTTTCCTAGCCAATGAGGCTAATCTAGCATTGAGGTCATCAGTCTCTTTCAATTGGAACTTCCCACTTGAATGAGAAATGGTGTTTCTAGACTCAACATGAAATGGGAGAGAAGTCTCCCATTGCTTTGTGTTTTCAGCCAATTGATAAAAAAAATAGAAGGCTTCACTTTGTTCTTTGTCATAAAACTCACCATTACACATGGTTGACACTAGCTTTTAAAATCTACGGTAAGAGAGTCGTAGAAGAAACTCACTAACCTCCACATCTCAAAACCATGGTGGGGACATGCATTTAACAAGTCTTTGAACCTTTCCCAAGCTTGGTGAAATGACTCATTTGGACTGCAAGAAAAATTCATCATTTGACTTTGTAAGGCTACCGTCCTATGAGTGGGGAAGTATTTTTTCAAAAATTCAGCTTGCATTTCTCTCCATGTACCTATAAACCTAGGACACAAGGAGTTTAGCCAAAGCTTGGCTTTATCCTTTGGAGAGAATGGGAACAATTTAAGCCGAATAGTTTCCTCGGTGCATGTTCTATCAATAAAAGTATTACATACCTCTTCAAAGTCCTTAATGTGTATGTATGGATTTTCAGAATCCATACCATGAAATGTGGGAAGAAGTTGAATCATGCCCGGTTTCAAATTGAAAGCTTGTTGGTTAAAAGACAAGATAATATATGAAGGTGTACTTTGTCTAGCGGGGTGAAGATACTCCCTAAGAGTTCGAAAATTAGGTTGATCATTGAATTGTAGAGGTCCATTACCTTGAACACTCCCTTCACCCTCTACATCTTCAACATTAGCCATGATAAAAATAATAATATAACAATTATATGAATATGAAAGGAAAGGAAAAAAAGAAAAAGAAAAAGAAGATTGCAAATAAAAGTAAATGAAACGTAAAAGATAAAGTAATAGCTCAAAAATAAAAATACAACAAATTAAGAAATTCACTCTCCAACTAATAAGCAATATTAACAACAATAAACATTAAAAGATAATTATAACAAGCATGAATAAAAAGGCGGTAATACCGGCCAACCACTTCAGACAATAAATATTAGAAAAATTATCACAACAAAACAACAAAATAAAATAAAATAAATAAGAGGCGGTAATACCGGCCAAGCACTTTAAACAATAAATATAAGAAAAATAATCATAACAAAACAACAAAATAAAATAAAATAAACAAGAGGCGGTAAAACCAGCCTTATAATATAAACAATAAATATTAGAAACTAATTAGAATAGACATTAAAATAAAAACGGTTAAACCAACCAAAATCCAACAATTAGTAGTCCAGTCCACAGTCTAATATCCGAAAAGTTGAGGTTAATTTTTTTTTAGGTGGTAAAACCAGCCATTTGATTTTTTTTATTTATATATATTTTTTTGTTTTCCAATAATCAAAACTAAATTTGTTACCTTTGCTTGCTAGCTCCTCGACAACGGTGCTAAAATTGCTTGATCGCTTTTTATGATCAGCTTGTTTTAACTCGCAAGTGCACGAGTGTGCGACGTAGCAATTAACTCGGTAAGATCGAGGTCATATCCACAGAGAGCTAGATCTGGAAATTAAGCTAGGTAACAAAACAAATTCAAAAGAAATTAACTTAACAATAACTTGGTTGAAAATAATTGATGGATTTGTTTTCAAAGATGAAAAAGTGTAACTAGATTTTAAATGACAAGAAAAAGTAAGTCTTGATCCAAATCAATTTTAATGGTGATGTATTGGTGATTCCTTCAACATATATAAGATAACTTAACCTAATATCAACGATGGTGATATTAGATCGGAAGATATTATAATGAAGTTTAAAAAGATAAAGATTGATTATTGCTTAAGAATGAACAAGAACTTTTATATTAAGTAAGACATTGAATCAAGCAATCTCTATACCAAAACTAAGGTTTGTGCATAAAAATTCAAGATTATAACATTACCTAAATGATTTCTAAAATTTCTTTGCAATAATAAAACATTCATGAAGAAAATGAGAAGATAAACATTAAGATTCATTCATATCTTAAAGAACTCACCTCAACCACCATCATCCTTGATTTGGATCCAAGAAAGAGATTAGCCAACCATGATTATATATAAGAACACTTCAATAAACATGAAACAACTTGAATCAAACTGAAATAATAAGTTTTACAAACTAAAGAACCGAAATCTACAAAGAAGATCACAACACAATTTCAGTAAAAATTCTAACACAAATCTGACTCTAACTTTGGATAGCAATTCCACCCTCTTAACAGCCTCTTTTGGCGATGTCTATTAGAGACATATTTATAGGCCATTCTGTTATCTTTCCAGATCATTACAAAACACCTTATTTGGATTTCTAAGTCAAAATTTATGGACATAACACCAAAAAGTGTTCTGAAAACATCAAATCAGGACAGCTTGGAGAACACTTTGGTGCACGTTTTTCTTCCTCCTTTATGAGTTGTCTCTTTCTTCTTTTTGACCCAAAATAATGTGATAATGTCCCCTCCAGCTTTCCATCCATGTGCTTGCCCTCTTGGATCAATGAATTACCCAAAATAAATCAAATGTTATTTATTATGTGGACATGTAAGATCATGGATTGTGTTTGGGCTGATTTGGAGCTGAATTTAAGCATCAAATAAGGATACAAATGTACCTATTATTTGGGCTAAGATTGACATTGAAACCTTGAGTGTTTGATGGTTGAAGTTTGAAGTTTGCACACAACATAAGACAAGTTTGGGCTTGAAATAGATCATATGATAATCCTTTCTAGAATTGGAATAGAATTGAATTTTTAGGGCAAATTTGGAGCACTTATTTGAACCAAGATTTGCTTCAATCTTCAACTAAATTTCTCTTCAATTTTTTATTCCGAATTCCGACGTTGAATTTTCTGAAATAATTCATTTAAAATCCAAAAACCTATTGAAACATTAAAAGAAACTTCATTACTAAAAAGCACATCAATTATTATAAAAAAACCCAAATAAAAACAATAAATACATATGTAAAATAAGAGACTTAATGTACTTTTGATGCACAATCGCTACTCAACCCATACAGCCACCAATAACAGAAAAGTGTCACAAATGGAGGTTACCTCGACTCTTAAAATAAAAAAATATTTGTGTTTTTGGTGGATCAAGTCTTGGGAAAGAAAAGGAGTTTTTAGAATAAGCAAATCATCTTGGTAGGGTACTAGCTGAGAGAAAGATTCATCTAGTATATGGGAGAGGTAGCCTTGGGTTAATGGGGGGTGTTTCATTAGCTGTATTTTTAGGTGGCAGTCAAGTTTTGGGGGTCGTCCCCAAAGCTTTAGCCGAAAGGGACATCATTGGAAAACAATTGAGAGGAACTATAGGTCTCCACAATGTCTGATCGAATGACCACAATGTTTAACCATACTGACGCCTTCATTGCCTTACCAGGTGGTCTAGGCACATTGGAAGAGATCTTTCATATTTCGCCGTTGGCCCAACTGCACATTCACCATAAACCTATAGGTTTGTTAAACGTTAATGGTGTGGAATAGAAATTTCTAACATCTTCAGCACGACAAATCATAATCTCTGCTGCTACTACTAAACAATTAATTGACCAACTATAATCTTTCATCTCTTTAATTGATTCCTCCATGAGTTGACTCAATTGGTCAATCACAGAACGTCGTAAAAAGCTTAGATTGGATTTGAGCCTTAGTTTGTGAAAAGTTGTGTCTTTTGGTTTTCTTCATAGCATATTATTTGTAGTTTTGTTCTTTCTTATATTTGTTTAAGTGTGTTTCAGGTGATGTATTCTATACTCTATCTTTGTACCTTAGAACATTGAGGACAATGTCTCGTTTTGGTTGGGAGGAGAGGGTAGTAGTTAAAAAAAAAATTAACTAACTGTGTTTTCTATTATTAAAACCATTTACAAAACTGTTGTTACTAGGATGGCAGAGTAAAGGAGGAACTTTGGTGACTCTTGAGATGCATCTTAGTAAACATTCTTAACAAGGTCTATCAGAATACTTCTTGAAATATTCAGATTTACAAACTCTCGCATTGTTATCACACGATTCTGCTCATATACTTATTTAACAAGTATTCTTAAACCTTTATTTTCATACACACTCTTTAACATATGATTGTGGGTTGCACATTGGATTATTACATTATTTATATTCTTTTGTTAAAGGTAACAACTAAGGGAAAGGGATAGTATATAATTTGCAAAAAAAAAAACATAAACAAAAACAAATTGATAATAAAATGAATAAATAAATAGATAAGTTTGGTTTCGTAGCCTCCTTGACTTAAGCAATTAAGCCCGAAGGGGTGTTTTAACACCTAGTACCCTAAAGTCAACTGACTTGGGAGCTATTGGCCCAGTGCTTGTTATATGGGTTGAGGAGAAAGCTTAAGGGAATCAAACATTGCACCATCTATGTATCAGTATCTGCAACCTGAGTTACTAAGCTTGTAGGGGTGTCTCAACACCTGATGCCCTAAGACCAACTGGTCTGGGAGTCATTAGCCTAAAGCTCGCTATATGGGTTAAGGATGCATTGGGTTTTAAGTTATATGTATATATACCAAAAAAAAAGAAAAAAGAAAAAAAAAGATAATAATCCCAACCCAAGGAAGTTAACCTTAGAAAAACAGTAGAACATAATATTGTTTTCTTCCAATAAAAGCTCCATCATCTATGTTTTCATACATTAAGCATATAAAAAGAAGGTTTATTAATATCTTGTTTCAACAGTATGAAGCAGATATACAAATTTAATAAGAGTTTGTTTATTTGGATTGAGTAATGGAAGTTGAATGATGAATGTCTTGCTTTGTGGAACTTGCAAATTGTTTTTTCTATTTTAACACTTTGATTACTAGGGACTGGTAATAAACTGCTTGGGGGGTGTGATTAGTACTTAAAAGTGCATTCTCATTAAGGCTTTATATCATCATATTGCACTAAAGTATCATTAAATTCCCTAACTAAAGCATGTTTTGTAATAACAAGTCTGATAATATAAGATATCTTTAATTTATGGTAAATGCTTATTTTTGATGCAGTTATATCTCACAATTCAAAGGATTGATTGATGTGATTAACTATTGAAAGTGAAGAGACAAAAAAAGGATTAAACTTAGAGAAGAGATGTTGGTTCAATTCAAACTGAACACCATTCGGTTTTTGGGTTATAACTGGAGCTATAGACCTTAGATTTAGGTCTGGTTTATATGTATGGAAAGCTAAGACATAGACCTAAAACTTTCATGCGAAGTGCAATACTCAATTCTATCATTTTCAAGTTTAAATCTTAGCAACAATAGAGAAGTCGAAATTTATCCTACAGCCCAGACACTGTTCAGTTTTCAGGTCATATCTCGAGTTCTAAAAGTCCAAATGAGCTCTAGTTTTTTGGTTGAAAATCTGAGACAATTGCCCACAACTTTCATGAGGACAAGGTGCTCAAATTCTGATGTTACCAATGACGTTTTGACCAGCCAACAATATCAATAACCAGCCAACAATGTCAAAAACCAGCCACCAAGTCAATGGTTGGCCACCAACTAAATAGCTTGTCAACCAATCAATAGTTTCAAATTTCAGCCTATAAAAGGAGGCATTTTCCATGTATTTAGTCATCTTGGTTTTCAGATCAAGATCATGTTCTTGCTTTCTTTCTTTATATTTTTGTAATGCTTAAGTTTTGCTTTCATTAATCTCTTGTTTATGTTTTTCATCATAACTGTGTTCTTATCTAGTTTATTTATGTTCTTCTTCTTCATTATGTTTAGCTAAGTTAATTATGTCAAGGTGAAAAGGTTTCACTAATGGTGTTAGAACAGGTATAATATAAACTCAAAATGGACTTCAATGTTCATATCCAAGAAAGTTTGTTATTAACATGTCTTATCTTTTTATCATACTAATTATTAATACCTTGCTGATAAATGATTAATATAGATTTGTGTTGTATAACACTTGGTACATCAAACGCTTGATCCTTCATAGTCTTTGGCCGACATCGTTGTTATGAGACGAACTTGATTTGTTGTTAACATAAGTTAGCATCATGAATACCTGACAATATTTAAAAGTTTTGGTGTTACTTAAATAAGATAATTAATATGATCATGTTAATACTTTATAATGAGCCATTAAAGATAAATCATCCAATTGGAACCTCCTTTGTGTGTAGTTTCTAGTTGAGTAATAAAAAGAGTTTATATTATATTTATTTGAAATACCATTAGTGGATCCTCTAACCTTGACAACTATTTTTATCTTTGATTAAATCTTTAGATCAATATCACATCTCAAAAGTTCTCTTCAACTTTTCTCCTTTTATTATTGATAATTTATATAGTTCACCTCCCTCTGGTTCGACCCCGGTCTTGCCTGGTTATTTATTACTTTGACACCCCTACACTTGGGATAAGACATCAACTCTTTGATCGTGTCAGAAGAAAAATAGCAACAACCACAGCCAGCCTTTTCTCATTATTGCCACAACAGTGCCACCGTGAGCCACCATTAACGACAGCACCACCACCGCCAGGTCAGCCTCTCCTCTTTTTATTATTCTTCTTCTTCTTCTTCTCCTCCTTTGATTGTTCTACTGTTCTACAAGTGAACAGTGGAACTGAATTAATTCACTCTCCACTATGCACATTGCAAGTGAACAGTGGAGAGTTTCTCCACTGTTCATTAAGTCGGATGTTGCAATGTCACGGTCCCACAAATTAATTATCAAAGCTTCAAACACAACACGCAAGACAATATAGAGCTAGTAAGGGGTTGATCCCACGAGGAAGGTTCAAGTGAGATTTTTATGCTAGATGATATGCAATTTGGGGGGGGGGGGGGTTTGGATGTTATCTAGGCTAAAGTAAAAGAAAACAGAAAACTATCAAATGAAATTTAATAAAATCAGAAAATTATCAAGAGAACAAACCTTGGTTGCAAGCACATATCCACCTACGGAAATCAGAACTGATCATGGAAACGAAACATCAATTTATATTCTGAATATTTATCTCCTCTTGGCTGGATGCCCCCCTTCTCTTCTCTCATTCTTTTTATATCCTAGAAAACCCTAGTCTCTATTTTACAAAATAGTCCTCCCTTAAGTAGACAATTTATATTTAAGTACTTCAATAACTATTTTCCTAAAAAAAGAAAGAAATAGCCTTCCATGAAATCTTCAAGCTTTGACTTAGAGGAGCTAAATTGATGAAATAAAAACTTGGATATCGGTTTAGATGCTTCAGAATGTAATTTGGACTCGTTTCTTCACCAAACCTGTTGCTGGCAGAATTCAGTTGTCATCTTTGCAAAATCATATCTCTCTCATATCACATTTTGTTTTGGCTTAAATGTGGAGCGTTGATAGGCCTTTGAGTCGGGAATCCAAAAAAATTGAGTTTACATCAATTGAACTTTTGTAGCTCCAGATATTCAAGTCGGAATGGTCAAAGGTTAACTGACAGATTGCGAGATTTGACTTTGAAGGTTGCTATTTTCATGCTCTTCTTTATTTGATTTTCTTGCCTTAGATGTCCAAAAAGGTATGGATGTTAGCTTTTTAATACCACTGGAATCACTTCATTTTGACCTCTAGAGCTCACGCTCTGCACAAAACATCGACTGAAGGTCAAATCTGCCAATTACCTCCAATTTACTCCTTTTTGCATCTTTCATCCAAAAGTGCCTTCAAAACATAAAACAAAGAATATCAAAGCATTTTATATATAAAACATAGGCAAAACTATCGAATAATATGGTTGCATCATCAGACCAGTTCCGGCCCAGACCAAAATGGTTGCGTCGAGTCTAGCCTAGTCTCATAAAAAAGAGAGAAGGAACATCTATTGGGCTGACATCAGCCCAACCCCTTGTCTTGGGCCGATGTTGACCCAACTCCTTTGGCCAACCTCAGCCCAATTTCTTCTGGGCCTCTTTCGGCTAATTCAATATGGGCTTAGCCCATATAATTGGGCAGACCCATCTCCATTATATATTATAATATAAATATTATATTATATAATATTATATATTAAATATAAAAAACAAACAAAAAATTCAAAAATACTTTCAAAACATTTATGGTTTTCTAGTGTATTTTCTACCAATTTTTCTTAATATTGATTTGTATTTTTATACTATAAAGATACAAATCCGGTATTAAAATACCTGGTTTTCTCTGAAATGTTGCAAAAAACATTATATAGAAAAAACAATAAAAAAAAATTCTTGTTTTCATGCATACATCCCAATCTCTCAAAAATATAAGAAATTTCATATCTTATTTTCATACAAAATAAAAATTCAAAAATTTATATATTAGCATGCATTTTTTGCTTTAATAACCAATTTATTAAAGATATGAGAACTAGGTCCATATTTCAAAAATACCAAAAAAAATTATTTTGTTTTCTTTTAGTATCTAGGATTATGAACTTATACGTAAGATGTTTTCCCGATATTAAAAAGATAGTTTTTTTATTGATATTAGAACGGTTAGGTTTTTACCTGATAAGATAAAGATCTCCTTATTTACGAGGAGTTGTCTTCAACCTTAGATAACCCAACAATCACACAACTAGTTTAATTTGACAATTAAACAATGCAGCTTACCTTAGGTAGGGCATATTAGGAGTGCTAATACATTCCCTTTACGCAACTAGTCCCAATGCTTGATCTCTAAGACTAACTAGAGTTTCTAGTGACCAAAATACTATGTGGCGACTTGCATTTCCTCTTTCCACTGATAAAAGACAAGAATTCCTTCTCTTGTCTATTTTCCCACACCATATACACTTGGATTATACCAAAAGGATATTCTATGCGACACCGTACACGTGCGACATATCTAAAGGTGAAACAACGGGTACTCAAGGTTCCAAAAATGCAAAAGAGCTTTAATGGCTGAATTTTGGATAGGCACTTTTATGATTTCTACCAATCTCCCAAATTTCTTAGAAAATTCATCTTTGCGGATCTTTCTTACATGTGAGAAAAGCTTTTTTAGATCGTTTCCGGAGCTGCTTATGCTTTTAATGGGTGGAAACTTACTGTCATTTAGTCTCAGGCGATTCCCTTGTAATAGCTGCAGGGATTCAGATTGCAACTTGTATTCGATAAAAGTCATTTTCTTAATGAAGGCCATGCTATCAATTCGGAATCCTGCAAGGCAAGATGATCAAGGTTAAGTATGTCTTAATGCAACAAGGTTTATTCAAAAGAGATACATCTTGTGGATAGGTTATAGTTTCTCTATACGAGATAGGAAAAGGCGTTATCTAAACTTATAAGGGTCTCTTGTTGTCCTAGTGATCACCCTTGTGAAGGCAATATAGGGGCTCAGGAGGTTGTGGGATGGCTCATATACCAATTACTACCAGTCCAAACACTCAACAAAAAGTTGGATGGTTTCGCAAACATAAACCCTGATTGAAAGTCATAGGGTAAGCCGTTACACCCCCACCTAACATGAAGTTTTCACATGTATCTTGGAGTAGTGAAAGATGTATGAAATGTGTGTTTACATTTAATATCTATGCATGCATAGGCTAAAAACATGTTATGCATAAATAGAAATGAAGCAAACAAAACAAAGTATGGAAATTTAAACACATTGCAAATACATAAACCACATAAAACACAAAGCTCGGTCCAAAATTGTAAAACAAATATGTTCCCAGTGGAGTCATCATTCTATCGCACATTGGCGAAAGGCAGGGAATTAGAAAGGGGTCATTTGGAGTCGCCACCTAGTTGTTTGGTTCAAGGTCACTAGGAAACCCAGGTATATTGGTCATATCAGAGATTCAAGGGTAAGGGACTGGTTGTGGCTAGGAAAGGTATTAACACCCCTACCACACCCTACATAAGGTAAGATGCTTTTATGATTTGATGTGGTTTAGGGGTTTTGATGGTTTTCTAGGTGATAGTCTATCTGTAGTTTAGGATGGAGATTTACTCTTATGAATAAATCTGGTGTTTAAGAATTTATTGTGGACTCGTGTACCCAAATAAATTCTTAGAAGAAAGTTCTTTGTAATTTGTGTATTATGCTGAAAAATACTCTCAAATAAAATTGATAAATATTTAGAATAATTTTGAAAATTTTCTGGTCAACTCTGATATTTTAAATAACAGTCTCCCATGTAGGTCCACCGTTCTATACCAGGATTTTTAACCATTAATTCTCAAGAATTAAAAAAAATTATTGAAATATTGGCCAAATTCTTATGAATTTAATAAACTAGTTATTAAATCCTAAAATGCATGCAAATATGTATTTTGAATTTTCGTATGAAAATACTACACAATATGATTTTCTTTATATTTTTTAGACACTTGGTCATATGCAACACAAAAGATTATTTTATTATTTTTTTTCTTTTTCTTTTTTTCTAGAAGTCTTAAGAAAGGTTAATGAAAAAAGGATAAAAAAAGGGAAGGAAATAGAAAAGCAAAAGGGCTTATATATATATATATTCTTTTTCTTATTTTTTTAGGGGAACCCGGTCAACTTAAACTGGTTAACCCGGCTAGGGTTGAACTGATTAGGTTGACTTCATTGGGGTTGACCTGGTTGGGTTGGCTCAATTGAGGCAACCTAGAAACAGATCAAAAGAAAGAAAGGAAATGAAAACGGATCAAAAAGATGAAAAACACAAAAACTTAAAAGTTTTTGAACATAAATGAATCAAAACAGAAAAAACAAAAGCAAACAGACGAATGTTCTTCGTCTTCCCTCAAAATGTAATTCTCAATCCAGAGCAGATTTTGAACGAAAAAAAGGCATATTCATGTTCACAAACATTGCTAGATAAAGAATCAAGGGTTCAAAACTCTTGATGATTGACGAAGTTACACAATTTTGCCCAAAAAGGATTTCAGTTTGAAAACGGAAACCCTAGGATTAAACCTTTTCAAAACTTTTAGTGATGTTAGAAATTCCCAGATTGTTTATCAAAAATGAAAGGTGAGCCTATTTGAAACAGAAATTAAACCAAACAGGATTCAGGGCTAGAATTTAAGGTAAGATTCAACGGATGAATTTGCCTTAAATGCAAAAAAGCTACCCAAAAAACTGGTGATTAGTACTTAAAAGTGCATTTTTATCAAGGTTTTATATCATCACATTGCACTTAAAGTATCATTAAATTCCCTAACTTAAGCATGTTTTATAATAACAAGTCTAATAACATAAGATATCTTTAATTTTCGCAAATGCTATTTTTAAATGCAGGAATATCTCACAATTTAAAGGATTGATTGATGTGTTTAACTATTGAAAGTGAAAAGACAAAGAGAGGGTTAAGCTTAAAGAAGAGATGTTGGTTCAATTCAAACTGGAACATCATTCAATTATTGGATCATAACTGGAGCTGTAGAACATGAATATAGGTCTGGTTTATATGGATGGAAAGCTAAGATATAGGCCTAAAACTTTCATAAAGAGTCCAAGATTCAAAACAGTTGTTTTCAAGTTCAAATTGTAGCAACAAAATAGAAGTCTGAATCTGTTCTGCAGCCCAGACACTGTTCAGTGTTCAGCCTATATCTCGAGTTCTAGAATCCAAATGATCTCATTCTTGTTTTGTTGGTAAGCGGAGATAAATTCCCAGAACTTTCATGATGACTATCTGTTCAAATTCGGACGTTAGCAATGATGTTTTGTTCAGATAATAAGATAATGGTTGTCGCCAAGCAAGGGATGGCCACCCACTCAATAATTAGTCATCAAATTAATAGTTCTTAATTTTGGCCTATAAAAGGAGGTATTTGCCATACATTTAGACATCTTGGTTTTGAGATCAAGATCATATTCTTGCTTCCTTTCTTTGTATTTTTGTAATGTTTAAGTTTTGCTTTTATTAATCTCTTGTTTATGCTTGTCATCATAACTATGTTCTTATCTAGTTTATTTATGTTTCTCTTTTTTACAATGTTTAGCTAAGTTTATTATGTCAATGTGAAAAGGTTTCACTAATGGTGTTAGAACAGGTATAATATAAACTCAACATGGACTTCAATGTTTATATCCAAGAAAGTTTGTTATTAACATGTCTTATCCTTTTATATTACTAATTCTTAATACCTTGCTTGTTAAATGATTAATCTAGATTTGTTTTGTACAACCCTCGGTACAACAAATACTTGGCACTTTCATAGCCTATTATATAGTATAACCGACACCTGTGCTATGAAAGGAACTTGATTTGTTGTTTACATAAGTTAACATCATGAATTCCTAACAATATTTAAAAGTATGATGTTACTAAAATAAGATAATTAATATGATCGTGTTAAAAATTTATAATGAACTATTAAGGATAAATCATCCGATTGGAACCTCCTTTTTGTGTGGTTTCCAATTGATTAATAAAAAGAGTTTATACTATACTTATTTCTAATACTATTAGTGGATCCTCTAACTTTGACAATTGCTTTTATCTTTGATTAATACTCACATCAATATCACATCTGAAAAGTTCTCTTCAACTCCTTTTCATTTGTTGTTTATAATTTTATATAGTTCGCATCCCTTGGTTCGACCCCGGTCTTACTGGGTTATTATTACTTCAACACTCCTGCACTTGGGATAAGACATCAATCTTTTGATCGTGTTAAGTTTTTGGCGCCGTTGTCGGGGAGGTAAGTTATTGTATAATTTATATATTTTCTTTTGTTTTCACTTTTATTTGTTTTTCTAATTTTTTCTTTTCTTTTCTTTTGCACTTGCATGAGAGTTTGGACATGTACATTAAGTGGTAGACTTTGTAGGGTATTTTCATCTTCTTTAGAAACCATGGCTGAAGAAGATAACCAATCACTTCATAATCAGAATAACATGTTAGAACACTTAGAGACCACATGAATCCAACAAGAACAAGTGCACCATCATGTATAGTTTCACCCCCTATTGCATCTCATTTTAATTTTAAACCAAGTATTATTCAACTTTTATCTACTTCATGGTTTAGATCTAGAAAATCCATACTTGCATTTAAGGGAATTTGAGGAAGTCTGTAACACCTATAATGACTTAAATTGTAGCATGAACGCCATCAGATTAAAGCTTTTTTCTTTTTCATTATAAGATAAAGCTAAAACATGACTATAAAATCTTAGGTCAGGATCCATTCGTGCTTGGGATGAAATGCAACAATAATTTTTAAAGAAAATTTTCCCTTCTCATAGAACAAACTCTTTCAAAACACAAATCACCACTTTCACTCAAAAACCAGGAGAAACATTTTACCAATGTTGGGATAGATATAAGGAGTTGCTTAATACCTGTCCTCATCATGGTTTTGAAACATGAATATTAGTTTCATAATTTTATGAAGGATTAACACCTAAAGATAGGCAAATGGTGGAATTGATGTGCAATGGAACTTTTGAAAATAAAGACCCTAATGAAGCAATGCAGTACCTAGACTTGCTAGCTAAAAATGCTCAAAATTGGGACATTGCAAACACTTGTGAAGCACCAGGTAAAACTCAACCTTATACATCTGGTGGAGGCATGTACAACCTTAAGGAAGATCATGACCTCCAAGCCAAATTTGTATCTTTAGCTAGAAAAGTCAAGGCACTAGAATTGAAAAAGAGTGGTCAATTAAAATTTATTCAAGAAATTGTGTCAAATATGTGAAACTAATAAACACTCAACCAATGATTGTCCAACTTTGCCTTATTTTAAGGAATGTCTCCATGAACAAGCCAATGTTTTAAACAGTTTCCAATGGCCAAATCATGATCCATACTCACAAACATACAACCCTGGTTGGAGAAACACCTAAATTTCAGTTGGAAGAGTGGTAACAATAATGCACAAACTTCACAGCCACCATTTCAAGCACACCATAATTTCCAAAAATTTCATGGATATGCACCTCCTTATGTTTCCCCTCCTAGAAGAAATCTTGAGGAAACATTGCATGCATTCATTGAAAAGCAAGAGACAATCAACACTCAACTTGCTCAAACCATGATAGATTTTAAAGATACTCTTGCAAAATTCATATCTACTCTCAGTTTTCAGGAGAAAGGTAAGTTTTTGTCTCAACCACAACAAAATCTCAAAGGACAATACAATTCAAGTGCGAGTAGCTCTGGACGCCAACACATGGATCAAGTCCAATCAGTCATTACTCTCCACAGTGGTAAGGTTATTGAAAAACCCATTCTTGAACCTTGTGAGAAAGATGATGAGTCAATCTCTGAGGGTAAGGAAAGGGGTTAAACCTGAACATTGCAAAGAAAAGACTGATTCCCCACCAGTACTTCCATTTCCTCATGCTATGACCAAACAAAGGGAAGTCAATCATGATTCTGAAATCTTTGAAACTTTCAAACAGGAAGGAATCGAGGATGAAAAAGGCACCGAAAATATTGATGCAGATCATTTGTCAAAATTGACAGTAGATTCGACATCTAACTTCACAACAATTGAGGAATACTTTCCTGATCAATCTTCACTTTTTATTGCTTCGATACCTTGGTCTACTAATATTGACAATTTTCTTGTTTTAGGATTTTTGCCATCTCATTGGATACCCAAGACAAAAGAAATTTTTTGAGCGAAGAGAAAAACTTTTATTGGGATGACCCTTACCTATTCAAATATTATCCTGATCAAATATTTCAAAGAAGCATTCCCGATAATGAGTTAAGTAGTGTCATTAAATTTTGTCATTCTAAGGCATGTGGGGGTCATTTCTCGTAAAAAAAGACAGCTACAAAAATCTTACAAAGTGAATTTTATTGGCCCACCATGTTCAAGGACACATATCATTCTACAAAACCTGTGATAATTGTCAAAAGGTAGGATTTATTTCAAAACATAAAGTCTTTAGATAATCTTTTATTGACTCTTGAGACGTATCCTGGTGGACATGTGCATTGCGCAATTCATGATTTATAGCTCCATTTTCATAAAGGTGCTCATCATAGTCTTGGGAATCTGACTAAAAAAAGACCCTGTTTGTCAGTTTTTAAGAAAACTGGATGGGAAGCCTATCCCCAACCCATAGAGGACGTTTAAGCCGTTCTTGGATGTAAAACCAAGGGAAGATGTGAGCCACAATCACAACTACAATTTAAGCCTTAGTTTGTAAGAAATTATGTCTTTTGGTTTTATTACTAGCATAATATTTGTGTTTTGTTATTTCTTATATTTGTTTAAGTGTGTTTCAGGTGATGTCTTCTATGCTCTATCTTTCTACCTTAGAACATTGAGAACAATGTTTTATTTTGGTTGGGGGGAGAGGGTAGTAATTGACAAAAAAAAAATTAACTAACTAACGTTTTATTGTTATTACGACCATTTGACAGAACTGTTATTGTTAGGATGACAGAGTAAGGAGGAATTTTATTGACTCTTGAGACGTATCCTACAAACATTTTCCAATGGTTATTTACAACATTCATAACAAGGTTTTATCATACTTTTCTTATGAAATATTCAGGTTTACAAACTCTCGCATTATTAACACTCGATTTTGTTCATAAATTGTTTTTTACCAAGTATTCATAAACCTTCATTTTCACACACACACACTTTAACATATGATTGTGGGTTACATACTGGATTATTACATTATTTATGTTCTTTTGTTAAAGGTAACAACTAAGGGAAAGGGATAATATATAATTTGCAAAAAAAACAAAAACAAAAACAAATTGATAATATTGATGATAATAAAAATATAGATAAGTTTGGTTTCGTAGCCTCCTTAACCTAAGAAATTAAGCCTGAAGGGGTGTTTTAACACCTAATACCCTAAAGTCAACTAACTTGGGAGCTATTGGCCCTAAGCTTGTTACATGGGTTAAGGAGAAAAGTTTAAGGGAATCAAACATTGCACTATCTACGTATCACTATCTGCAACCCGAGTTACTAAGCTTGTAGGGGTGTCTCGACACCTAATGCCCTAAGGCCAACTGGTCTGGGAATCATTAGCCGAAAGCTCGTTACATGGGTTAAAGAAGCATTGTGTTTTAAGTTATATGTATATATATATTAAAAAAAAGAAAAAAAAAGATAATAATCTCAACCCAAGGAAGTTAACCTTAAAAAAACATTAGAACAAAATATTGTTTTCTTCCAATAAAAGCCCCATCATTTATGTTTTCATACATTGAGCATATAAAAAGAAGGTTTATTAATATCTTGTTTTAACAGTATGAAGCAGATATATAAATTTAATGAGAGTTTGTTTATTTGAATAGATTAATGGAAGTTAAATGATGAATGCCTTGCTTTGTGGAACTTGCAAATTGTTTTTTTCTATTTTAACGCTTTGATTACTAAGGACTAGTAATAAGCTAGTTTGGGGGTGTGATTAGTACTTAAAAGTGCATTTTTATCAAGGTTTTATATCATCATATTGCACTTAAAGTATCATTAAATTCCCTAACTTAAGCATGTTTTATAATAACAAGTCTGATAACATAAGATATCTTTAATTTATGGAAAATGCTAATTTTAAATGCAAGAATATCTCACAATTTAAAGGATTGATTGATGTGTTTAACTATTGAAAGTAAAAAGACAAAGAGAGGGTTAAGCTTAAAGAAGAGATGTTGGTTCAATTCAAACTAGAACATCATTTGGTTATTGGATCATAACTGGAGTTGTAGAATATGGATTTAGGTCTGGTTTATATGGATGGAAAGCTAAGACATAGGCCTAAAACTTTCATGAGTCCAAGATTCAAAATAGCCGTTTTCAAGTTCAAATTATAACAACAAAAGAGAAGTCAGAATCTGTCCTGCAGCCCAGACACTGTTCAGTGTTCAGCCCATATCTCGAGTTCTAGAAGTACAAATGAGCTCATTCTTGTTTTGTTGGAAAACGGAGATAAATTCTCAGAACTTTCATGATGACTACCTGTTTAAATTCGGACGTTAGCAATGATGTTTTGTTCAGACAAGAAGATAATGGTTGTCGCCAAGTCAAGAGGTGGCCACCCACTCAATAATTAGTCATCAAATCAATAGTTCCGAATTTTGGCCTATAAAAGGAGGCATTTGCCATACATTTAGACATCTTGGTTTTCAGATTAAGATCATATTCTTGCTTTCTTTCTTTGTATTTTTGTAATGTTTAAGTTTTGCTTTCATGAATCTCTTGTTTATACTTCTCATCATAACTATGTTCTTATCTAGTTTATTTATGTTTCTCTTCTTCACAATGTTTAGCTAAGTTTATTATCTCAAGGTGAAAAGGTTTCAATAATGGTGTTAGAATAGGTATAATATAAACTCAACATTGACTTCAATGTTTATATCTAAGAAAGTTTGTTATTAACATGTCTTATTTTTTTTATCTTACTAATTCTTAATATCTTGCTTGTTAACTTATTAATCTAGATTTGTGTTGTACAACCCTTGATACAACAAATACTTGACACTTTCATAGCCTACTGTATAGTATAACTGACACCTGTGCTATGAAAGGAACTTGATTTGTTGTTAACATAAGTTAACATCATGAATTCCTGACAATATTTAAAAGTATAGTGTTACTAAAATAAGAAAATTAATATGATCGTATTAAAACTTTATAATGAACTATTAAGGATAAATCATCCGATTGGAACTTCGTTTATAAGTGGTTTCTAGTTGATTAATAAAAAGAGTTTATACTATATTTATTTCTAATACTATTAGTGGATCCTCTAACTGATTAGTACTTAAAAGTGCATTTTTATCAAGGTTTTATATCATCATTTTGCACTTGAAGTATCAATAACTCCTTAACTAAAGCATGTTTTATAATAACATATCTAATTATATAAGATACCTTTAATTTATGGTAAATATTCATCTTAAATGCAGGCTTATCACATAAATGAAAGAATTGATTGATGAGTTGAAGTACTGAAATTGAAAGGACAAAGAGATGGCCAAACTTAGAAAAGAGATGCTGGTGCAGTCCAAACTGGAACACTGTTCGGTAATTGGGTCATATCTGGAGCTGTGGATCTTGGATTTAGGTCCATTTTATATGGATGGAAAGATAAGACATAGGCCTACAACTTTCATGTGGAGCCCAAGATTTAATAAGGCCGTTTTCAAGTCCAAATTGTAGCAACAAAGAAGAAGTCCGAATCTGTCCTGCAGCCCAGACACTGTTTAGTGTTCAGCCCATATCTCGAGTTCTAGAAGTCCAAATGATCTCAAATTTTTACCCTGGAAAGATGAGACAATTTCCTAGAACTCTCATGATTGAAGTCTGTTCAAATTATGACGTTATCAATGACGTTTTTGGCAGACAAGAAGATAAGAATTGTCACCAAGTCAAGATGTGGCCACCCACTCATCAATTAGTCAACAAATCAATAGTTTCAAATTTTGGCCTATAAAAGGAGGCATTTGCCATGTATTTAGGCATCTTGGTGTTCAGATCAAGATCATGCTCTTGCTTTCTCTCTTTGTATTGCTTATGCTTTGCTTTCATTAATATCAAGTTTATGCCTTTCATTTCCTTTCCTTTACTTAGTTAACTTTTATCTTACTTATGTTCTTATCTTGTTTATTTATGTTTCTTTCTTTCATTATGTCTAGCTAAGTTAATTATGTCAAGGTGAAAAGGTTACACTAATGGTGTAAGGATAAGTATAATATAAACTCAACATGGACTTTAATGTTGAATAATAACATGATTTATATTTGTTATCTTGTTCACTTTTAATACTTTGCTTGTTAAATGGTTAATCTAGATTTATGTTGTATAACACTTGGTACAACAAATACTTGGCACTTTCATAGCCCATACTGTATGGTATAACCGACACCTGAGCTATGAAAGGAACTTGATTTGTTGTTAACATAAGTTATAATCATGAATGCCTGAAAACATTTACAAGTATTAGCATTATTCGAATAAGATAACTAATGTAATCATGTTAACAATTTATAATCTGATTGGAACCTCCTTTGTGTGTGGTTTCCAATTGAATAAAAAGAGTTTATACTATACTTGTTTGAAATACCATTAGTGGATCCTCTAACCTTGACATTTATTGTTATCATTGTTTAATCCTTACATTAATCCTTCATCTCAAAGTTCTCATCAACTTCTTCTTCTTCTTCTTCCTTATTATTATTATTATTATTATTATTATTATTATTAGTATTATTGGTGTTATTACTACTACTACTACTACTACTACTATTACTATTACTATTATTATTATTATTGTTGTTGTTGTTGTTGTTGTTGTTGTTATTGTTGTTACTATTGTTGTTGTAGTATTGTTGCTTATAATTTATACAAGTAACCTCCCTGTGGTTCGACCTCGGTCTTGCCGGGTTATTTATTACTTCGACACTCCTGCACTTGGGAGAAGACATCAATCTTTTGGTCGTGTCACTAACCTTGACAATTGCTTTTATCTTTGATTAATACTCACATCAATATCACATCTCAAAAGTTCTCTTCAAGTCCTTTTCATTTGTTGTTTATAATTTTATATAGTTCACCTCCTTGTGATTCGATCCTGGTCTTGCCGAGTTATTTATTACTTCGACACTCCTGCACTTGGGATAAGACATCAATCTTTTGATCGTGTCAACTAGCAGCTTAGAAAGCGCCTAGAAATGTCATTTCTAGGCTAAAAAATATGCCCTTCCTATCCCCACAAACTAGGCTATTGATATGGAACAAGGTTAAGGCTAAAGAAACAACAAAATAACATGAAAACTAAAAAAAAAGATCGATTCCCAAACTAAAAAAACTATTAACAGTAGAAGGGTTTCACATGAGAGGCTTCAAAATCTGACCATTTTCACTTCAAATGGTTAAGTTTTGTACTTATAAGCAGGGGCTATCCTTTCATCAATAGAAGGTGCCACTACCCCTTGCTGCCATCTTTGGCAAGCTCTAGATCTAAGTTTAACATAAAAAAATGACAAGAGAGTAATAAAAAAAATGTCATGGCCATCAAAACTCAGTAATGAAAACATAAGAAAGATCTAGCAGGCCTAATGGACTGCATTTTCAAGGTAAGAAAGTGTATATACCTTCTTGGTTTTGAAAATCTAAATCTGAACTGGTTCTAGGTATTGCCTCTCTTTCTTCTTGTTTTCAAACCTCCTAAGATCAAAGTTGGAGCTTGGGAAATGTTTTGGGTAGGACCATTTCCCTTCAGCCTAAGTTTCTTTTCTCTTATCTCTTCTTTTCTTTCTCTCTATCTCTCCCTGTTTTTCTTTAGTTTTCTTAAACCTAACTGGTTTTGCCATCGGGGTTGCTGATTTTGGATATAGGTGGTTTTGTAAAGTGCTTGGGACCAAGGTGAGTGTTTTCTGCCCTTGGATCCTGAGAGAAAGGTTTTAAACCCTTGATATGATCCTTCTAAAGGTTTCTAAATGGGAACCAACGAGAAGGTTGGGTGCTCTTCTACAACTGACTAACCCTATCAAGGTTGGCTAGGTTGGCTACATCAAAGACTTCGTTGGAGCATCTCTGATGTCAATGTCGCCTGAGACCACCTAGACTTGGTAGAGGGGTGCATGCCTTTTGATCGAACCCACTCTTGCTTGATTTGAAGGTCTATAACTCTATAGTCAATCATCTAAAAGTGTCCACTTAAATAGCATAATGTCTGACACTGTGTTTTTGGCTAACTAGGGACAAGATGTTGCGGAGATCCATGGAGAAAATGGGACGTAAACATTTGATATTGTGGACATGGGATTTTAGAGGGGGTGTTTTTTTAGTCGAATGATAGTGGTGTCATCCTTGGAGGTGGTCGGAAATTCCGCATTCAGTCATCTGAATGTGCCCCCTCGACTAGCTCAAAACCAAATAAGAAGAAGCACAATATCTTGAACAGTGTCGTTTTGGCTAATTCCTGTAGATTAGGGTTTCCTTTTGATTTGGGGTCTGTCAAGGTTCAAAGCAGTCCTTCATCTCCTGATTTCTTTCTATTTTATCTTTAATTTCCCTCTTTCTTTCTAATTTCATACAATTGTGTCCCTGACAACTTCATTTGTCACCCCCAAATCCAAGCGCCTTTTACATGATGGTCCTTGGTTTTTAAATTATTCAATTATCCTCCTGAATGACCACTAAACTTCCAATTTTTCAATCTAACCCCTGATTTCTCACTGATTTCGGTTCCTCAAGTCGCGCGCGTTTTGCAAGTTGATCCTTGGTTCATAGAAAGTTCAATTACGCCTCTATTTTCTCACAAACTTTAATTTTATGCAATTAAGCCCTTAATTTGATTAAATTAGACTTTTCAAACTTTCAATTGAGTCCCTGACAAAATTGACCTCCCAAGGTACTCTTTTTTGTGATTAAACCCTCTATTAAATTGATAAACTTCTTTAAAAACATATCGAGTCTTTAAAACCAAAAGAAGATATTTCTACAATTTTATTTTTTAAATATAGGTAGCAACAGTCTCCATATATTGAATAATCATCTGCCTCCTAAGTCTATATTTTTTTTTAATTTTAGAAGGAAATTCTTAATTTTGACAAGGTTATTTCTTGTTATTAAGTAAATGATGTATGTATGTGTGTGTGTGTGTGTGTGTGTGTGTGTGTATATATATATATATATATATAATTGTGTGTTTGGCATCAAGGTTGTTTTTACAGTTATGGTTTAAAAATATAAGTTAAAAATAAATTTTAAAAAAGAATTTTTAATAAAAATTATAAAAAATAATATATTGATTAACCAATCACTGTTATTATTGAAATACAATGCAATAGCTCATTACACCAATAAACAAAATCCAAGAGGTGTTTATAACTTATAACTGAAGTTGCCTTTTCATTTATTGTGCCCCTTTCAAATGAATTTGTCATTTTGTGAAAAGTTCAAGTCGAAACTTTGAAAGAAGTGCGAGGGCAACAACTCCTTGCCTTCTTTTATACTTGTGTTAGTCCAAAGAAACAGGATTGACCTCTCAAGGGCACTTGGCCAA
Organism: Populus simonii; assembly: GCA_007827005.2. Classification (NCBI taxonomy): domain Eukaryota; kingdom Viridiplantae; phylum Streptophyta; class Magnoliopsida; order Malpighiales; family Salicaceae; genus Populus; species Populus simonii. The sequence goes on from CM017467.2 coordinate 12,498,340, forward strand.
GTCTGAGCACCCAGAATTCTTTACCTACTGTTTTATTACACAGAAAAGCAACAATTAACAATTCGACTGGCTTAGTTCTATAGGGATTGATATATTCCATAGAGGAATAAGGTAGTCTCTCATTGTCCGCAAGACAATTGAAGCAAAATCACTGTCCTATACAATATTAAGGAACATTAAGTTGTTTTAATCAAACTGACAGCATGCGTCCACTTCTGTTCCGTTCCTTTGAGTTGAGGCAAGACATGTGAATTTGTCACGGTCCAAAACTAAGATGTCACGGTTTTGATTCAAAGTAGCTCACAATTGAGTACAGATGTAATGATCACATGAATACTTGCATTTTTTGGACCTGGGTAGAGAGTCCTATAAATGTTTGCGAAGAAATGATTGTCTTCAACGAAAGAGTGACAAACAGCTGTGATTACACATGGATAAATATAGAGCTGCACCTAAAATTCAAAATCATGGCAAAAGCAAGCACTCAATAGCCTTTATCTAGAATTATGTTTCTTCCTTCAACACTTCATCAATACGTTTAGAGAGGGAAAATCTAGAGATAAATTAGAAAAGCAAAAGAGAAAGAGAGAGAGTGATTATATCACTCTTACAAGTATATTGAACTTCCTGAAAGGGAAAAAGGAGTACACAAGACCTTTTTTTTTCCTTGTCAAAAGTATATAACCATCAGAATACATGACTGAGGATCTAATAAACCTGCTTAGGATAAATTATTCCCTATTTCTTCTATTGCATTTCCCCACATTAACCTCCCTACAAACATCCCGTAAAACCCGCTGTACAACAAACAACGCACAAGGAAAAACCCAGAAAAAATTGAAACAAAAAAAGAAGACTAGGGGGAAACGAAAATCTTGAGTATGCACTGAAAACTAGTCACAGCAAATGAGGCAGCGTATTAGTCCATTCTCATTGCAATCAGGGCAACGCTGAAACCCATATTCACCAGTCTCTTCTCCTTCTTCTAACTCTTCCTGTTCTTCATCATCACCTTCATAATATATCTTACAACTCCCTGAACACGTCTCACAAGGCACAAACCTGATATCCCCACAAGCTTCACAAGCCTCTCCAACTCCACCTCCACCACCATCACCCAACATTTCACATCCTTCAACCAGTTTCTCTAATTGTCCTTCCTCGTGCATTCGCCGAATTTCCTCTGCTCCGCCAACGTATTTTCTCCCAATAAACACTCTTGGTAACCCTCCCCCACTAAACCCTTCTCCCATTAGCTCTCTCAACTCCTCCTTGAACCCTGAATGCATCGATACATCTCGTTCATCAACGCGAACTCCTAAGCTTTTTAATATCAACCTCACATGGCAACAAGCCTCGTATGTTTTGCGCACTCCTCGCAAGCTTGTAAAATAAACAACTAACTTATCCTTACTGCGCTCACAATCTTTTGCAACAAAATTTACTTTTACAACATCATTCACAAGCAATGACGAATCATCACTTGCAAAATGAGGCCGTTTCTCGCTATCTAATGGCTTAATGTAAAATGAATGTGTAGGAGAGAGGTCTTCCAATGATTTTCTAAACGTAGAGATGACTTCAGGATCGAATTCCGGACACTTGGAATTAGCATCCTCATCTGCAACTTGAAGCCACCCAGGCGTGTTATTATCAGGAGACAATGTGCCATTCGGCTGCAAATTCATTTTGGGACTATCAGGTATTGATCTTGGATCACGAGAAACATCAAAAGAGAAACTGCGAAACCGATGAGACAAATGAGGAGGAGTCATCATATCTTCAAGCCCTGCCATCAATTCCCAAGTATTGATAGTTTCTGGCTCTCCAGGTGATGTCATAATTGGAGTCCTTGGAACAACTTCTGGGATTTTTTCTTGGATCATACTAGACCAAGTCTTGGCCTCAATTAGTCCCATCGAAAACTCCTCCTTGCTATTCAATTCTTTACTATCCTTCACAAACCCATTTGATCCGTCAAAATCACTAACATTCTTCCTTTGATCATCGCCTTTCACAGCAACATCAACAGTCCCATTCTGATTCTGATTCGCAGAATCAAGCGCGAGTGTACCTAATGTGGCGGAGGTGAGTGCCACCACATGGTAGCTATCGCCTTTTTGTCGTGGTGGATGAACAACATGCATTGAATAGCTTCGAGGCACCGGTGAATACGGTGTCTGGCAATGCTTGCATCGCTTTTGTTTAGAACTTGCGCAACCCATTCCTTCTTTTCACAATTCAAATCAATTGAATTTCAAAACAAGCAAAAGTCAAAAAATAAATGACAAGAGAACTAGTAAAACAAACATCCCCCTGTCTGGAGGATGAATTGGATTGGAAGGTCTATTTGGTAGAGATTCTGATGATAAAATAATAAAAAAAGAAAAGAAAAGGAGGATTATGAAGAGATTAAATGATTAAGAAATTGCTTAAAGTTGAAGAGAGAATCAGAAAGAAGCTTCTTTTCAGTTTCTAGTTTGTGACAGAGGAGAAGAAGAATACTAATAGTAATAATAGATCATCACCTGCATTTATCTATATCATAAATAAGGAAAAACTGCAAAAGACAAGCTTCATCAAAACACGTTAAACAACATGAAAAAACATCAAGAAACAAGAAACTTCCTAGATGGGGTTTATTAATTGATGACTAAGAAAACAAACCCAGGTTTAATCAAAGAAAGACTTGTAAGGATGGAAATTAAGGTATGATCCCCTTAATAAACCAAAAGTTTGGAACCTTGAAGGAATGCTGGAGATTGGAAAAGGAATTTAATTCTGTTACGGAGAAAGAAGGTAAATTTAACGGGGGAAGGAGAAATTTTTTTTTTTTTTTTTGGATTTAGAGATCTAGGGGTTTCCAAAAATGAATGAAATGATTGGATAGAAAAAAAGAAAGGGAAATTATGGATGGAACGATGGAAAGGAAAGGAAAGGAAGAATGAAAGAAGAAATTTGAATTCTTCAAAGTCAAAATAGAAAGGCGCATGGCTTTATTCTTATAAACAATTTTTCTCTTTCTAGAATTTAAAAGGGTAGGGTAGGGTAGGGTAGGAAAGTGAAGAAGTTAGTTTCGAAGGTTTTGTTGCATTTAAACGTTTCTAGTTTTTGTTTGTTTGTTGTGTAGGAGAGCGAGGGGGAGAGAGAGAGAGTGTGAAATGAGGAAATTTGGAATTGTAGAAAGAATGGAATCGCCAAATGCCGGAAATTATTGCTTGAATGTCTCTCCTCACCCCCACAAAATATACAGAGTGTTGACATCATAAAATTTTGTGAATGTCTTCTGCTGAGGAGAAAGATAGAAGATGGAATGGAAGCCTCTTTGTAAAGGTTGTTGAGGCCAATGCCAGTTTCTCATTGGATCGTGTGATAATGAAGGGGCAAATGTGATTGTGCGGCTACCTGCCAGTAAGAGAGCTTGGGATTTTTCATTTTGGCTTTGCAATATGCTAGTGTGGGTGATCAAGATTTAACCAGCCATGCTTTGACCAATCTAGGCCCGAACCAACTGGAATTTATTAAATGGAAAAACCATTACGCCAACACAGCTTTTGTAGCCTAGATTATTAAGGTTTTTTAAAAAAAATGAAAAAGAAAAAAGAGTTATTTCTAATATTAAAGAAATCCTTCCCTTTCTTTTTTTTTCCCTTTACTAGCAATGAGATTACAATGAAGGTGAGATTTTAACTAAAGAGGTCTAGCTAGCTAAACCAAAGGAGACATGCAGAGAAAAAAAATAGCATGTCAAATTAGAGACCGAGTCAACAATAAACACTGCAAATCTGTTTGATTCAGTCCCTAATGATATGATTGCTAAAATTCTCAAAAACATTTTCCAACAATAACTAAAAGATTATAAAAATTAAAAACAAATAAAATAAAATATTCTAATTTCATTAGAATATTTTACCTAAGATTTGATCAATATTGTAAAAATCATAATAAAAACTAAATAAACAAAACATCTACACAGGTGTGCCTTTAACAAGTTATAGTTATACTACTAAATAGATTATTCACGTTTCGTTGCGGGCTATGTTAATTTTTTTCTAATATAAAAAATTATACTCAGGTGATTATTAATTTGGGACCCAGGTCATTGATTGAAATAGATTTAAGTTAATTTAATAATATGATTATAGAAAAAAAATCAACTATAATAATAAACAAAAAAAAACAATGACTAATTGAAAAAATAAACGTCTGCCAATATTATGAAAAGATAACCTCTAAATATTTTTAAATGGTTTCAATGATCTTATTTCATTACAAAGCAAAAATTGAATAAGAATGTGATAAACTTATAAAGAGAAAAACAAATATGAAGGTCAATTACAAGTGAATTAAACACTAAAAGACAAATTAAAAAAAAATCAATTTTAAAAAAGAACAAAAAAAATCCTCACTCCAATCAACAAAATTTCCTATCATCCAAAATTAAAAAAACAAAACAAATAGTAATAAAAAGAATGAGGATCAAATCTAGTATAAAAACTAGTTAGGTGGCCTAGGCTTCACCGCGAGATAATTTTTTTTTCATAAAAAATTATAAAAAAAATTTAAAACCCAAGAGCGTTAAGTCTGTCTAAAAGGGAGATCCAAGAGCCTAGGGCCCGACGTTGCAGCCAAACCCAACGCTCTTGGGCCTAGAGTTGCAACCACACCCAACAACAATATATATATAATTTGTATGGCCCAAGTTCACATATTTTTTAATCTCTTTAAAAAAACAATTATGGTTTTTCTTTGATAGTAATTATATGTTTTTTTCCAAATTTATTAATAATAATAATAATTTTTAATTTTTAATTTTACCTTTCAAATCAAATCTATGGTTGTTTTTCAATATTAATAATTTTTTTTCAAATTTATTAATTATTTTAATTATAATACAAATAATAATATTTTTAATAATAATATTGTTATTAAACTTGCCTAACCTAAATTTAAGTGGATCTAGCTGCAACACCAGACCCAAGAGCTTTGAGACCCTCTCAAACGTCAAATTCAAGAGCCTTGAGTCTGACTGTAACGCTGGACCTATTAGACTTGGATCAGAACGCCGGACCTATTAGCTCTAAGTCAGGGCGCCGGACCCAAGTGTCTTGAGCAAGACGTGGCTGCAAAACCCAAGGAACTTGGATCTGCGCCTCTACCACTCCCAAGAAACTTGGGGCTGGAAAGGGGAGCCTGACCCAAGTTAATAAAAATAATAATAACAATAATAATTGATTTTATCCTTCAAATCAAATCTATATTTTTTCAACAATAATAAAATTTATTTCAAATTTAATAATATTAATGAATTTAATGATATTTATAAATTATTTGTATTATAAATATTATTATTTTTAATATTAATTATAATAAAAAAAATAACAATATTTATAATACAAATAATATTATTTTTAATATTAATAATAATATTAAACTTGTCTGACCCAAATTTAAGTGGATCTGGTTGCAACACCAGACTCAAAAGCATTGGGCCCCTCTTAAACACCAGACCCAAGAGCCTTAGGTCTAGCTGTAATGCCGAACCCATTAGCCTTGGGCCCGGACTCCTAACACAAGTGTCTTGGGCTAGGCGGGGCTGCAAGACCCAATAGACTTGGGTCTCCACCTTTGCCACTCCCAAGCAACTTGAGTTTGACTCCCCTTTCCAACCCCAAGTTACTTGGGTCTGGAAGGGGATATTAGATCCAAGTTAATAATAATTTATTTTACCCTTTAAATCAAATTTATATTTTTTTCGATAGTAATAAAATTTATTTCAAATTTAATAATATTAATGAATTTAATAATATTTATAATAATATTAAACTTGGCTAACCCAAGTTTTTATAGTTTTTAATCCCTTCATATAAAAGTTATTATTTTTCTTCGATAGTGATAATATTTTTTTAAAATTTAATAGTAATAATAATAATAATAATAATTTTACCCTTCAAATCAAATCTATGGTTGTTTTTCAATATTAATGATATTTGTTTTCAAATTTATTAATTATTATATTAAGAATATTAATTATAATAAAAAATAATAATATTTATAATACAAATAATAATATTTATAATATTAAGAATAATATTAAACTTTTCTGACCAAGTTTTTATAGTTTTTAATCTTTTCAAATAAAATTTATGTTTTTTTCTTTGATAGTAATATTTTTTTTTCAAATTTATTAATGATAATTGTTATTTTTTTTTTCAATTTTTTTCAAATTTGTTATTCTTCTCTGCAAGGGTCTGCAGACCTAGGCGCACGTGTCTGCAACACCTGGGGGGTCTGCAGACCCAGGCGCGCGTGTCTACAGACCTAGGCACGTGGGTCTGCAGAGGCAAGCGGTTATGTAGTCAGGCACGCGGATCTGGCCCTAGCGCCTAGGGCATGACAGTGTCAGGTGTCTAGTAGCCATGCCATGCCCTAGCGCCTGGGACCCGCAGCATTACTATGCCCCAACAAAATCCGAACTAATCATTTTGCCCTAACCATTCTTTCAACGCTAAATGCATTCCATGAAAAAGACAACGCCCCTGACATGATCAAAGACAGTCTTATCCCAAGTGCAGGAGTGTCAAAGTAATAAATAACCCGGCAAGCCCTGGGTCGAACTACAGGGAGGTGAACTATATAAATTATAAATAACAACAACAACAACAATGAGGACTTTGAGATGTAAGATAAATGTGAAGATTAAACAATGATAAAAACAAATGTCAAGGTTAGATGATCCACTAATAGTATTAAAGATAAGTAAAGTATAAACTCTTTATAAATTATCAATATGATCATATTAATCATCTTATTTACGTAACACCATACTTATAAATTTTATTAGGTATTCATGACGCTAACTTATGTTGACAACAAATCAAATTCCTTTCATAACAACGATGTCGGTCGAAGACTATGAAGGATCAAGTATTTGATGTACCAAGTGTTATACAAGACAAATCTAGATTAACTATTTAACAAGCAAGGTATTAAGAATTAATAAGATAAAAATGATAAGACATGTTAATAGCAAACTTTCTTGGATATAAACATTAAAGTCCATGTTGAGTTTATATTATACATTTTCTAACACCATTAGTGAAACCATTTCACCTTGACATAATTAACTTAGCTAGACATTATGAAGAAGAAAAACATAAATAAATAATATAAGAACATAAACATGATATAAGTTAACTAAGTATAGTAAAGGAAATGAAAAGCATAAACAAGATATTAAGGAAAATATAACATGGAATAAAACTTGAACATTACAAAGAAAGAGAGCAAGAGCAAGTTCTTGATTTGAAGAACCAAGAATCCTAAATGAATGGCAAATATCTTCTTTTATAGGCTAAAATTTGGAACTATTCATTTAGTAATTGATTATTGATGTAGTGGCCAACTACTGATTTAGTGGACTTGGTGGACAGCAGCACTCAAGCATTTTGGCTGGATGAAATGACATTGATGCAATCAGAATTTGGGCACAGTGTTCCCCATGACAGTTGTTGGCAATCATCTTATCTTTCCACTCATAAAATTTTAGAGCATTTGGATCACTAGAGCTTGAGATATGGCTAAAACACTAAGTAGTGCTTCTGGTGGACGTAGTGGATAGCCCTCAAGCTCTTGTCTGGATAAAATGTCATTGCTAACATCAGATTTGAGCAAGTTGTCTGTATGAAAGTTGTTGGCAATTGTCTTATCCTTCCACCCACCAAATTTGACGTCAGTTTGCCTTCTAGAACTCTAGCTATGGGTACAATTCTGAGCAATGTTTGGGCTGGATTGCAGAACAATTCTGACTTCTCTTTTGTGGCCAAACTTTGAATTTGAAAATGGCAGATTTGGGTCTTCTACTATTCATGAACATTGTAGGCCTATTTCTTAGCTTTCTATCCATATAGCTCCAGATATGACCCAATAACTGAACAGTGTTCCAATTTTAATTGAATTGGTATCTCCTTTCTAAGCTTAGCCTTTTCTTTGTCCTTTCACTTTTAATAGTTAATCACATCAATCAATCATTTGAATTGTGAGATATGCCTATATTTAAAATGAACATTTACCATAAATTAAAGCTATCTTATATTATCAGACTTGTTATTATAAAACATGCTCTAGTTAAGGAGTTATTGATACTTCAAGTGCAAAATGATGATATAAAACCTTGATAAAAATACACTTTTAAGTACTAATCAGCCCCCCCCCCCGATTGCAGACCTAGGCACGCGGGTCTGTAGTCAGGTGCACGAATCTAGCCCTAGCGCCTAGGGCATGACAGCGTCATGTGTCTGGTAGCCATGCCATGCCTCAGCACCTGGGGCCCACAGCCTTACTATGCCTTGGAAAAATCCAAACTAATAATTTTGTCCCTAACCATTCTTTCAATGCTAAATGCATTCCATGGAAAAGACAACGCCCCCCGCCCCACCCACTGCATGCTTTGCAAGTTTATGTGGCAAGGACAACTTTGTCATTACATTACTTCAATCCATAGTGATTTGTGTCTAGGTAAACAGTAACAAGGGCATTGAGCCCTTTTAGTATATTGTATAACTAGATCCTTAGCTTGTGTTAGGTCACAGGCTAGATCATTTTTCTTAATCATTAAAAAAGCAAGGCGTTGATAACACGTATTTTAACATAAAAAAAATAAAAAATAAAATAGAAATTCGATGCATCTTTAATGACACCCTTTTTAAATACTGAGATTGCGACATATCAGACGTCATAATCTTTTTTAATATTGAGACGGTGACATATCAGATCGACTTGGACCAACCCTGACTAACCTGCAACCTGGATTATGAGAGCGTGATAATCTCATCGAAAACAAAATAACTTCGAAAGCCTATTTTTCAATAAGCAAAAATATTGAAGGATGAAAATAAAAGGAATCAATTAAAAAAGATAAAAAAATAAAGTGGCTCAAGTCAATCCTAGTAAACCCACTAAACCTATCGTGTATGGGCGCACAATGTTGGGGGGTCGTGAGAGTCGCCACCTAGTTGTTGGGTTCAGGGTCGCTAGGAAACCCAAATGTACTGGTTTTATCATATTTTAAAGGTAAGAAACTAGTTGTGGGTAGTGAAGGTATTTGCACTCTTAGCACACGCTACCTGAGGTAAGTTGTATTGTGTGGTCTGAATGCGGTTTAAAGGTTTTCATAAGTTTCTAACCGGTGGTCTGTTTATGGCTTAGGATGAAAATTTATTTGTGTGAATAAATCTGACTTTTTTTAATTTATTATGGGATCGTGTGCTCAAATAAATTCTTCTCGAGGAGATCCATGTAGGTGCCTTGACATGATTCATCTATCCTGGAAGGCGGAAAGGTTTTCCACAACTCGTGTGTTGTGTTGAAAAATACTCATAATTAAAATTGGTGAATATTCAGAATAATTCTGAGAATTTTCTGGTCAATTCCTGATATTTAAATACTAGTCTACTTATAGGTCCAACATTTATACTAGAATATTAACCATTAATTCTCAAAAATTAAAATTTTATTGATTATTGAAATATTCACCAAATTCTCATAGATTCAATAAACTGATTATTAAATCTAAAATACATGCTTAAAAAAAAATAAAGCATACCACAGTAGGGTTTTTTAACTTGGGATTTGACAATCTTCAATTTAATCCTGATGTGAACCCTAGCAGAATTTAATGGGATTTGCAAACCCAAGATCTATCTAATCCAAGTTTGCTGAAAATAGGATGAGCTTATCACAATGAAAGACCTACTCCAAGGCAATAAGACTATAAACCAACTCAATTACATCGCCTGCACTTAGAGACAAGCAAAAGGAGTATAAATTCACAACAAAGATTGGTCAATTCTTTGAAGAGTTGAAAGTTCAATAAAGAACCTAGATTGACAACCAAAGGTTGGCAAAAATCAGAATATTATTAGGCAAAAAAATGCCCTGAAAATTATTCTCAAGAGTATTTATACCCCAAGCCAAAAACCCTAGTTTCCTTAATGGGTCACATATAAACCCAATTTAAATAATAATCAACCTAAGCTAAAACTAGCCCAAACTAATTAAAATAAATAAAATAAACAAGTCTGAAACCCAAACAAGTGTTTCCTCACAAAATAAAGAAAGTTTAATAGCCCAATTAATTTAATAAGACAAGTTCGGTTATTTTTGTATTTTGTCTGGCAGCAGCAAAGCCCAACTTCAAACGGATGGTTCCCTCTCATCTTAAAGTATTAGAAGGAGTACCAGATACCGTTGGAAAGGTATGAAAGTCTAGTTTCCGATCCAATTAGAATCACCTCAAAATTCAACATGTAGCTCCAGTTATGATAAACAAGGTAGCTAAAGGTCAAACTATTCAAATCTAGTCTTCTTCTCCCAATCTTTGTGTAATGGTCTTGGTTCCACCAACAAGCCCCTCTTGAACATGAACAAGATTAACCACGACTTTCTTCTCATTATTTAATATCCGCTTGAAGTCCACCTTAGCCCACGTATCTTGAAGAAGTCCATTGAAAGCCTCTTTGAACCTCTTAGCTCTAAGCCTTGTAACTAGACCAACCGGAACCTTTAAAGGATCCTTTCATGCTTGGATTGCATCATCCCCTCTCTCCTCAAAAGGATTAGACCTCGAATCATCACCTATATCAAACAAAAAAAGATTAGAGACATTGAATGTAACACTAACACCATACTCACCTAGCAGATCCACTTTGTAGGCATTATCATTAATCATTTCTATGATTTGAAAAGGACCATCACCTCGAGGCATTAACTTTGATCTCCTTTGTTCAGGTAACCTTTCCTCCCTTATATGCACCTAAACCTAATCACCTGTGTTGTGATGTCGCGGTCGCACAAATTAATTACCATAGCTTAAAACACAACACACAAGATAGTATAGAGCAAGCAAGGGGTTTGGACATTATCTAGGCTAAAACAAAAGAAAATAAAAAACTATCAAACAAAATTTAATAAAATCAGAAAATTATCAAGAGAACAAACCTTGGTTGCAAGTAAACATCCACCTATGGAAATCAAAACTGATCATGGAAACGAAACATCAATTTATATTCTGAATATTTATCTCTTCTTAACATTGGTTAGTTAACGGATCCCCCGTATAACTAACCCTAACCATCAAACAACCGCAGTGTCCGCACTAGTAATTTAATTCAATGGCAGCCTTAAGAACTAGATAAGTTGATTAATCAAGAAAACATAATTTTCCGCAATCTATGTTTGATTTGATTAAATGTTCTCCTTAAGATTAATAACGTAGATCTGCCATAATTATTAAACTCAGTTGCTTCACAAGTTCATATACCACAACTCCGGTTTTGATATCAAACTTAGCAATGGATTGTCTACAATAATAACTTAGAGTCCGCTCTAGCAATTAAAATGAACAATCATAGGAAAAATAAGCATAGGAGAACAAACATATTCATCATATAAACTAAAAAGAAAAGGTAAAATAAATCTCACAGTTCTTGAAATCTGAAGGTTTCCATGTCCTTACAACCAAGAAAACGAGTTTAGCCTTGCATGTTTGTTGAACAACTAATCAAAAAGGAGGAATGCATGATTTCGGGTTTCTTAGAGGAGGGGGGTGTTTTTCTCCTCTTGGCTGGCTGCCCCCCTTCTCTTCTCTCATTCTTTTTATATCCTAGGAAACCCTAGTCTCTATTTTACAAAATAGTCATCCCTTAAGTAGACAGTTTACAATTAAGTACTTCAATAACTATTTTCCTAAAAAAGAAGAAATAGCCTTGCATGAAATCTTCAAGCTTTGACTTAGAGGAGCTAAATTGCTGAAATAAAAACTTGGACATCGGTTTAAATGCTTCAGAACGTAATTTGGACTAGTTTCTTCACAAAACCTGTTTGTTGGCAGAATTCAGTTGTCATCTTTAAAAACTCATATATCCCTCATATGACATCGTTTTCGTCTGAAATTGGAAGCGTTGATAGGCCTTTGAGTCAAGAATCCAGCACAATTGAGTTTGCATCAATTGGACTTCTATAGCTCCAGATATTTAAGTCAGAATGGCTGAAAGTCAACACTAGCAGATTGCGAGATTTGACTTTGAAGGCTGCGATTTCTATGCGCTTCCTTATTTTATTATCTTTCTTTAGATGTCCAGAAAGGTATGGATGTTAGCTTTTTAATACCACTGGAATCACTTCATTTCGACCTCTAGAGCTCACGCTTTGCACAAAACATCGACTGAAGGTCAAATCTGCCAATTACCTCCAATTTACTCTTTTTTGAATCTTTCATCCAAAAGTACCTTCAAAACATAAAACAAAGAATATCAAGGCATTTTATATATAAAACATAGGCAAAACACTAGTTAAATGTGGGTGAAACTATCGAATAATATGGTTGCATCAACCTGGTTCAAATCTCACCAATTTTCATCCTCTATTTGCCTTGTATGCATATTGCTCATTTTTTTTCTCTATTTGTTGCCGAATCTTTGCATGTAAATCCTTCACCACCTGTGCTTTTTGAGGACCATCAAGACTAACCCTTTCATCCACAGGTAAAGGAATCAAATCTAAAGTTCGGTTAACAACTTTAGTTTGGCCATCTATTTGTGGATGACAAGTAGTAGAATATAAAAGCTTAGTCCTTAACTTACACCACAAAACCATCCAAAAGTAACTTTAAAATGTAACATCTCGATCAAACACAATGCTCCTAGGAACATACTATGTAGCTGAATGACCTCTCTAAAGAATAGGTCAGCTATATTTGTTGCATCATCAGTTTTATGGCAAGCAATGAAATGTGTCATATTAGAGAATCTATCCACAACAACAAATATAGAGTCTTTTCCTTTCCTAGACCTAGGTAAACCTAAAATAAAATCCATAGCAACATTAACCCAAGGTTCCTTAGGAACAGGTAAAGGTGTGTATAACCCATGAGGCATTACTCTAGGTTTAGCTTGTCTACATGTTATGCACCTATCACAAATTCTTTGCACATCTCTTTTCATATTAGGCCAATAAAAGTGTTCATGTAAACCATCTAAAGTTTTAGAAATTCCAAAATGCCCCATTAAACCACCCCCATGAGCTTCCCTTACAAGCATCTCTTGCATAAAACAATTAGTCACACACAATTTATTTTCCTTAAACAAAAATCCATCATACCTAAAAAACTTATCCTTGGCTAAAATTTTGCACTCATCATAAATAGAACCAAAATCATTATCATCAAGATACAATTCTTTAATATACTCAAATCCTAACAATTTAGTATTCAGAATATTAAGAAGAACATACCTTTACGATAAAGCATCTGCAACCACATTTCCTGACGTTACTTGTACTTAATCACATATGGGAAAGTTTCAATAAACTCAATCCACTTGGCATGTCACCTATTTAGCTTACCTTGACCCTTCAAATGTTTTAATGATTGGTGATCGATATGTATAACAAACTCTCTAGGCCATAGATAATGTTGCCAAATCCAATGCTCTCACTATCGCATACAACTCCTTGTCATAAGTGGGATAGTTAAAAGCTGCACCATTGAATTTCTCACTAAAATAAGCAATGGGTCGTTCTCTTGCATTAAAACAGCTCCAATACCTATTACTGAAGCATCACATTCAATCTCAAAAGCTTTATTAAAATCAGGTAAAGATAGTAATGGTGCCGAAATTAACTTTGATTATAACAAGCTAAATGTGCTTTCTTGTTTTTCACCCCCCTTGAACTCCAAAAATTTCTTAAAGATTTCAGTCAATGGAGAGGCTATTGTACTAAAGTCTTTAACAAACCTCTAGAAACTAGCCAAATCGTGAAAACTTCTAACTTTTGTTATTGATTTTGGTGTGGGCCATTCTTGAATAGCCTTAACCTTAGTGATTAGTACTTAAAAGTGCATTTTTATCAAGGTTTTATATCATCATTTTGCACTTGAAGTATTAATAACTCCTTAACTAAAGCATGTTTTATAATAACATGTCTAATAATATAAGATACCTTTAATTTATGGTAAATGTTCATATTAAATGCAGGGCTATCACATAAATCAAAGGATTGATTGATGAGTTCAACTACTGAAATTGAGAAGACAAAGAGAGGGTTAAGCTTAGAAAAGAGATGTTGGTTCAGTCCAAACTGGAACACTGTTCAGTCATTGGGACATATCTGGAGCTGTAAATCTTGGATTTCAATTTGGTTTATATGGCTAGAAAGCTAAGACATAGGCCTAAAACATTCATGGGAGTCTAAGACTCAGTTCTATTGTTTGGAAGTCCAAATCTTAGCAAGAATGGAGAAGTCGGAATCTGTCCTGCAGCCCAGACACTGTTCAGTGTTCAGCCCATATCTCGAGTTCTAGAAGTCCAAATGCACTGATTCTTGTTTTGTTGGAAAGCGGAGACAATTTCCCAAAGCTTTCATGAAGACTATCTATTCAAATTCTGATGTTAGCAATGACATTTTCTGCAAACAAGAAGATAAGGAGTGTTACCAAGTCAAGAGGTGGCCACCCACTCAACAATTAGTCATCAAATCAATAGTTCTGAATTTTGGCCTATAAAAGGAGGCATTTGCCATGCATTTAGGCATCTTGATTTTCAGATAAAGATCATGTTTTTGCTCTCTCTCTTTATATTTTTGTAATGCTTAAGTTTTGCTTTCATTAATCTCTTGTTTATGCCTTTCATTTCCTTTATTATACTTATATAATCATGTTCTCCTCTTGTTTATTTATGTTTCTCTTATTCATAATGTTTAGCTAAGTTTATTATGTCAAGGTGAAAAGGTTATACTAATGGTGTAAAAATAAGTATAGTATAAACTCAACATGGACTTTAATCTTTGATACTAACATGTTTTGTATTTGTTATCTTGTTCACTTTTAATACTTTGCTTGTTAAATGGTAAATCTAGATTTATATTGTATAACCCTTGGTACAACAAATACTTGGCACTTTTATATTGTATAATCCTTTGTGTGTGGTTTCCAGTTGAGTAATAAAAAGATTTTATACTATACTTGTTTGAAATACCATTAGTGCATCCTCTAACCTTGACAATTATTTTATCCTTGTTTAATCCTTAAATCAATTTCAAATCTCCAAGCTCTCTTCAACTCCTTTTCTGTTATTATCTATTTTTTTATTTGTAGTTTATACAGTTAACCTCCCTGTGATTCGACCCCAGTCTTCCTGGGTTATATATTACTTCAACACTCCTACACTTGGGAGAAGACATCAACTCTTTGGTCGTGTCAAGTTTTTGGCGCCGTTGCCGGGGAGGTAAATTCTTGTATAAATTATAATATTTATTTTAATTTTTTTTCACTTTTCATTTTATCTAACTTTTGTTTCTTTTGTTTTGTTACTTTTCTTTTCTTCCTTTTATTCTCTTCCTACACGTGCATGAGAGTTTGGTCACGCACATTAAGTGGTAGACTTTGTAGGGTATCCTCATCATTTTCAGAAAATGTGGTCGAAGAAGATAACTAGTCGCTTCATAGTTAGAATAATGAGAATAACCGTGTTAGAACACTTAGAGACCACATGAATCCCACAAGAACAAGTGCCTGATCATGTATAATTTTTCCTCCTGATGCATCTCATTTTAATTTTAAGCCAGACATTATTCTACTTTTACCTACTTTTCTTGGCTTAGATCTAGAAAATCCATATTTGCATTTGAGAGAATTTGAAGAAGTTTGTAGCACCTATAATGACTTAAATTGTAGCATGAACAACATTAGATTAAAGCTTTTTCCTTTTTCATTAAAAGATAAAGCTAAAACATGGCTATAAAATTTAAGACCATGATCCATTCATGCTTGGGATGAAATGCAACAATAATTTTTAAAGAAGTTTTTTCCGTCTCACAGAACAAACTCTTTTAAAATACAAATCACCACTTTCACTAAAAAATCAAGAGAAACATTTTACTAATGTAGCGATAGGTATCGAGACTTGCTTAATACTTACCCTTATCATGGTTTTGAAACATGGAGATTGGATTCACATTTTTATGAAGGGTTAACACCTAAAGATAGACAAATGGTAGAATTGATGTGCAATGGAACTTTTGAAGATAAAGACCGTGATGAAGCAATGGAGTACCTAGACTTGCTAGCTGAAAATGCTCAAAATTGAGACACTACAGGCACTTATGAGGCACCAAGTAAAACTCAACCTCATACATTTAGTGGAGGTATGTATAACCTTAGGGAAGAACATGACCTCCAAGCCAAATTTGCATCTTTAGCTAGAAAAGTCAAGGCACTAGAATTGAAAAAGAGTGGTCAATTAAAATCCGTTCAAGACATTGTATGTCAAATATGTGAAACCAATGAACACTCAACAAATGATTGTCCAACTTTGTCTTCTTTTAGGGAATGCCTCCATGAACAAGCCCATGCTTTAAATAGTTTCCAAAGACCCAATCATAACACATACTCACAAACATATAACCCTGGTTGGAGAAATCACCCAAATTTTAGTTGGAAGAGTGATAACAATAATGCACAAACTTCACAGCCACCATTTCAAGCCACCATAATTTCCAAAATTCTCATGGATACGCACCTCCTTATGCTCCACCTCCTAGAAGAAATCTTGAGGAAACATTGCATTCATTCATTGAAAAGCAAGAGACAATCAGCACTCAAATTGCTCAAAGCATGACAGATTTTAAAGATACTCTTGCAAAATTCACATCTACTCTCAGTTTTCAAGAGAAAGGTAAGTTTCCATCTCAACCACAATAAAATCTCAAGGGGCAATACAATGCAAATGCAAGTAGTTCCGAAAGCCAACACATGGATCAAGTCAAATCAATCATCACTCTTCGTAGTGGTAAGGTTATTGAAAAACCCACTCTTGAACCTTGTGAGAAAGATGATGAGTCAATCTCTAAGGGTAAGGAAGGGGTTGAATCTAAACATTACAAAGAAAAACTGTTGATTCCTCGCTAGCACTTTCATTTCCTCATGCCATGACCAAACAAAGGGAAGTCAATCACGATTCTGAAATCTTTGAAACTTTCAAACAGGAAGAAATCGAGGACGAAAAAGGCACCGAAAATGTTGTCGCAGATCATTTGTCAAAATTGACAATAGATTCGACATCCAACATCACACCAATCGATGATTACTTTTCTAATGAATCTTCACTTTCTCTTAGTTCAATTCCTTGGTTTGCTAAAAATATCAATTTTCTTGCTTCAGGATTTTTGCTAGCTCATTTGGATACCCAAGACAAAAGAAAGTTTTTGACCGACGTGCAAAATTTTATTGGGATCCCCGGAGGGAACTTTCAGAAAGAGCGAACGGAGTGGATTAGCTTTCTTGTCTTCTCTTTGCTCTTTGAACAAGAGCAAGCAACGCTCTAAGTATCAGCGAGTCATTCCGCAGTTGACTTTGACCTTCCCTTGATCTACTTGTTCAGTTGAGATTGTCACTTCCTAGGAATCCGGTGAAATGAATCAATCTCGGTATGTTATGAAGTTTCCCTCCTCCTTACCATCTTAAAAAAAGAAAAAGGACGAAGAAGAGTTCGCGGAGCAACTCTCTTTAATCAAGGACCAAACCTTAACACCACACCGGTTGAACAACTAGCAGAGAAAGAAGACTGAGATCCTGGATGAACTAAGAGAAGGTCGCGAGAAGTGAGGTGAAGGTAGAAAAAAAATA
Source organism: Populus simonii (assembly GCA_007827005.2). Lineage (NCBI taxonomy): Eukaryota > Viridiplantae > Streptophyta > Magnoliopsida > Malpighiales > Salicaceae > Populus > Populus simonii. The sequence goes on from CM017467.2 coordinate 12,516,020, forward strand.
CGACTTAAAGTTAGTGTTCCACGTGTTAAGAAGTATTAAACAATCCCTGGCTTCGACTTAGTAAGAGAAGAGGAGTATTTATTAGGAAAGCCTAGGGCCAGTTGTTGAGAGGCAGCACTCAAGGTAAGTATAGGATTGAGTTTCAGAACAATCCAATCCCACCCGGATGACCCTTACTTATTCAAATATTGTCCTGATCAAATATTTTAAATATGCATTTTGGACAATGAGGTAAGTAGTGTCATTAAACTTTGTCATTCTGAGGCATGTGAGAGTCATTTCTCATCAAAGAAGACAACTGTAAAAATCTTACAAAGTGGATTTTACTAGCCCACCATGCTTAAAGACTCACATGCATTCTGCAAAACCTGTGAAAATTATCAAAAGATGGGATTTATTTCAAAACATAGAGAGTCTTTAGATAATCTTCTATTAACTCTTAAGTCTTATCATAGTGGAGATGTGCATTGTGCAATTCATGATTTATAACCTAATTTTCATTAAAAAAATATGCTTGTTATAGTCTTGGGAATCTGACTAAAAAAGACCATGTTTGCTAGTTTTTAAGAAAACTGGATGGGAAGCCTACATATAGGTGGTCTGATTGCATTTTTAATTTCTCATTTATAAAATCTTCTCTTCCTTCCCATCATTTCTACTCAACCCATTTATTCAACAGATATAGGTGTGTAGAAATGGCAGGTTCCTCTGTTCCTAAAATAAAAAATATTTGTGTTTTTGGTGGATCCAGTCCTGGGAAAGAAAAAGAGTTTTTAGAATCAGCAAATCATCTTGGTCGGATACTAGCTGAGCGAAAGATTCATTTAGTGTATGGGGGAGGCAGCCTTGGGTTAATGGGGGGTGTTTCAATTACTGCATTTTTAGAAGGCAATCAAGTTTTGGGGGTCGTCCAAAGCTTTAGCCGAAAAGGACATCATTGGAAAAACAGTCGGAGAGGAACTACAGGTCTCCACAATGTCTGAAGGACTGTTTGTAATGTTTAACCATGTTGACGCCTTCATTGCTTTACCAGGTGGTCTGAGCACTTTAGAAGAGATATTTTATATTTCCTCTTGGGCTCAGCTGAACATTCACTAGAAACCTATAGGTTTGCTCAATGTTAATGGTTTTTATAATATTTTACTGTCTTTTCTTGATCATGTTGTGGAACAACAATTTCTAACATTTTCAGCGGACAAATCCTCATCTCTGCTTCTACTGCTGAACAATTGATTGATGAACTACAATCTTTCATCCTTGTAGTTGATTCCTCTATGAGTCGACTCAATTGGTCAATCACAGAACGCCGTAAAAAGCTTAGATTGGATTTGAGCCTTAGTTTGTGAAAACTTGTGTCTTTTGGTTTTATTAATAGCATAATATTTGTGTTCTTTCTTATATTTGTTTAAGTGTGTTTCAGGTTTGTCAGTAGTTGCTGTTTCAAGTGATGTCTTCTATACTCTATCTTTCTACCTTAGAACATTGAGGAAAATGTCTCGTTTTGGTTGGGGGGAGAGGGTAGTAGTTGATATTAAAAAAAAAAATTTAACTAACTGTGTTTTGTATTATTACAACCATTTGCAAACCTGTTGTTACTAGGATGGCAGAGTAAAGGAGGAACTTTAGTGACTTTTGAGACGCATCTTAGTAAAAATTCTTAACAAGGTCTATCATAATACTTCTTGAAATATTCAGGTTTACTAGCTCTCGCATTGTTATCACTTGATTCTGCTGATATACTCATTTAACAAGTATTCCTAAACCTTCATTTTCACACACACACTTTAACATATGATTGTGGGTTGCATATTGGATTATTACATTATTCATGTTCTTTTGTTAAAGGTAACAACTAAGGGAAAGGGATAATATATAATTTGCAAAAAAAAAAAACACAAACAAATTGAATAAATAAAAAAGTAGATAAGTTTGGTTTCGTAGCCTCCTTGACTTAAGCAATTAAGCCCGAAGGGGGGTTTTAACACCTAGTACCCTAAAGTCAACTAACTTGGGAGCTATTGGCCCAGTGCTTGTTACATGGGTTGAGGAGAAAGCTTAAGGGAATCAAACATTGCACTATCTACATTTTAGTATCTGCAACCCGAGTTACTAAGCTCGAAGGGGTGTCTCAACACCTGATGCCCTAAGACCAACTGATCTGGGAGTCATTAGCTGAAAGCTCGTTACATGGGTTCAAGATACATTGTGTTATAAATTCTTGCTTTCAAAAAAAAAAAGAATGAGAGAAGAGAAGGAGGGCAGCCATCTGATTACTACTTAAAAGTGCATTCTCATTAAGGCTTTATATCATCATATTGCACTAAAGTATCATTAATTCCCTAACTAAAGCATGTTTTATAATAACAAGTCTGATAATATAATATATCTTTAATTTATGGTAAATGCTTATTTTAAATACAGGTATATCTCACAATTCAAAGGATTAATTGATGTGATTAACTATTGAAAGTGAAGAGATAAAAAGAGGACTAGGCTAAGAGAAGAGATGCTGGTTCAATTCCAAACTGGAACACCATTTGGTTATTGGATCATAACTGGAGTTGTAGAACTCGAATTTAGGTATACTTTATATGGATGGAAAGCTAAGACATAGACCTAAAACTTTCATGGGAGTCCAAGACTCAATTCTGCCATTTTCAAGTTCAAATTTTAGCAACAACAGAGAATTCGGAACCTGTCTTGCAGCTCAGACACTGTTCGGTTTTCAGCTCATATCTTCAGTTCTAAAAGTCTAAATGAGCTCTAGTTTTTTTTGTTGGAAAGCTAAGACAATTGCCCACAGCTTTCATGGAACAAAGGGCTCAAATTCTGATGTTAGTAATAATGTTTTGGCCAACCAACAATATAAAAAATCAGCCAACAATGTCAATAACTAGCAGCCAACAATGTCAAAAACCAGCCACCAAATCAATGGTTGGCCACCAACCAAATAGTTTGTCAACCAATCAATAGTTCCAAATTTTAGCCTATAAAAGGAGGCATTTGCCATGTATTTAATCATATTATTTTTCAGATCAAAATCATCTTCTTGCTTTCTCTCTTTGTAATGTTCAAGTTTTCTTTCATGCTATATTAATCTCTTGTTTATGCTTTTTCATTTCCTTTCCTGTACTTAGTTAGCTTATATCATGTTTATGTTCTTATATTGTTTATTTATGTTTTTCTTCTTCATTATGTTTAGCTAAGTTAATTATGTCAAGGTGAAAAGGTTTCATTAATGGTGTTAGAATAGGTGTAATATAAACTCAACATGGATTTTAATGTTTATATCCAAGAAAGATTGTTATTAATATGTTTTATCTTTTTATCTTACTAATTCTTAATACCTTACTTGTTAAATTGTTAGTCTAGATTTGTGGTGTATAACACTTGGTATATCAAATGCTTGATCCTTCATAGTCTTCGGCCGACATCGTTATTATGATAGGAACTTGATTTGTTGTTAACATAAGCTAGCAACATGAATGCCTGATGATATTTATAAGTATGGTGTTACTTAGACAAGATAATTAATATGATCATGTTAATACTTTATAATGAACCATTAATGATAAATCATCCGATTGGAACCTCCTTTGTGTGTGGTTTCCAGTTGAGTAATAAAAAGAGTTTATATTATATTTATTTGAAATACCATTAGTGGATCCTCTAACCTTGACAATTGTTTTTATCTTTGATTAAATCTTTACATCAATATCACATCTCAAAAGTTCTCTTTAACTCATCATCATCATCATCATCATCATCATCATGATTATTATTATTATTATGATTTATAATTTATAATTTATATAGTTAACCTCCCAGTGGTTCGATCCCGGTCTTGCCAGGTTATTTATTACTTTGACACTCCTGCACTTGGGATAAGACATCAACTCTTTGATCGTGTCACCATCCAAAAGGAGAAAAATGCCCCCCTCCTCTAAGAAACCCAAAATCATGCATTCCTCCTTCTTTTTTATTAGTTGTTCAACAAACATGCAAGGCTAAACTCGTTTTCTTGGTTGCAAGGACACGGAAACCTTCGGATTTCAAGAACTGTGAGATTTATTTTACCTTTTCTTTTCAGTTTATATGATGAATATGTTTGTTCTCCTATGCTTATTTTTACTATGATTGTTTATTTTAATTGCTGGAGCGGACTCTAAGTTATTGTTATAGACAATCTATTGCTAAGTTTGATATCAAAACCGGAGTTGTGTTATATGAACTTGTGAAGCAACTGAGTTTAATAATTGTGGCAGATCTACGTTATTAATCTTAGGGAGAACATTCAATCAAATCAAACATAGACTGCGGACAGATATGTTTTCTTGATTAATCAACTTATCTAGTTCTTAAGGCTGCCATTGAATTAAATTACTAGTGCGGACACTGTGGTTGTTTGATGGTTAGGGTTAGTTATACGGCGGATCCGTTAACTAACCAATGTTAAGAAGAGATAAATATTCAGAATATAAATTGATGTTTCATTTCCATGATCAGTTCTGATTTTCGTAGGTGGATGTTTACTTGCAACCAAGGTTTGTTCTCTTGATAATTTTTTGATTTTATTAAATTTTGTTTTATAGTTTTCTGTTTTGTTTTGCTTTAGCCTAGATAATGTCCAAACCCCCCTAAATTGCATATCATCTAGCATAAAAATTTGATTTCAACCTTCCTTGTGGGATCGACCCCTTGCTTGCTCTATACTATCTTGTGTGTTGTGTTTGAAGCTAGGGTAATTAATTTGTGCGACCACGACATCGCAACAATGTTGACTACTGGGTTGGTGTGGTTTGTTTGTCGGTTTTGTTGTGGACTGTGCTTATAGTCCTTTTATTGCTGCTTGAGGTAATGCATTGTTGGTATGCTGGAGTTGATGTGGTCCTAGTGGCTTCACCCTCTAGCTAGCTGTGTTGCTGCTATATGCATCTTGGTTTGCCGTACTTCTTGAAGTTGACTGTTGGAATTCCTTACTGCTGTTTGCAGTGTTGGTATGCTAGAGTTCATGGGGTTTTGATGGCTTCACCCTCTAGCTCTTTGTTATGGTTGTCTGATATGGATGTTTAGTTGCTACAGTAGGCTCTCTTGATTGTGTTTTGCTGTTAGCTGCTTTTTCAGGATTGATTTGGCTGTTTTGCTCCCTACTCTTTAGTGATGTGTATGTGGGTAGAGGTTGTTTTGTTGATCATGGTTGCAGGATCAATCCCAGGCTGTCTATTGGTGGTGCTAGTGTTTTTGGTTCTCCTATGAGTGCTTCATATCCTCTGCTGCTTTGTTTTAACTATTGATCTTGCTCGGCTTGCTGTTGGGCAGCTACGATCTTCTCTTTTGCTAGTTAGTTTATTGTGCTTTTTGCAACTGGTTGCTTGAACTCCGGTATGCTATTGCTGGAAGTATTGGGTTGTTAGAGCTAATCCAACCATCTTTGTTCTGCTTTTGTGAGCATGCTCATATAAGGTCCTCCCCCAAGTCCTCACTCGTCAATGTGGGATATTACATTCCGTAACGGTTTAGCATTCATTATAGCATAATAAAAATCTTTCATAGTACTCGTACAAACATTTTGTAACAAGTTAACATCCATTATATAACAATAATAAACCCTTTGTGATATTCGTACAAACATTCCGTAACAGTTTAGTACTAGCTATAACATAATAAAAGACCCTTCATAATAAATTCACTTTGGGGAATTAACGTTATGCTAGAAGGGGTGCAAGCCAACTACTTGTTCCTCTCGTGAGGTGATGCTATCCAACCATCAAAGGATCCATTGGAGGTTCTAGTTGGTCCTATTACTAGGCTTAGGGCTAAGAAGTTCAAAGAAGTTTTCAATGAACTTCTTCAAGAGACATGGGTTAAGGTGGACTTCAAGAGGATTTGTAATAATAAAGAGCAAGCCTTCATTAATCTAATTCATGTTCAAGAGGGGCTTGTTGGTGGAACCAAGACCATTACACAAGGATTGGGAGAAGAAAACTAAATTTGGATAGTTTGACCTTGCGTTACTCTTTTGGTCATACCTATAGCTACAGATCGGATTGTGATATGATTCTAGTTGTTCTAGAAACTAGACTTCCATACCTTTCCAACGGTATATGGCACGCCTTCTAATTCATTAATACGAGAGAGAACCATCCGTTTTAAGTTGGGCTTTTGCTGTTGCCAGACAGAATGCGGAATCAACGAACTTGTCTTATTTAATTAGTTGGGCTATCAAACTTTATTTATTTTGAGAGGAGACATTTTATTTGGGTCTTAGACTTGTTTATTTTAATTAGTTTGGGCTAGTTTTAGCTTGGGTTAATTATTATTTAAATTGGGTTTATGTGAGATCCATTAGGGAAACTAAGGTTTTGGCTTGGAGTTTAAATACTCTTTAGGAATAATTTTAGGGAAGACTTTTTATGATAATTTCAGCATTGTAGCCGACTTCTTGGTTGCTCAATCTTGGTTCTTGATTGAACTTTCAACTCTTCAAAGAACTGACCATTCTTTGTTGTGAATTTATACTTTCTTTGCTCGTCTCCAGGTGTAGGCGTTGTGATCGAGTTGGTTTATAATCTTGTTGCCTTGGAGCAAGTCTTTCATTGTGATAAACTCATTCAAATCTCAACAAACTTGGATTAGATTGATTTTGGGGTCGTGAATTCCAATAAATTCTGCTAGGGTTCGCATTAGTTGGTATCAGAGCTGATCTAATCACATGTTATATCCTTCAATTTGAGTCTTTGTTGTTTCTTGTTTTATTCTTGATAGATTCGGCCACCTATATTAAAAAAATTTAGGGATCTTACTTGTTATTGCTTTGTTGAACACTTAATCATAAGTTAGTGTTCTTTTGATGTTTCCTTGATCAAAATCAGCATATACACCTAAGTTCTTGATTTGTTTTGATCTTAAAATCTTGATTGTTGCCGCACAAAAAAAGAAAAAGAAAAAAAATCACTTTGTTTGAGTTTTGGCCGAATACATGGTTGAAGAAACCTTGATCATTAGGCAATTTGTTAGTCTTGATTCGTAAATATTTTTTTTTTTGATCAAATGTAAGAATATTATAGATCAAAAAGAGCAAGGCAAGCTTGCAATACAAGTTGGAAACCAGCAGAACATTACATGCACCATCAAAGGAACAGATTCCCTTGGGTAGGACATAGGAAACACAAAAGGCAAGTGCAGGGGAACATTCTCCCCTGCACAAGCCAGCCCGAGAAAAGGGAATAGAATCCCATAAACCAAAGCATGAACAGCCCCATGCAGGGCAAAATAGAAAACAAAAGGCCTATGGGAACAGGCTCCCACTAAGCCGAACAAGTAGCAATACAACCAACAGCAAAATAACAACAAGACAGCCTTGACCACTGTCTTCAGACCAATAGCATAGAGCAACTGAAGCCCCATAACTGGGCACACAACCAGCAAACATGCTTCCCGCCCAGGGGAGCAGCAGTGGAAACATCCAGCAGAAGGAGCAGCAACAGCCTGCAACCCAAACCAGCAAGACGAAATATCACAGTAACAGGCAGAACAAGGACTGCACCAACAAAAGACAGGCCTACAGAGGCACCACCAGAACAGCATCCAAGCTACCCCAACAAGCAGCCCGAAACCAAAACAGGCTTCCCAGATGGGAAAACACCCACAAAGCTCAGGACCCAGCAGCCAAAAAAACCAGACGCAACAAGCCAGCAATAAAATGTAAAGCCAGCAAACAGAACCAACAGAGGGAAACAGTCTTCAACCAACTGAAGGAAACTGAAAAGAACCAAACCAAGAGGCTATAGACAGGGCTCAAATAACCCAAAACAGCAAAGCAATACAACACAGCATAAACTGCAACATATAAGACAGGCCGATGAAGGCAGCAACAGGAGACCAGGCAAGCAAAATCCAAATAGACACAAGGATATATTCCTTGGCCAATGTTCCACAATAGCATAATATTTCAAAGGGAAGGGGAGGGGGTAGAAACTGTGCTGCCCTGAATCCTGGAGTCAGCCAAGGAGTGTTTGGAAGGTTGGCCACACCGTCCTAATTTGGGTAGTTAGTTGATTTCTTAAGTTTCTAGAATTTTCTTGAATTAAATCCTTAGTTCTTGATAATTCATAATTGTTTAGCTCTTTTCTGATATTTTTTTATTTCATGTCTTCAAATCGTCATATTATTTGTACAAATTTGCATTGCTATTCGTGAATTTGTCATCGAATTTTGTTTTGTTAGTTTGGTAATTCTTTGCTTCTTGAGTCTATATTGTGTTTATAAATTCACTGCGTAAATGGTTGTTTTTTCTGAAATTGTTGCTAAGTGATCTTAAGAACTAAATAAAGGCAATTTTGAGTGAAAAAAAAAGCGTGGTGAGCATATTAGAGTGAAAAGCCTAAATTTTTGTGTGAAACACGAGCGTGCAAGGTATTATTTTTATTTTTTTTATTGCTAACAATTTCGTGCTGGTATAAAAAAATAAAAATAAAAAGAGATAATATCTTCTAGCAATGTGTCATCGAAAAAGAGAGGAGTTTCAAATGATGGGCTATCTAAAATGCAAAAATAGATGGAGTTCATGTTTGGAGAGATGATGAGTAGGTTTGTAGATAGGTTTGAAAAATTGGAGACTAAGGTTGAAAGTGGGCTTGGGAAAAAGGTTAGAGAAGCTAGGAAGAAGGAGAGTGTTGCTGGAAACTCTACAGAAGGAGCCAAAGATGATTTTAATCGTGGTAGTGAGTTCCGTATACATAGGAATGACTTGTATGAGGCTCGACTAAGGAGGGGTAGAATTCGGCCAGATAGGGATTCTGGGAATAGGAGGAATTTTGATGATTTAGGTGATGTAGATAGAAATTTGGGTAGTATTAAGTTGAAAATCCCAGCATTTAAAGGAAACACTGACCCTCAAGCTTACTTAGAGTGGGAAATAAAGGTAGAGATGATTTTTTATATTCATAGGTACTCGGAAGAGAAGAAGGTTAAGTTAGTTGTAGTGGAGTTTACTAACTATGCCATAGTTTGGTGGGAGCGATTGGTGGTAGAAAGAAGAAGGAATAGAGAAAGACTAGTTAGCACATGGGAGGAGTTGAAGACAATAATGAAGAAGAGGTATGTTCCTAAACACTATTATCGGGAGTTGTTTAATCATTTACAAATGATTACACAGGGTAATAAGAGTGTGGAGGAGTATCCTAAAGAATTAAAGATGGTTAATGTTAATAAAAATGAGGAAGTGACTATGTCTAGGCTTTTTAATGGCTTGAATAGAGACATAGCTAATGTTGTGGAGTTGTAATCATATATTGATTTGGAGGAGTTAGTACACTTAACCATTAAGGTTGAAGGACAGTTGAAAAGGAAGGGTAATACACGATCTGGAGCTTATACAGGGTCTTCTTCGGGTTGGAGAATGAATTATAGGAGAGAGGGTAGTGCACCAACGAAGCCATTGGTGACTTCCAAAAATGTCGAACCTACCTCCATGAAGAAAAAGGTTGCAACCAATGATAAAAAACTTAAGGTAGAAGTCCAACCGAATCATAATCATGATATAAAGTGTTTTAAGTGTCAAGGATTGGGACACTATGCATCAGAGTGTGCAAATCATTGAGTTATGATTCTAAGGGATGATAGAGAGATTGTGTCCACTAGTGAGGAGTCTAATTGTGATATCATGCCACCAATTGAGGATGCTAGTGATTTAGAGTATGCTGTTGGTGATAAAGTTTTGGTGATTAGATGGTCGTTTAATGTTCAGACTAAGGAGGATGATGTGGAGCGACTAAAGAGGATGATGTGGAGCAACAAAGGGAGAACATCTTCCATACTAGATGCCTAATCAACGATAAGGTATGTAGTATGATCATTGATAGTGGTAGTTATACTAATGTTGCTAGTGTTACTTTGGTTAAAAAGTTGGGATTGAATACCATAAAGCATGAGAGGCCTTATTAGCTTCAATGGTTGAATGAATGTGGTGTTATTAGGGTGAATAAACAGGTGATGATTTCTTTTCAGTAGGAAAATATAAGAATAAAGTGTTATGTGATGTTGTGCCTATGCATGCTACTCATATATTACTAAGGAGGCCTTGGCAATTGGATAGAAAAGCCAAACACGATAGGTTTAAGAACAACTATTCATTGGAGAAGGATGGAAGGATTTGTACACTTGACCCACTCTCACCAAAGCAAGTGTATGAAGATCAAATTCAATTGAAGAAGGATTATAAGGAAGAGCAACATGTTTCGGCCAAAGTGGAGGAACAAACAAAATTCAGCCAAAAATGGAAAAACAATTTGAACAACATGGTGAGGATGTGAGGAAGAGAGAAAAGACAGTGAGCCATGAGTTAAAAACAAAAGGAAACAAATTTTTTGACCTTAGGACATTAAGGGAGGGTCACGATCAAGAACAAAAAATCAAAGGAAGGCCGAGAGTGGAGAGAAAATGAGTGGAGAGAAGAAAGAAAGGGTGAAAAAAGAAGAGTGTGTAGAAAAAGTGGGGAAACGCCTTAAGTTTTTTGCAAAATCTAATTATCTTAAACATGCCTATCTTTTTGACTTGCCTATGATTTTACTTGTGTATAAAGAGGCATTCTTTAACTCAGATGATTTAGATTCTTGCGTTCCTAGTGTTGTTAAAGTTCTTTTGCAGGAATTTGAGGATGTCTTTCCGAATGACATTCCTAGTGGGTTGCCGCCAATTAGAGGTATTGAGCATCAAATTGACTTTGTTCCAGGAGCATCTATACCAAATAGGTCGGCTTATAGGAGCAATCCTGAAGAGACTAAGGAGCTTCAAAGGCAAGTGGGGGAGTTGATGTCGAAAGGATACATTCGAAAGAGCATGAGTCCTTGTACAATTACAGTTCTTCTTGTTCCAAAAAAGGACAAACTTGGCGAATGTGTGTGGATTGTCGAGCTATCAATAACATCACTATAAAGTATCGACATCTCATTCCTAGATTAGATGATATGTTGGATGAATTACATGGTTCTAAATTGTTTTCGAAAATTGATTTGAAAAGTGGTTATCATCAAATTAAGATGAAAAAAAGGGATGAATGGAAAACTGCTTTTAAAACTAAATATGGTTTGTATGAGTGGTTGGTTATGCCTTTTGGACTTACTAATACACCTAGTACTTTTATGAGATTGATGAATCATGTGTTGCGTGCTTTTATTGGTAAGTTTGTAGTCGTTTACTTTGATGATATCTTGATTTATAGTAAGGAGATTGAAGAGCATATAGGTCATTTGAGATAAGTTCTTGATGTGCTTAGAAAAGATTCCTTATATGTTAATTTGAAAAGGTGTGACTTTGGCATGGATATGATTGTTTTTCTTGGATATGTGGTTAGTGCAAAAGGTATAGAAATGGATGAGGCTAAGGGCTATTCATGTAAATCCCAAGATAATCAAGGCTAGATTAAATTAAAGAAATAAACTAAACTAAAAAGAAGTAGGGGCAAAACAAATACACTTAAAGAAAAATGGGGCCTAAATGCAAATAAGAATAATGATGGAGCATAAATACAACTCTTCTTACCAAAAACAAATCTGCAACTATCGTGAAGAAAGAAAAGAGGGAGTTTTGGTATCTATTTTTACAGATCAAGAGAGAGACACCAAATTTCAAGAACCCATCCAAGATTAAAGGTTATAGGTAAAAATAAACATTGGTGGGCAAGGGATTAACAAGAAAAATTGAACAAGAAGAGAAGAGGAGGGGTCGGCTGTCATTAGAAAGAAAAGAAGGGATCAAGACCTTGATTCGTATCGGGTAAGATATTCTAAACATGATCTTATGAGTTGTTTTAAAGTTGATTATGAGTTGATGCTTGGATGTTAAATCATAGAACTTGTAGCCTCATGTCTTAGCTTTCCAACGACACTAATTTTGCTTGAATCGGAGTTCTATAACTCCAGATATAGTTAAAAATCTAAGGAGAGGTCAGACAGTAACAGTTCAAAAACGAGACAGTAACAGTCCAAGTGTTTGTTGATGAGCGATTTTGACTATCTTAGAGGCAGAACTGGGTTCTCCTTAAATATAGAACTTGTAGCCTCATGTCTTAGCTTTCCAACAACACTAATCTCGCTTGAATCGGAGTTCTATAACTCCAGATATAGTTAAAAATCTGAGGAGAGGTTAGACAGTAACAGTTCAAAAACGAGATAGTAACAGTTGGACAATGACAGTTCAAAATATAAAGAAAGGAATGATAACTAGGGTTGGACAAAGAACGACAATAATAATGAGTGAAATGAGAAAAACATAAAATATTAAGAAATGACTGAAAGAAAGACTTATTGGTTGTTGATATGGTTATTATAAAAACATATCCTTGAGTGAGGAAAATTTATGAGATAAACCTGTGATTTTCAGGAGGGACCACAAGCGTGGTGCAACAGCAGCAGCAAGGGAGCACGAGTAGAGCTTCTATTGCAGGTAGGTGAATCACATCTTTATCTTCTAGGTAAATTCCATGTTTTAATATATATTACTGATGTGAAATATGAATTACTGAATGTATGTGTACTCAAGGGGAAAGGTTGTTGTGTGAATTGCTAAGTGATGAAATTATCACTAACAAATAAAATATGAGAAGTGTGATTTGAGGCGTAAACTAGCATACAATTAGTGTATGTTAGGATCCCGAGTAAGGGGATCGCCACGTTTGGACTAACATATATTTAGTGTATGTTAGGATCCCAGGTAAGGGGATCCCCATGTTTTTGGCTAGCATACATTTAGTGTATGTTAGGATCCTGGGTAAGGGGATCACCATGTTTTGGCTAGCATACATTTAGTGTATGTTAGGATCCCAGGTAAGCGGATCACCTTGCATTGACTCCTATGGGATGATGATGATGATACCAGTGAAAGGGGTATCGGTAATGGGTTAAACAAAGATAATCATGTTTGATCTTATAAAGTTTGGAATGGAGGTTAATAGTGAAAGAGGGAACGATTATTAATAGTTTGAATAAGGAAGAGATTCTAATGAAAACCAGAAAGGAGAAGTGAACAAAATATGAATGTATGTTACCCTGTTGAAATTGTTTGATATTCTTGTTGTTATTTTTATGTAATATTCACCTTTCAATAATATGTATTTTGTTTCAGGAACATCACATGCACGACAGGAGTAGATCCTAGCTTATGTTCCCTTCTTGTAATTTAGGTTATAGGGGTATACCCTTATATTTTGTAGACATGAAAATGTTGTATAACTTAATTTGTATAATTAATGTTTAAACTTGATTGAATGAACTTAATCTATGCAGTTCATGTAACCATTTTTCATGTCTAAGTATTTACTTTTTATCCATCCATAATGATATTTTGTTATATAATGTATATCATGAATATTATGGGTAATAGGTGTGAGAATATTGTGGAAATGGAAACCCAAGATGATTGGGTCGGGATTAAGTTATGAGATGTGAGTTATTAGAAGTGTAAGCAGGTTACATGTCGATAACTAGGAACCTTCTAGTATAGGGGGGACTCCATCGAATTTTCATTAGATTTTAATAGGAAAACCATGAATATATATATATATATATATATATATATATATATATTACTCTGTTTTCGGTTGACATGAGGGTGTTGTTTTTATCCCGGAATGGGGGATGTTACAATTCGAGAATGGCCTATGCCAAAATCCATAACAGACGTTAAGAGTTTTCATGGTTTGGCAAGTTTTTATAAAAGATTTGTTAAAGATTTTATTACAATAGCCTCTCCATTGACTGAAATTGTTAAGAAAGTCGTGGGTTTCATGTGGGGAGAAGAACAAGAAAATGTTTTTAGCTTGTTAAAATCAAAGTTGATTTCAGCACCTTTACTATCTTTACATGATTTTAATAAAGCTTTTGAGATTGAATGTGATGCTTCAGGAATAGGTATTGAAGGTGTTCTAATGCAAGACAAATGGCCCATTGCTTATTTTAGTGAGAAACTCAATGGTGCAACTCTTAACTATCTCACTTATGACAGAGTTGTATGCAGTAGTGAGGGCTTTGAAGACTTGACAACATTATTTGTGCCCCCGAGAGTTTGTCATACATACTAATCACCAATCGTTGAAACATTTGAAGGGTCAAGGTAAGTTAAGTAGGAGACATGCTAAGTAGGTTGAGTTTATTGAAACTTTTCCATATGTTTTTAAATACAAGCAAGGTCAGGAAAATGTTGTCGCCGATGCTTTGTCGCGAAGGGTTCTTCTCAATACTGTTAATACTAAATGTCGCACCCGGACATCGCGGCAACCTTAAAAATAATTTTGATTGGAAAAGAACAGATTTCTGACATCTTGTTCTTTTAGGGGAAAAGGTCTTGTTTTAAGGAGTCGTCACCTAGTATTATGGTCACTAGGAACCCAAACTAGTCAACAGAGATTCTATGGTTCGGGACTGGTTACGTGAAAAGAAAGATATTATCACCCCTTAAACGTCTTGCCTAAAGCAGACTGCATTATTGATTTTGTCTCAAATTGCTAAACATTTACTAGTTTATGCTATGATAATTTGCTTATAATATTCCTGACTCTGGCGTCAGTGAATATTCAACTACGGATACTTCCAACTCTAGCGTTGGTAAATATTACGTAGCTATAAAATAAATTTAGATCAATATTTTTATTCCTGACTCTAGCGTTAGTGAATAAACAAATAAAAAAAATTTATTTTTCGCATGCACATATATTTTTTATTTTTTTATTTTAGCTAAATGAAATAAAATATAATAAAAATAAATTTAAATCAGTATTTTTATTCCTGACTCTGGTGTCAATGAATAAACCAATAAAATAAATTTATATTATTTTTATCCATGCATACATATGTTTTTATTTTTTTATTTTTTATAACTTTTTTTTTGGGCCGGACCCAGCCAGTATCCCGTTTTCTTCTCTTAAATCAAAATGCGCAGAAATGAAGATAACAGGAAAGCCTTACCTAGTGATTCGAAGGCGCAGGCGACAACAACAGTTCGAGCACTCCCGGAGAATTCTCTCTTCCTCCTCCTCTCAGTCTCTTCCCCTCTATTCTTGTGTTTCTGTTTGTTGTTTTTTTTTACTTACTCTCTGCTCTCCTCTGCTTTCCTCTTCTGTTCGTCTGCTGTTCTTTTTTTCTTTTTGTTTTTCCCTGCTTTCTCAGTCCTTGTGATGAAGAACAAAGGACAGTGCTGGCTTCTCCTTTCGAATTTGGGTCTGGGTTTTCGCTCTATGTGTGGCTTGCGTTTTCTTGGTTTTTCCTCTGTTTTTCTGGGTTTTTCTTCATTGTTTTTGCTTGCGTTCTCTCTTTTTTTTCCTCTACCTCGGCCTCTGCTCTGCTATGTTTTTTATAAGGCCAGAGAGCTTGCCCCTAAACCAGTCCTGCCTTTGCAGGACTGATATCCCTCCACGAACGGGATTGTGGGCAGAGGACATGGTCACGATTGGGTAAGCTTTGCTGCTGATTTTCCAGCTTCCCTGTTGAATCGGGATGAAGAAGACGCACAACTGTTCCCCAGCAACGGTGTTGTTTTGGCAAAAATGGAAATTTTCACTTTGACCCCTGCTTCTAGAAATTTAACAATTGGATCCCAAATAATAATAATAATAAATTCTTTTAATTTTGCCATTGGATTAATTTCACCTAAATCCCTAAATTATAGCAATGTTTACAAAATAGTCCTTAATTCCCGGATTGTTCAATTTGGTCCTTAATTAACTCTTCAACTTTTAATTTTTTCAAAATCATCCCTGGAAAAATCAGTTAAAATCCCTAAAGTAAACTCGCAATTTCACTATAGTCCTTAGTCTTTAATCTCCTGGAATTTTGCTTTTAATCAACCCACAACTTTTGTATTTCTTTAATCAAATCCCTGATTTCTTTAATTAATTAAATCAAAGTTTAACTAAGTCCTCAAACTTATCAATTCTTTTAATTAAACATCTGATTTTATTAATTAAACTAATCCAAATTTTAATTAAAGTCTCCAACCTATTAATTCTTCGATTATTGATCAATTGACTCTCAAATTTAATAATTCCATCCTCAATCTTCAAATTTTGTGTTGTCTTAACCCCATTCTTAGCTATATTCAATTTTTATAATTTGTTCAAAAATTGGGTTATGACACTAAATTGCTAGGATTTGAGTATATTAAGGAGTTGTATCTTAATGATCATGATTTTGGTGCTATATATGACACATGCAAGGTTTCGGCCAAGGATAAGTTTTTTAGGCATGATGGATTTTTGTTTAAGGAAAATAAATTATGTGTGTATAATTGTTCTTTACGTGAATTGCTTGTGAGGGAAGCATATGGGGGAGGTTTAATGGGGCATTTTGGAATTACTAAAACTTTGGTGGTTTTGCATGAGCACTTTTATTGGCCTAATATGAAAAGAGATGTGCAAAGAATATGTAATAGGTGTATAACATGTAGACAAGCTAAGTCTAGGGTAATGCCTTATGGACTATACACACCTTTGCCTATTCCTAAGGAACATTGGGTTAATATTTCTATGGATTTCATTTTGGGTCTACCTTGGTCTAGGAAAGGAAGAGATTCTATATTAGTTGTTATGAATAGATTTTCTAAGATGACACATTTCATTGCTTGCCATAAAACCGATGATGCAACCAATATAGCTAACCTATTCTTTAGAGAGGTCATTCGGCTACATGGTCTTCCTATGAGCATTGTATCTGATCGAGACGTTAAGTTTTTGAGTTACTTTTGGAAGGTTTTGTGGGGTAAGTTAGGAACCAAACTTTTATATTCTACTACTTGTCATCCACAAATAGATGGTCAAATTGAAGTTGTTAACCGGACTTTAATTCAATTATTAAAGGCTATCATTCAAAAGAATCTTAAAAATTGGGAAGATTGTTTGCCATTCATTGAATTTGTATATAATCGTAGTGTGCATTCTACTACTGATTATTCACCATTTGAGATTGTGTATGGTTTTAACCCTTTGACACCATTAGATTTGATTCCTTTACTTGTTGATGAAATGGTTAGTCTTGATGGTAATAAAAAGGCACAAGTGGTAAAAGATCTCCGTGTAAAGATTCGGCAACAAATAGAAAAGAAGAATGAATAATATGCAAACAAAGCCAATAGGGGACAAAAATTGGTGAGATTTGAACCAAGTTGTAAACCCTGGAAATTAAAAAAAAAATCAAGGCTGGATTAAATTAAAGAAAATAAACTAAACTAAAAGTTGTGGGGTGGAATTATAAGAAAATAAAAGAGGTATAACTTAATTATAAGAAAAAAAAAAAGAGATGTGGGGGCAAAAATGATACACTTAAAGAAAATAGAGCTTAAATGCAAATAGGAATAATTATAGAGCATAAATACTCATCTTCTCACCAAAAAATCTTCAACAATCGTAAGGAAATAAAAGAGAGTTTTTGTATCTATTTTTGCAAATCAAGAGAGAAACACTAAAATTTCAAGAACCCATCCAAGATTAAGGGTTATAGGTAGAATAAACACTGGTGGGCAAGAGATTAACAAGCAAATTTGAACAAGAAGAGAAGAGGGGAGGGTCGGCTATCATTTGAAAGAAAAGAAGGGAGTTGAAGATCGAAATTTTGATTCTTACCGGGTAAGGTGTTCTAAACATGGTCTCATGAGTCGTTTCCAAGTCGATTATGAATTGATGCCTGTATGTTGACTAACTAATTAATCGGTCTTGCTTAATTTGGAATTATAGAACTCCAGCTATGGGTCACCAACCAAGATTGGGTCATGATAGACCCTGTAGGGTAGTAGGTATGGTTTGTTAATAGGCAATTTTGGATGTCTTAGAGGCAGAAATGAGTTCTCCTTCCTTTAGAGAACTTGTAGCCTCGTGTCTTAGCTTTCCAGCGAGACCAATCGCGCTTGAAATGGAGTTCTATAACTCTAGATATAGTTAAAAATCTAAGGAGAGGTCGGACAGTAACAGTTCGATGTCAAGATAGTAACGGCAAGACAATAACAGTCCAATGTTCATTGATGAGCAATTTTGATTATCTTAGAGGCAGAAATGGGTTCTCCTTTCTTTAGAGAACTTATAGCCTCGTGTCTTAACTTTCCAACAAGACCAATCTTGCTTGAAACAGACTTCTATAACTCTAGATATAGTTAAACATCTAAGGAGAAGTCGGACAATAACAGTTCGATGTCAAGACAGTAACGATTGGACAGTAACAGTCCAATGTTCATTAATGAGCAATTTTGGCTATCTTGGAGGCAGAGCTGGGCTCTCCTTCCTTCAGAGAACTTGTAGCCTCGTGTCTTAGCTTTCCAACAAGACCAATCTTGATTGAAATGGAGTTCTATAACTCCAGATATAGTTAAAAATTTAAGGAGAGGTTGGACAATAACAATCCAATGTCTAGACAGTAACAGTTGGACAATAACAGTTCGAGGTTTAAACAGTAACAGTTCAAATATTAAGAAATGACTGAAAGAAAGACTTATTGGCTTTTGATATGGTTATTATAAAACATATCCTTGAGTGAGGAAAATTTATGAGATAAACCTGTGATTTGTAGGAGGGACCACAGACGTGGTGCAACAACAGTAGCAGGGGAGCACGAGTAGAGCTTCTATTGCAGGTAGGTAAATCACACCTATACTTTCTAGTTAAATTCTATGATTTAATATGTTACCAATATGAAATGGGAATTACAGAATATTGGATATTAGGTGAATGGTTGTTGTGTGAATTGTCAAGTAATGAAATTATCGCTGACAATGGAAATATGAGAAGGGTGATTTGGGGCGTGAACTAGCATACATTTAGTGTATGTTAGGATCCCGAGTAAGGGGATTGCCATGTTTGGACTAGCATACATTTAGTGTATGTTAGGATCCCGGATAAGGGGATCAAGAATGTATTGGCTAACATACATTTAGTGTATGTTAGGATCCCGAGTAAGGGGATCAACCACGTATTGACTAGCATACATTTAGTGTATGTCAGGATCCCGGGTAAGGGGATCAAGATGTATTGACTAGCATATAATTAGTGTATGTTAGGATCCCGGGTAAAGGGATCACCTTGCATCGACCCCTACGGGATGATGATGATGATACTAGTGAAATTGGTATCGGTAATGTGCTAAGCATAAATAATCATGATTGATCTTATAAAATCTGGAAATGGAGGTTGATAATGGGAGTGGAAACAATTTTTAGTAGTTGAACAAGAAAGAGATTCTAATGAAAGCTAGAAGGGAGAAGTGAACAAAATATGAATGCATGTTGCCCTTTTTAAATTGTTAGATATTTGTGTTGTTATATTTATTGTGATATTCATGTTTCAATAATATGTATCTTGTTTTAGGACCATCGCATGCACAACAGGATTAGATCCTAGCTTATGTTCACTTCTTGTAATCTAAGTTTAGGGAGTATACCCTTGTATTTTGTAAACATGGAAATGTTTGTATAACTTAATTTGTATAATTAATGTTTAAATTTGATTAAATGAACTTAACTCTATAGTTCATATAATCACATTCCATGTATGCGTATTTATATTTTTATCCATCCATAATTAATGATATTTGTTATATAATATATATCATAAATATTTGTGCTTGATATGTATGATGATGTTTGTGGGATTGAGACCCAGGATGATTGGGTCAGGATTGAGTTAGGAGATGCGGGTTATTAGAAGTGTAAACAGGTTAAATGTCAATAACTTGGGACCTTCCGGTATAGGGGAGACTCCGTCGAAATTTTGATAGACTTTAATACGAATACCATGAATAGATATAGAAAAAAAAATTAATTACTCTTTTTTTTTTTTACATGAGATTATTGTTTTTATCCTGGAATGGGGAATGTTACACAGGTGATTAGTTTTGGGAGCATATAAGGAAGGAAAGGTTTTCTGAACAAAGTAGATCAAAGTTAATGCCTCGAGGAGATAGTCCTTATCAGATCATAGAAAGGATTAATGATAATGCCTACAAAGTGGACCTACCAGGTGAGTATGGTGTTAGTGCTGCATTCAATGTTTCTTATCTTTCTTTGTTTAATGTAGGTGATGATTTTCGAGATTGAATCCTTTTGAGGAGAGAGGGGATGATGCGATCCAACCATCAAAGGATCCATTGGAGGTTCTAGTTGGTCCAATTACTAGGCTTAGGGGTAAGAAGTTCAAAAAAGCTTTCAATGAACTTCTTCAAGAGACATGGGCTAAGGTGGACTTCAAGAGGATTTTTAATAATAAAGAGCAAGCCTTCATTAATCTGATTCATGTTCAAGAGGGGCTTGTTGGTGGAACCAAGATCATTACACAAGGATTGGGAGAAGAAAACTAGATTCGGACAGTTTGACCTTGCGTTACTCTTTTTGGTCATAACTGGAGCTAACAATCTAATTTTGATGTGATTCTAGTTGTGCTGGAAATTAGACTTCCATACCTTTCTAACGGTATATGGCATGTCTTTTAATTTATTAATATGAGAGAGAACCATCTGTTTTAAGTTGGGCTTTTGCTGCTGCCAGACAGAATGCGAAAACAACGAACTTGTCTTATTTGATTAGTTGGGCTATCAAACTTTATTTATTTTGAGAGGAGACATTTTATTTGGGTCTTAGACTTGTTTATTTAAATTATTTTGGGCTAGTTTTAGCTTAGGTTGATTATTATTTAAATTAGGCTTATGTGAGACCCATTAGGGAAACTAGGGTTTTGGCTTGGAGTTTAAATACTCTTTAGGAATAATTTTAGGATAGAATTTTTATGATAATTTCAGCATTGTAGCCGACTTCTTGGTTGCTAAATCTTGGTTCTTAATTGAGCTTTCAACTCTTCAAAGAACTGACCATTCTTTGTTGTGAATTTATACTTCCTTTGCTCATCTCCAGGTGTAGGTGTTATGATCGAGTTGGTTTATAGTCTTATTGCCTCGGAGCAAGTGTTCCATTGTGATAAGCTCATTCAAATCTCAACAAACTTGGATTAGATTGATCTTGGGGTTGTGAATTCCATTAAATTCCGCTAGGGTTCGCATCATGAGGTGTCCTTGTTTGGTCGCAGGTCCGATCCTGGTTACACCACTTAACACATCAATGATCACAAATCAGCACATTTGCATTTGATAATCACATAACTCGTCACCATACAATGAAATCATTACAAGCAATTATGTCATTTCTGACATGGAAGTCTGTCGTAGAAAATCATTAGTGAAAGTTGATTTACTGGTGACGCAGAATTTGGAAGCAAAACTGATTCGCTTGTGACACAAGATTCGGCAGCAAAAACTTATTCGCTAATGACCCAGGATTCAGTAGCGAAAACTGATTCGCTGGTGGCATAGGATGCAGCAACAAAAACTAATTCACCGGTGACATAAAATTTGACAGTGAAAACTAATTTGCTGGTGGCATAGGATTCGGCAGCGAAATTGATTCGTTGGTGACACAACATTCGACAGAGAAAACTAATTCGCTAGTGACATAGAATTTGGCAGCGAAAACTGATTCGCTGACAACTCAGAAATAGTCAATGCAATCCATTCCTACGACTGGCGCTGAAATCGTCAGTGCATATAGGCTACTGCTGACTCAGAAATCGTTGACTATAACTGAGTCGCTGTAGACCCAAAAAACATCAATGAAATCCGATTTTACGGCTGATGCTAAAATCATCAGCGCATATGTCCTACTAATAACACATAAATCATTGATGAAAACTAAGTCGTTGCTGACTCACAAATCATCAACGCAAACTAAGTCGCTGCTAATTCAGAAATCGTCAGCAACAAGGTGAGTCATTTCTGGTTTTGCCTTCTCCCTAGGCTACATGTTTTCCTTTACATATATTCCAACCTAGCTGAGTATAATCATCATCAACCACACTCCAATCATCATACATCATTACGCACCTCCTTATACTCATGGATATGCACCTTCTTATGCTCCACCTCCTAGAAGAAATCTTGAGGAAACATTGCATGCATTCATTGAAAAGCAAGAGACAATCAACACTCAACTTGCTCAAAGCATGACAGATTTTAAAGATACTCTTGCAAAGTTCACATCTGCTCTCAGTTTTCAAGAGAAAGGTAAGTTTTCATCTCAACCACAGCAAAATCCAAAGGGGTAATACAATGCAAATGCAAGTAATTCCGGAAGCCAACATATGGATCAAGTCAAATCAGTCATCACTCCTCGTAGTGGTAAGGTTATTGAAAAACCCACTCTTGAACATTGTGAGAAAGATGGTGAGTCAATCTCTGAGGGTAAGAAAGGGGTTGAATCTGAACATTGCAAAGAAAAGACTGATTTCCCGTCAGCACTTCCATTTCCCCATGCCATGACCAAACAAAGGGAAGTCAATCACAACTCTGAAATCTTTGAAACTTTCAAACAGGTAAGGATCAATATACATTTGCTGGATGATATTAAACAGGTACCTTCTTATGCTAAATTTTTAAAAGACTTGTGCACCGTGAAGAGAAACTGAATGTGAAAAAGAAAGCCTTTTTAGTCAAACAAGTAAGTGTTATTCTTCAAAACAATAATGCTTTGAAATATAAAGACCCTGGTTATCCTACAGTTTCTTGCTTTATTGGAGAACATAAAATTAAAAAAGCTTTACCTGATCTTGGTGAGTTAAAACCAACTTTTGTAACTCTTTTACATGCTGATAGATCTGTAAAAGTGCCTAGAGGAATAGTTGAAGATGTGTTAGTATAAGTTGATAAATTCATTTATGCTATGGATTTTATTGTCTTGGATACAGAACCTGTTGAAGCATGTAATTTAATTCTTGTTATTTTAGAACGTTCATTTCTTGCAACTTCTAATGCATTAATTAACTATAGGAATGGAGTGATGAAGTTATCTTTCGGAAACATGACATTGGAGATGAATACTTTCAACATCTGCAAGCAACCTGGAGATGATAATGATTTACACGAAGTGGACTTTATTGAAAAATTAGTTCATGATCAATTTCAAACCACTTCCAGTGAAACTGAAATTGATGAATCTGATGATTTGCAAATGGTTTATTTTCAGGAAGAATCAAAGGCAAATAGTTGGAGACCAAAAATTGAGGAATTGACACCACGATCAATTGAGTCCATACCTTCAAGTGTTCAACCACCAAAACCTGATTTGAAGGCGTTACCATTCAATCTCAAATACTCATTTTTGGGAGAAAATGAAACTTTTCCGGAAATAATCTCTTCCAAACTTAATGCACGTCAAGAAGGTAAGTTATTACAAACTCTAAAAATGCATAAAAATGCATTAGGATGGACTATAGCTAACATAAAAGGAATTAGTCCTTTGATTTGCACACACAGGATTTATTTGGAGGAAAATGTTAAACCCTCTAGAGAAATGCAACGAAGGCTTAATCCTAATATGCAAGAAGTAGTGAAAAATGAAGTCATTAAGCTTCTAGATAATGGAATCATTTATCCTATTTCTGACAGCAAATGGGTAAGTCCTACCCAAGTTGTACCTAAAAAGTCTGGAGTCACTGTGATAACAAATGGGAAAAATGAGTTAATTCCATCTAGGACTATTACTAGTTGGCGCATGTACATTGACTATAGGAAACTTAATTCAATGACTAGAAAAGATCATTTTCCTTTGCCTTTCATGGATCAAATCCTAGAAAGAGTTGCAGGTCATGCATTTTATTGTTTCCTAGATGGCTATTCAAGTTACAACCAAATTGAAATTGCATTGGAAGATCAAGAGAAGACTACTTTCACATGTCCATTTGGTACTTTTACATATCGAAGGATGCCTTTTGGATTATGTAATGCACCAGCCACGTTTCAAATATGCATGTTTAGCATATTCAGTGATATGGTTAAATGTTTTCTTGAGATTTTTATGGATGATTTTTCTGTTTTTGATTATTCATTTGATGATTGTTTAACTAACTTGGAAAAAGTTTTGAATAGATGTGAAGAGAAGAATCTTGTACTGAATTGGGAAAAATGTCATTTTATGGTAACAAACAACATTGTACTTGGTCACATTGGAGGTTGAAAAATCTAAAATCAAGTTAATTGTTAACTTGCCAACATTAAAATCTATTAAAGATGTTAGATCATTATTAGGACATGTTGGTTTTTATAGAAGGTTTATCTAAGATTTTAGTGTAATATCTAAGTCATTGAGTAACCTTCTAACAAAGGATAATATTTTTGAATGGACTAAACATTGTTAAGAAGTCTTTGTTAAACTTAAAAACTTGCTTACTTCTGCTCTTGTCATTCAACCTCCTGATTGGTCATTGCCTTTTAAAATTATGTGTGACGCTAGTGATTATGCTGTGGGTGCTGTCTTGGGACAAAGAAAAGATAAGAAACCTTATATGGTTTGCTATGCAAGTAAAACTTTAAATAGTGCTCAAATGAATTACACCACCACTGAAAAAGAATTACTTGCAGTAGTATTTGCATGTGAAAAATTCAGGTCTTATCTTGTTGGCTCACCTGTTATTGTTTTTAGTGATCATGCAACATTGAAATATCTTCTTTCTAAGAAAGATTCTAAAGCTAGATTGGTGCAGTGGATTTTATTACTTCAATCATTTGATATATCATTCAAAGACAAGAAAGGCACCGAAAATATTGTCTCAAATCATTTGTCAAGATTGACAACAAATTTGAGATCTGACATCACATCAATCGATGACTACTTTCCTGATGAATCCTTACTTTCCGTCTCTGCAATGCCTTGGTTTGCTAATATTGTTAATGTAAGGCCCGACCCACTCACCCTTGCAGAATATTGTCCGCTATGGCTCAGCCCAACCCGGCTTCCACGCCTCACGGTTTTGTTCCTGGCAGCCCACAGGCCCCAAAACGCGTCCTACAAGGTTAGGTACCAACTGCCTTAATATGTCATGGCTCTAGACACTCTTCTTTCGATGTGGGATGTTACAATCCCCCCACCTTAAGAACGAGCCGCCCTGAGCTCTGATACCATATGTAAGGCCCGACCTACTCCCCCTTGCAGAATATTGTCCGCTATGGCTCAGCCCAACCCAGCTTCCACGCCTTACGGCTTTGTTCCTGGAAGCCCACAGGCCCCAAAATGCGTCCTTTAAGGTTAGGTACCAACTGGCTTAATATGCCCTAGCTCTAGACACTCTTCTTTCGATGTGGTATGTTACAATCCCCCTACCTTAAGAATGAGTCGTCCTCAGCTCTGATACCATATGTAAGGCCCGGCCCATTCCCCCTTGCAGAATATTATCCACTATAGCTCAGCCCAACCTGACTTCCACGCCTCACGGTTTTGTTCTTGGCAGCCCACAAGCCCCAAAACATGTCCTACAAGGCTAGGTACCAACTGCCTTAATATGCCCTGGCTCTGAACACTCTTCTTTCGATGTGGGATGTTACAATCCCCCCACCTTAAGAATGAGTCGTCCTCGGCTCTGATACCATATGTAAGGCCTGGCCCACTCTCCCTTGCAGAATATTGTCCATCATGGCTCAGCCCAACCCGGCTTCCACGCTTCACGGTTTTGTTCCTGGCAACCCACAAGCCCCAAAACGTGTCCTACAAGGTTAGGTACCAACTGCCTTAATACGCCCTGGCTCTGGACACTCTTCTTTCGATGTGGGATGTTACAATCCCCCCACCTTAAGAAGAAGTCATCCTCGGCTCAAATACCATATGTAAGGCCCAGCCCACTCCCCCTTGCAGAATATTGTCCACTATGGCTTAGCCCAACCTGGCTTCCACGCCTCACGGTTTTGTTCCTGGCAGCCCATAGGCCCCAAAACACGTCCTACAAGGTTAGATACCAACTGCCTTAATATGCCCTGGCTCTGGACACTCTTCTTTCGATGTGGGATGTTACAGTTAATTTTCTTAGTTTAGGACAATTGCCAGCTCATTGGAGTACCCAAGACAAAACAAAGTTCTTGAACGAAGTTAAGAACTTTTATTGGGATGACCCTTATTTATTCAAATATTATCCTGATCAAATATTTTGAAGATTCATTCCTGACAATGAGGTCAGTAGTGTCATTAAATTTTGTCATTCTGAGGCATGTAGGGGTTATTTCTCATCAAGAAAGACAACTACAAAAATCTTACAAAATGGATTTTACTGGCCCACCATGTTCAAGGACTCACATGCATTCTACAAGACTTGGGAAAATTGTCAAAAGTTGGGATCTATTTCAAAACGTCACATGATGCCTTTACATCCCATTCTTGTCATTGAGATCTTTGACTGTTGGGGTATAGATTTCATGGGTCCATTTCCTCCATCATTTGGTTTCTTGTACATATTAGTCGTAGTAGATTATGTTTCAAAATGGATAAATGCAATTCCAAGTCGAAACAATGATTATAAAATAGTGAAAAAGTTTTTGAAAGAAAATATTTTGAGTCGATTTAGAATCCCTCGAGCCATGATAAGTGATGGTGGAACACATTTCTGCAACAAGTCATTTGAGTCTTTAATGAAGAAATATGGAATCACACACAAAGTTGCCACCCCTTATCATCCTCAGACAAGTGGACAAGTAGAACTTGCTAATAGGGAGATCAAACAGATCTTGGAGAAAACAGTGAACCCTAATAGGAAAGGTCTTTAAGACATAATGATGCACTTTGGGCTTATCAAATTGCTTATAAAACATCATTAGGTATGTCACCTTATAGATTAGTTTATGAAAAACCTTGTCACTTGTCTGTGGAACTTGAGCATAAAGCTTATTGGGCTATTAAAGCTTTTAATTCAAACCTTGATGATGCTAGTCAACTGCAAAAATTACAAATAAATGAGCTTGAGGAAATAAGAAATGATGCATATGAAAATTCAAGAATTCATAAAGCAAGAATCAAAGAGTTTCATGACAAGAAAATACTGAGAAAAACATTCAATGTTGGTCAAAAAGTCTTGCTTTATAATTCTCAACTCCATTTATTTCTTGGAAAACTAAGATCAAGATGGAGTAGTTCTTTTATTGTGAAACATGTGTATCCATATAGGGCTTGTGATATCGAGAATCCAAAGAATGGCAATGTTTTCAAGGTAAATGGGCATCGTTTGAAAGTTTACTTTGATAATTTTTCAGTTGAAAATGACTCTATTGAATTGAGTGATCCTGTATATAAAGATTGATTCTTTTTCTCACATTGTTTTTGTGTTTTTTATTTGTGAATTTTATTTTTCTAGTCTCTCTCACCCTAGTCAAATGGCGGATAACGGTACTCCGTGACTTTTAAGTTAGTTCTTTTAGTTTCCCATAATAACTGATATCTGTGTATATATTTGTGCAATTCTTTGCTCTTTCTCCTTTCTTTGCATCTCTTCTCCAATTCTCATTTGAAAATGGACACCACTCTTGAAAAATTGAAAAATTATTTTCCCGCTTGGCATCTAAATGCGATTGCAAAATTTACTGTGCTAGGTGTGAAAGATTGTGGTTGTTAATGAATGATGGAATTCCTGAAGATATTCACTGGCTAATTGAAGCAAAGGTCCGATTATCAGGTGAGTCCTCCAATTCTTTCATTTCATACATGCCTAGAACAGGTAAAAAGCACTTTTGCAAAGAAACGTCGTGCAAAATGACTGAAAGTCTGTCATCGATATGCTAGATGGACTTGTAATGCACAATGTCGTTCTTTAGGAATGGTATCTATAAACCGTTAAGATAAAATACAATTCATTAAGGATGGCCTGAGTAAGGAGTCTTTAGATAATCTTTTATAGACCCTATTTGCCAGTTTTTAATAAAACTAGATGGGAAGCCTATCCCCGACCCATAGAGGGTGTTTAAGCCATTCTTGGACGTAAAACCAAGGGAAGATGTGAGCCACAATCACAATTACTTGTACATACACATGCTTTTTTAAAAATAAAAAGAGAGAGAGAGAGAGAGAGTGATACTCCAGCTAGCCTACATATAGGTGGTATGATTGCATTTTCAATTTCTCATCTATAAAATCTTCTCTTCCTTCCCTTTATTTCTACTCAACCCATACATTCAACAGATATAGAAGTGTGTAGAAATGGCAGGTTCCTCAAGTCATCACATAAGAAATATTTGTGTTTTCGGTGGATCCAATCCTAGGAAAGAAAAAGAGTTTTTAAAATCAGCAAATCATTTTGGTCAGGTACTAGTTGAGAGAAAGATTCATTTAGTGTATGGGGGAGGTAGCCTTGGGTTAATGGGGGGTGTGTCAATAGCTACATTTTTAGGAGGCAGTCAAGTTTTGGGGGTTGTACCCAAAGCTTTAGCAAAAGGGGACATCATTGGAAAAACAATTGGAGAGGAACTACAGGTCTCTACAATGTCTGATCGAATGAATGCAATGTTTAACCATGATGATTCCTTCATTGCTTTACCAGGTAGTCTGGGCACATTGGAAGAGATCTTTCATATTTCCTCTTGGGCCCAACTGCACATTCACCATAAACCTATAGGTTTGTTAAATGTTTATGGTTTTTATGATAATTTGTTGTCTTTTCTTAATCAAGCTGTGGAACAGGAATTTCTAACATCTTCGGCACGACAAATCATAATCTCTACTGCTACTGCTGAACAATTGATTGACCAATTACAATCTTTCATCCTTGTACTTGATCCCTTCATAAGTCGCATAAATTGGTCAACTATGGAAAGCCGTAAAAAGCTTAGATTGGATTTGAGCCTTCATTTGTGAAACCTTGTGTCCTTTGGTTTTATTAATAGCATTTTATTTTGTTTTGTTATTTCTTATATTTGTTTAAGTGTGTTTCAAGTTTGTCAGTGTTCGCTGTTTCAGGTGATGTCTTCTATACTCTATCTTTCTACCTTGGACAATGTCTCGTTGTGGTTGGGGGGAGAGGGTAGTAGTTGACATAAAAAAAAGAAAACAAAACTAACTTACTAACTATTTTTGCTATTAGTAAAACCATTTGACAAAACTGTTATTAGGATAGCAAAGTAAGAAGGGATTTTATTGACTCTTGAGACGCATCTTAGTAAATATTGTTATCAAGGTCTATCAAAATACTTCTTGAAATATTTAGGTTTACAAACTCTCGCATTGTTATCACTTGATTCTGCTCATATACTCATTTAACAAGTATTCTTAAACCTTCATTTTCATACACACACTTTAACATATGATTGTGGGTTGCACATTGGATTATTACATTTTTTATGTTCTTTTGTTAAAGGTAACAACTAAGGGAAAGGAATAATATATAATTTGCAAAAAAAAAAACAAATTGATAATATTGATGATAATAAAAACGTAGATAAGTTTGGTTTCGTAGCCTCTCTAACCTAAGTAATTAAGCTCGAAGGGGTGTTCTAACACCTAATACCCTAAAGTCAAATGACTTGGGAGCTATTAACCTAGTGCTTGTTACATGAGTTAAGGAGAAAAGCTTAAGGGGATCAAACATTGCACTATCTATGTATTGGTATTTGCAACCCGGGTTACTAAGCTCGAAGGGGTGTCTCAACGCCTAATGCCCTAAGACCAACTAATCTAGGAGTCATTAGCCGAAAGCTCGTTA
Source organism: Populus simonii (assembly GCA_007827005.2). Lineage (NCBI taxonomy): Eukaryota > Viridiplantae > Streptophyta > Magnoliopsida > Malpighiales > Salicaceae > Populus > Populus simonii. The sequence continues at coordinate 12,545,541 of CM017467.2, forward strand.
CATGGGTTAAAGATGCATAGTGTTTAAATTATATATATATATATATATATATATAAAGAAAAAAAGAAAAAAAAATAATCCCAACCCAAGGAAGTTAACTTTAAACATTAGAACAAAAATTTTGTTTTCTTCCAAGTAAAGCCCCATAACTATATGTTGATATATTGAGCACAAAAGAAAGGTTTATTAATATCTTGTTTAAGAAGTATGAAGCAAATATATAAATTTAATGAGAGTTTGTTTATTTGGATAGATTAATGGAAGTTAAATGATGAATGTCTTGCTTTGTGGAACTTGCAAATTGTTTTTCTATTTTAACGCTTTAATTACTAGGGACTAGTAATAACCTGGTTGGGGGGTGTGATTAGTACTTAAAAGTGCATTTTTATCAAGGTTTAATATCATCATTTTGCAATTGAAGTATCAATAACTCCTTAACTAAAGCATGTTTTATAATAACAAGTCTAAAACGATAAGATACCTTTAATTTATGGTAAATGTTCATCTTAAATGCAAGCCTATCACATAAATCAAAGGATTGATTGATGAGTTTAACTACTGAAATTGAGAAAACAAAGAGCGGGGCAAGCTTATAAAAGAGATGCTGGTTCAGTCCAAACTGGAACACTATTTGGTTATTGGATCATACCTGGAGCTGTAGAACTTGGATTTAGGTTTGGTCTATATGGATGGAAAGCTAAGACATAGGCCTAAAACTTTCAGGAGGAGTCCAATATTCTAAAAGGTCATTTTCAAGTTCAAATTGTAGGAACAACAGAGAAGTCGGAATCTGTTCTGTAGCCCAGTCACTATTCAGTTTTCAGCCCATATCTCGAGTTCTAGAAGTCTAAATGCACCGATTCTTTTTTCGTTGGAAAGCTGAGACAATTTCCTAGAACTTTCATGAATACTATATGTTCAAATTCTGAAGTTAGCAATGATGTTTTGTTCAGACAAGAAAATAAGGAGTGTCACCAAGTCAAGATGTGGCCACCCACTCAATAATTAGTCATCAAATCAATAGTTCCAAATTTTGGCCTATAAAAGGAGGCATTTTCCATGCATTTAGGCATCTTGGTTTTCAGATCAAGATCATGTTCTTACTCTCTCTCTCTTTTATTTTTGTAATGCTTAAGTTTTGTTTATATTAATCTCTTGTTTATGCTTTTCATTTCCTTTCCTTTACTTAGTTAACTTATATCTTACTTATGTTCTTATCTTGTTTATTTTTGTTTCTCTCTTTCATTATGTTTAGCTAAGTTTATTATGTCAAGGTGAAAGGGTTACACTAATGGTGTAAGAATAAGTATAGTATAAACTCAACATTGACTTTAATGTTTGATACTAACATGTTTTGTATTTGTTATCTTGTTCACTTTTAATACTTTGCTTGTTAAATGGTTAATCTAGATTTATGTTGTATAACCCTTGGTACAACAAATACTTGGCACTTTCATAGCCCAACCATATGGTATAACCGACACTTGTGCTATGAAAGGAACTTGATTTGTTGTTAACGTAAGTTATAATCATGAATACCTAACAATATTTACAAGTATTAACATTATTCGAATAAGATAATTAATGTACTCATGTTAACAATTTATAATCCGATTGGAACATCCTTTATGTGTGGTTTCCAATTGAGTAATAAAAAGAGTTTATAATATACTTGTTTGAAATACCATTATTGGATCCTCTAACCTTGACAATTATTTTATCCTAGTTTAATCCTTTTATCAATATCACATCTCAAAGCTCTCTTCAACTCCTTTTATATTATTATCTATTTCTTTATTTGTAGTTTATACAGTTAACCTCCCTATGGTTCGACCCCGGTCTTGCCGGGTTATTTATTACTTTGACACTCCTACACTTGGGAGAAGATATCAACTCTTTGGTCATGTCAATCATTGATTAGTACTTAAAAGTACATTTTTATCAAGGTTTTATATCTCAAGTTCTAAAAGTCTAAATGCACATATTCTTTTTTCGTTGGAAAGTTGAAACAATTTCCTAGAACTTTCATGAATACTATCTATTCAAATTCTTATGTTAGCAATGATGTTTTGTTCAGACAAGAAGATAAGGACTGTCAGCAAGTCAAGATGTGGCCACCCACTCAATAATTAGTCATCAAATCAATAGTTCCAAATTTAGAGCTATAAAAGGAGGCATTTGCCATGCATTTAGGCATCTTGGTTTTCATATCAAGATCATGTTCTTGCTCTCTCTCTTTATATTTTTGTAATGCTTAAGTTTTGCTTTCATTAATCTCTTGTTTATGCCTTTCATTTCCTTTATTATACTTATATAATCATGTTCTCCTCTTGTGTATCTATGTTTCTCTTATTCATAATGTTCAGCTAAGTTTATTATGTCAAGCTAAAAAGGTTACACTAATGGTGTAAGAATAAATATAGTATAAACTCAACATGGATTTTAATGTTTGATACTAACATGTTTTCTATTTATTATCTTACTCACTCTTAATACCTTCCTTGTTAAATGGTTAATCTAGATTTGTGTTGAATAACCCTTGGTACAACAAATACTTGGCACTTTCATAACCCAAACCGTATGGTATAACCGACCTGTGCTATGAAAGGAACTTGATTTGTTGTTAACATAAGTTATAATCATGAATACCTGACAACATTTACAAGTATTAGCATTACTCGAATAAGATAACTAATATAATCATGTTAACAATTTATAATCCGATTGGAACCTCCTTTGTGTATGGTTTCCAGTTGAGTAATAAGAGTTTATACTATACTTGTTTGAAATACCATTAGTAGATCCTCTAACCTTGACAATTGTTTTTATCATTGTTTAATCCTTATATCAATATCACATCTCAAAGCTCTCTTCAACTTATTATTATTATTATTATTATTATTATTATTATTATTTATAATTTTATATAGTTAACCTCCCTGTGTTCGACCATGGTCTTGCCGGGTTATTTATTACTTCGACACTCCTGCACTTGGAAGAAAACATCAATCTTTTGGTTGTGTCAATCATCATCAATAGTGCACAACCTACAAAACCCATAACTTGAATACAACTTTTGTAGAGGCATGTTGTCATTATAGGCTTTGTATCTCCAACAATTCAAAATTATAAGCGACAAGCACATTAACCACCATATCTTTTGAATGGACACATCCATATGAGCTCAATGGTATATAAACTACCTTGAATCCCAAGATAAAGGACATGTTCTTCACAATCTTCAACCATTGGTATCTTTATCCTTAACCTATATATATTTATCTACATTCTCTACAATCATTTTCTTTTTTTGAAGTTGTAAATACACACGTAATTCTAAGGCTTCATTCCTTCTTTAATATTACTAATTTAAGTATTGAAGGATACTCTAAATCCAACATGAGACTTATTTTGTAGATGCTCTACTACCTAAATCCACCATTCTCAACCTTCTAAAGCTATTGTCAACCTAAGAAAAAACTTGACTTTTGTGAGTTTTCCATGAACCTAATGAGGAAATAAACCTTCATAACCTGTTACAACTGAATGCTGACACCTACCTCTTGAATGGTTAAAAATAAAATCATTGCTTATTAAGACAGGAGTTCAACATGACTGAGCCTACTTCATATTTAAGAAATTATATGGGCGTATCCTGCTGGTCTAAATAACAAGATCCTTATCAAAATTAAAGATTAGTTTATGGGCCTTAAGTGTTCAATTTCATTTCTAAATAGAAGTTGTAATTGATGGCTATATTTGCAAAGTTCCAAGTTGCAATTGGCAAACTATTTCCTTGTAAATTGGGTTAAGTGGATATTCATAAATAAACTAGGTCTAGGAGCATGGTTATTAATAAATTCCCAATTCAAATAATAAAATCATAAGATTTTTGGATCCGAACAACCACGATCTAGATCCTATGAAAAATTGTTTTCAAGTAAGATCATACTAAAATCAATATTTAAATTGTTCAAATCATAAAATCTAGATCTAATTGATTTTTATTAAGATTTTATATCATCACAAATTATTGGACTATTTCCTTATATTTGGGTTTTTTTTTTATTTTTTAATCTTGGAGGCATTGTTTTGTATTAGTATTAGAGATTTTCTTTAAGACAATATTTTTTTTTTGTTTGGCATTTAGTTGAGATTTGAATAGTGGATGCTTTACTTGTTGATTTGATATTTGGTATTAACAACTAGGATACTAAATATTTTTAATATTTTAATATTTTATTTTTTTCTAGAATGGATGGATCAAAATAATCAAAGGAAAGGATTATAAAGGTTGAGAGATGTAAAAATAAGTGTTGAAATAAAAAAATATAATTCGCTATATGTTGAAATTCTTTAGATTTTAATAATAGTAAAAACAACTCGAAATGAGTTTTAAATTTTTTTTACATGTAACAACATTTAAATTTCAAATAATAATGATTTTTTTGTGCATGTGTAAGTGCATTTATTACTTTGATATGAAATGGATTTTGCCCTCAAGAATTAGTTTTTTGAATTTGTTGTGTTGGAATTATGGTTCTTAGCGTGTTGAATATACACACACACACTATTTATAGTTTTTTACATTTCAATTATATAATCCACTTTTTTCAAACTATCCTAATAACTAAATCATTGTCTGTATCTGTAAGGTTTGGAACATTTTTTTAATGTAAAAAATATCTAAGTATTGTTACTACGTTAAAAAAAACAAATATGAAAATTTATTTAATGTGACCTGGTCAACTTGATAAATTTAAAGATAACTCGAACAATTGATAAAAATATAATTTGACTTGGAAAAAAAATCAGGACAATATTTTTTTTAAAATATTGAAACGATTACATATTATATTGACTCGGGTTATCCTGACAAATCAACTACTCACGTCATGAGACCTTGATAACCATATAGGAAGCAAATAAAATAATTATTAAACCTAATTCTGAATCAACTCAATGTTGAATGATGAAATTGAAATCAAAATTCAATTAAAAAATGAATTGAGTCAACTCGGGTTAACTTACCAAACATGGGTTATAAGACTAAGATAACCCCATAAAAAGCAAATCAAAACAAATTATGAAACTCAATTCACAATCAACCCACTATTGAAGGGTGAAATTTTTTTAAAAATAAAATTAAAAAAAGGACACAAAAAACCACTAAGTCAACCCGCCAAACCTAAATAGTTCATTATATTTAGGGATGAACATCAGTTTAAAAGATTTGTTTTTGTAAATGGGTCAATTTAGCCTATAAAAGTAGATCCATTAAGGTTAATTTTCAAAACTATTTAAACACATGTAAAACCTAAATTTCAAAAACAAAAACCTTTGATGAATAATACTTTTGAACTTTCAGTTTAACATGTGTGAGAGATTCTTGTATTCTTTGGTTCTTGAATGAAATGAATTCGACTTATTGAAGATTAACTAGCTTTGTTATTCGACTTCATTCTAATAGTGTTGGTGTCTTGGGGCAGGTTTTTATTGTGTCAAACTCCTATTAGACCTCTTTCAGCTTTTTTAAATCAAATCTTAGTCTTGATTATGGGTTGTGTACTTGATCACAAGGTTCGCATCACTAATCTAAAAAAGTGTGACTTTTGCATAGAAAAGATTGTTTTTCTTGGATGTGTTGTTAGTGCAAAAGGTTAAGCCTATAAAAAAATGACCTGCATCTAAGATGGTAAGTGAGGTAAATTTTCATGGACTAACTAGTTTTTATAGAAGATTTATGAATGATCTTAGTACAATACCTCCTTCATTAACTGAAATTGTAAAGAAGATAGTAGGTTTTAAATGAGAAATTGAACAAGAGAAGACTTTTAATATGTTAAAAGAAAAGCTTATTTTGACCCTATTACTTGTTTTGCCTTACTTTACAAAAACTTTTGAGACTGAATGTGATGCTTCAAGTATAGGTATTAGAGTTGTTTTAATACAAGATAAAAGACTTATAGCCTATTTTAGTGAAAAACTTAATGGGGCAACTCTAAACTATCCAATATATGATAAAGAGTTGTATGCATTAGCGAGAACTTTGAAGACTTGGCGGCATTACCTTTGGCCTAAAGCGTTTGTGATTCATGAGACACTTAATGGTGCAACTCTAAACTATCCAATATATCAATCACCAATCTTTGAGACACTTGAAAAGTCAAGGTAAATTGAATTATAAGCAATTCGAGTGGGTGGAATTTATTGAGAAATTCCCATATGTCATCTAATACAAGTAAATAAGGAAATTATAGTTGCAGATGTATTATCTTGAAGGTATTTTCTTTTTAATACTTTAAATACTAGACTTTTAGGATTTGAGTATGTGAAAGAATTATATCTTGATGATATTGATTTCGATGAAATTTATTTTCAATGTAAACTTGTGATAAATAATGGATTTTTATTTAAAGATAAAAGATTACGTGTGCCTAACTGTTCAATGTATGAATTGCTTGTAAGGAAAACTCATAGTGGTGGATTAATGGGACACTTTGAAATTACTGAGATTTTAGAAGTTTTACATGAATATTTTTATTGGCCTAACATGAAAAGATATGTCCAAAGAAATTATGATAGGTACATAGTATGTAAACAAAATAAGTCTAAAGTGATGCCTCATGGGTTATATACAACTTTACCTATTCCTAAAAAACATTGGACTGATATTTCTATGGATTTATTTTGGGTTTACCTAGGTTAAAAAAAGGAAATTTATATTTGTTGTTGTAGATAGATTTTACAAGATGACACATTTCATATCTTGACATAAAACTAATGATGCAATGAATATAACGTATCTATTCTTTAGGTAAGTAGTTTAGTTACATGGTGTACCAAGAAGCATTGTGTCTGATCGAGATGTTAAATTTTTGAGCTACTTTTGGAAGGTTTTGTGGGGTATGTTAGGAACTAAACTTTTATTTTTTACTACTTGTTATTCACAAATAGATGGTCAAAATGAAGTAGTAAACATGACTTTAACTCAATATTAAGAGCTATCATTCAAAAGAATCTTAAAAAAATAGAAAGATTGTTTTTCATTTATTGAATTTGCATATAATCATAGTGTGCATTGTACTACTAATTATTCAACATTTAAGATTGTTTATGGTTTTAATCCTTAAGACCATTAAATTTGATTCTTTTACCTATTGATAAAAGGATTAAGCACAAGTGGTAAAAAACTTAGATGAAAAATACAACAACAAATAGAGAAAAAGAATTAGCAATATGCATTCAAGGCTAATAAAAGATACAAATTAGTAACGTTTGAACCACGAGATTACATTTGGGCAAATATGAGGAAGGAAAGGTTTCCTGAACAAAGGAGATCAAAATTGATGCCTCGAGGAGATTATCATTTTCAGATCATAGAGAGGATTAATGGCAATACCTACAAAGTGGATCTACCAGGTGAGTATGGTGTTAGCGCTTCATTCATTGTTTATGATCTCTCTTTTTTTATGTAGGTGATGATTTGAGGATAAATCCTTTTGAGGAGAGATAGAATGATGTGATCCAAACAACACTAAGAGATCTATTAGAGGTTTCAGTTTGTCTAGTGACAAGATTTAGGGCTAAGAGGTTCAAAGATGCTTTGAATAGAGTTTTTCAAGACACACGAGCTAAGAAAGACTTAAAGAAGATATTAAATAATGAAGTACAAACCTTGATTAGTTTAATTAATATTCCAGAAGAGCTTGTAGGTAGACATTCAAACATTACAAAAAGATTGGAATAAAAAGATTCAAATTTGCTAGTTTTGACTATTTATTATTGTTTTGGTCAGAAGTGGAGAGCTAAACAGAGAATTTTAATGCGATTCCAGTTGTATTGAAAGTAAACATCCATAGCTTTCTAGTAATATATGTCACCTTTTAATTCATTAAGACGAGAGAGAATCATGTGTTTGAAGTTGTGCTTTGATTCTACCATTAGATTACAAAAATGACTTTAGTCTTATTTAAATTAGTTGAGTTATTGTTTTATATATCTTTTAATTATTATTAGGCCTTTTACATATATTAGAGCCTTTACTTAAATATGGTTTCATTTGATTATTATTATATATTAGGTTTATCCATATTCATTAGAATCCTATTAGACTTAGGATTCTTTCTAGTATAAATACTCTTTGGGAGAGACATTTGGATGATAAACTATTTTTAATAAAGAAATAGGCATTCTTGTTATCTTTTGTGTGGTTAAGTGATTCTAATACTAAGTTATTGATTGAACTTGCAAAGTATTTTATAGGGGCGATTATTGTGTATAACTTTGGTTCTCCAAGACAGGTTCTTGTTGGGTCAAGTTGCAAACCATTCAAATCTTATTTTAGCATATCTTGGGAGGTGTTAGCATCACTATATGAATTGAAATGAAAATATTATAGATCTACTTACTAAATACTTGATGAAATAGCTTGTGTATGTAGTTCATTAGAAAAATAGATTTAAAGCCTTCAAAGATAAAAGAGTGTTATGATGATAATTGTTGTTATCTATTTTTGGGTCCCCGCATAAAAAAAAAAGACAAGAAAGAAAGAAAATAAAAAAAGAATTATCCGAAGAAAAACAAAACCAAAAAATATATATCAGTGAGAAAAGGACATTGATGCGCCTAGAAAATGGTCAAAGATTGGTTGAGGAAGTTCAAAAAATACAAAGATTGAAATTTTACAGTATATTTTTTACTGATGAATGCCCTATTAACAAAGAAAATTCAATTTGAAGAAGAAAAGTCCAAAATCATATGCTTAAGGACTTAATTAGATTTTGTTGAAAGATTAATTGAGTTTATGAAGGGTTTGATTGCAAGAAAAATTGATTTTTAAGTCAATTTATACTTTAATTGAAAGAAATTAAAGTTTGGGGTCGAATTACAATTTTTAAGAATTAATTTGGTCAAATCATGGGCTTTGATTAGTACTTAAAAGTGCATTTTTATCAAGGTTTTATATCATCATTTTGCACTTGAAGTATGAATAACTCCTTAACTAAGATCATGTTTTATAATAACATGTCTAATAATATAAGATACCTTTAATTTATGGTAAATGTTCATCTTAAATGCAGGCCTATCACATAAATCAAAGCATTGATTGATGAGTTTAACTACTGAAATTGAGAAGACAAAGAGAGGGCTAAGCTTAGAAAAGAGATGCTGGTTCAGTTCAAACAGGAACATCATTCGGTTATTGGATCATAATTGGACCTGTAGAACTTGGATTTAGGTCTGGTTTATATGTATGGAAAGTTAAGACATAGGCCTAAAACTTTCATAAAGAGTCCAAAATTTGAAAGTGTCATTTTCGAGTTCAAATGGTAGCAACAACAGAGAAGTCGGAATCTATCCTACAACCTAGATACTATTCAGTTTTCAGCCCATATCTCGAGTTCTAAAAGTCCAAATGCGCCGATTCTTATTTTGGTGGAAAGTTGAGACAATTTCCCAGACCTTTCATGAAGACTATATGTTCAAATTATGATATTAGCAATGACGTTTTGTTTAGACAAGAAAATAAAGATTGTCACCAAGTCAAGATGTGGTCACCCACTCAACAATTAGTCATCAAATCAATAGTTCTGAATTTTGGGCTATAAAAGGAGGCATTTGTCACGCATTTAGGCATCTTGGTTTTCAGATCAAGATCATGTTCTTGCTCTCTCTCTTTATATTTTTGTAATGCTTAAGTTTTGCTTTCATTAATCTCTTGTTTATACCTTTCATTTCCTTTATTATACTTATATAATCATGTTCTCCTCTTGTTTATCTATGTTTCTCTTATTCATAATGTTCAGCTAAGTTTATTATGTCAAGGTGAAAAGGTTACACTAATGGTGTAAGAATAAATATAGTATAAACTCAACATGGACTTTAATGTTTGATACTAACATGTTTTATATTTATTATCTTACTCACTCTTAATACCTTGCTTGTTAAATGGTTAATCTAGATTTGTGTTGAACAACCCTTGGTACAACAAATACTTGACACTTTCATAACCCAAACCGTATGGTATAACCGACACTTGTGCTATAAAAGGAACTTGATTTATTGTTAACATAAGTTATCACCATGAATACCTGATAATATTTACAAGTATTGGCATTACTCGAATAAGATAATTAATGTAATCATGTTAACAATTTATAATCCGAGTTGAACCTCCTTTGTGTGTGATTTCCAGTCAAGTAATAAAAAGAGTTTACATTATACTTATTTGAAATACCATTAGTAGATCCTCTAATCTTAACAATTGTTTTATCCTTATTTAATCCTTACATTTTTCTCACATCTCAAAATTCTCTTTAACTCATTATTATTATTATTATTATTATTATTATTATTTATAATTTATATAGTTAACCTCCCTGTGGTTCGACCCCGGTCTTGTCAGGTTATTTATTACTTTGACACTCCTGCACTTGGGAGAAGACATCAATCTTTTGGTCGTGTCAAGCTTAATTGCATAAATATTGAAGTTTGATAGGCAATTAGGGACTTGATTGAAGAAATCCAAAACCAAGTACCAAACTGGAAAAGGTGCACGAATATAAGGGCTGGAATTGACCAAATCAAGGGCAAAATTGAAGAAATTGAAAGTTTGTTAATCAATTAAAGGTTAAAATGCACAAATTTAAAAACAAGGATCAAAGTAGAAAAGACGCCCAACTTTAGTGCTGACATTTGAATTTGACAGGGATGCAATTGAATTAATTCTTAAAATCAAAATCTCAATTAAGGACTTGATTGAAGAAATTGAAAATTAAGGACTGATTTGAAAATAGACACTTTTTGGCGCCATTTTATTTTAAATGAAATGGCGCGTTTTGTTCAAAATGACACTGTTTCATTCATTATTCTTTAAAAAAAAAAAAAACTCAAAACGGTGTTGTTTTGAACGACACTGTACATCTTCTTCTTCCCTTAGATGTGCTACATGCAGTGAAAGAAGAAGATTGTTCCCCTGCAGGGTCTCGTCTCTCTCTTTTTCCCATATACCAAAAACCCTAACACAACCTACACCCATAGCCTACCACCAGATGGAAAAACAGAGAGGACAAGCCCTGCGGGCAGCTGCCCAACCACCCTACGCATTCGGCGTGATTGGATAGGGTAGGGTGGCTCTCTCCCTCTTTCCCCCTTATAAATACCCCCTCACCAAGAGGTGAAAAAAGGGACGAGAAGTAGACAGAAAGAACAAAAAAAAATAGAGAAAAACAAGGGAGAAAGAGAACAAAAGCAGAAAGAAAAATAGAGGAAGCAAAAAGGAATAAGAAAGAAAAGGAAAGGAAACACAAAAGAGAAGAGAAAGAAGAGAAAGAAGAGAAGAAGAAAAACAACCTCTCTCTCTCTATGTCTCTCTCCGCTGTTTGGAACGGTCACCATCAGCGCCACCATTAACGCCACCATCAACGTCAGCAACTACGCTGCCCCCACTCAAGGTAATCTTCTCCCCCTTTCTGTTCCATCTACTTACATGTTTTCCTTCTCAATTTCATTTGTATGCAGAACGTGAACAATTCATATTCTGCAGTAAAGGAATTATAATTAGTTGGTTATTGTGCTCAGCACAGTAACCAGTTAATGGTTTCTTATGCTGGGTTGGACTGGGTCTAGCCCTATAAAAAGAAAAAGGTTTTGTTAGGCCTTCGGTAGGCCCCATTCTTTTAGGGCAAACTTGGCCCAATTTATTTTGGGCTAGTCTTTGCCTGACTAGGGTGGGCTCAGCCCATGTAACCGGGCTAGTCCCAACGCAATATATTTATTATAATATAATAATAATACCTTATATTATATATTAAATAAAAAAACAAACAACTTTTTTTCAAAAATCCTTTCAAAAAATTTATGATTTTCATGTGTATTTTTCTACCAATTTTGCTTAATATTGATTTATATTTTTATACTGTAAAAATATAAATTCGGTATTAAAATACTCAGTTTTATCAGAAATGTTGCAAAAAATATATAGAAAAAAAAATATCTTGTTTTCATACATGCGGCCAAGTATCTCAAAGATATAAGAAATTTCATATCATATTTTCATCCAAAAAAAAATTCAAAAAAAAAAGTATGTATTAGCATGTATTTTTTTAGCTTTAATAACTAGTTTATTAAAGTCATGAGAACTAGACCTATATTTCAAAAATACCAAAAAAATATTTTATTTCCTTTTAGTATATGGGATTACGAACTTATACGTATGTATTCTTGATATTTAATAAAAAGGTAGTTCTTTTTTTATATAGACATTAGAACGGTTAGGTTTTTACCCGATAAAATAAGAATCTCCTTACTGATAAGGATTTTTCTCAAACCTTAGACAAACCAAGAATTAGAAAACATAACAATACTCTAGTTATATAAGACAATTAAACAATACAGTTTACCTTAGGGAAGGCGTATGAGGGGTGCTAATACTTTCCCTCTACACAACTAATCCCCATTTCCGATCTCTAAGACTAGTTAGGGTTCCTAGTGACCAAAATACTAGGTGGTGAATCGCATTCCCTCTTTCCACTGATAAAGTGATTAGTACTTAAAAGTGCATTTTTATCAAGGTTTCATATCATTATTTTGCACTTGAAGTATCAATAACTCCTTAACTAAAGCATGTTTTATAATAACATACCTAATAATATAAGATACCTTTAATTTATGGTAAATGTTCATCTTAAATGCAGGCCTATCACATAAATAAAAGAATTGATTGATGAGTTGAAATACTGAAATTGAAAGGACAAAGAGATGGCCAAACTTAGAAAAGAGATGTTGGTGCAGTCCAAACTGGAACATTGTTCGGTAATCGGGTCATATCTGGAGCTGTAGATCTCGGATTTAAGTCTACTTTATATGGATGGAAAGGTAAGACATAGGCCTACAACTTTCATGTGAAGCCCAAGATTTAAAAAGGCCGTTTTCAAGTCCAAATTGTAGCAACAACAGAGAAGTTCGAATCTATCCTGCAGCCCAGACACTGTTCAGTGTTCAGCCCATATCTCGAGTTCTAGAAGTCCAAATAACCTCAAATTATTACCCTGGAAAGCTGAGACAATTCCCTAGAACTTTTATGATTTAAGTCTGTTCAAATTATGACGTTATCAATAACGTTTTTGGCAGACAAAAAGATAAGAATTGTCACCACGTCAAGATGTGGCCACTCACTCATCAATTAGTCAACAAATCAATAGTTCAGAATTTTGGCCAATAAAAGAAGGCATTTGCCATGTATTGAGGCATCTTGGTGTTCAAATCAAGATCATGCTCTTGTTCTCTCTTTTGTAATACTTAAGTTTTATTTATATTAATCTCTTCTACCAATGTTGGGATAGGTATCGAGATTTGCTTAATACTTGTCATCATCATGGTTTTGAAATATGGAGATTGCTTTCACATTTTTATGAAGGGTTAACACCTAGAGATAGGCAAATGGTTGAATTGATGTGCAATGGAACTTTTGAGGATAAAGACCCTAATGAAGCAATGGAGTACCTAGACTTGCTAGCTGAAAATGCACAAAATTGGGATACTAGAGGCACTTATGAGGCACCAAGTAAAACCCAACCTCATACATTTAGTGGGGGTATGTACAATCTTAGGGAAGATCATGACCTACAAGCCAAGTTTGCATCTTTAGCTAAAAAAGTCGAAGCACTAGAATTGAAAAAGAGTGGTCAATTAAATCTTTTCAAGACATTGTGTGTCAAATTTGTGAAACCAATGAACACTCAACCAATGATTGTCCAACTTTGCCTTCTTTTAAGGAATGTCTTCATGAACAAGCCCATGCTTTAAACAGTTTCCAAAGGCCCAATCATAACCCATACTCGCAAACATACAACCCTGGTTGGAGAAATCACCCAAATTTCAATTGGAAGAGTGATAATAATAATGCACAAACTTCACAGCCACCGTTTCAAGCACAGCAATGAATCTGATGTTAAAGTTTGAATAAAAAATAAAAAGGGACAGCACCCACGGCATAATCACTAGCGTCACACATTATTTCAAAAGGTAAAGACCAATCAGGAGGTTTCTTATCTTTTCTTTGTCCCAAGACAGCACCCACGGCATAATCACTAGCGTCACACATTATTTCAAAAGGTAAAGATCAATCAGGAGGTTGAATAACGGGAGCAGAAGTAAGCAGGTTTTTAAGTTTAACAAAGGCTTCTTCACAATGTTCAGTCCATTCAAAAATATTATTATCCTTTGTTAGAAGGTTACTCAAGGGCTTAGATATTACACTAAAATCTTTGATGAACCTTCTATAAAAACCAGCATGTCCTAAGAATGATCTAACATCTTTAATAGATTTTGGTGTTGGCAAGTTAGCAATTAACTCGATTTTAGATTTGTCAACCTCAATTCCTTTTGATGAAACAATGTGACCAAGTACAATGCAGTTTGTTACCATAAAGTGACATTTTTCCCAATTCAGTACAAGATTCTTCTCTTCACACCTGCTCAAAACCTTTTCTAAGTTAGTTAAACAATCGTCAAATGAATCACCAAAAACAGAAAAATCATCCATAAAAATCTCAAGAAAACGTTCAACCATATAACTGAATATACTAAGCATGCATCTTTGAAACGTGACTGGTGCATTACATAATCTGAAAGGCATCCTTCGATATGCAAAAGTACCAAATGGACATGTGAAAGTAGTTTTTTTTTTATCTTCCAATGCAATTTCAATTTGGTTATAACCTGAATAGCCATCTAGAAAACAATAAAATTCATGACCTGCAACTCTTTCTAGGATTTGATCCATGAAAGGTAAAGGAAAAGGATCTTTTCTAGTCATTGAATTAAGTTTTCTATAATCAATGCACATGCGCCAACCAGTAATAGTCCTAGTTGGAATTAACTCATTTTTCTCATTTGTTATCACAGTGACTCCAGACTTCTTGGGTACCACTTGGGTAGGACTTACCCATTTGCTGTCAAAAATAGGATAAATGATTCCATTATCTAGAAGCTTAATGACTTCATTTTTCAGTACTTCTTTCATATTAGGATTAAGCCTTCGTTGCATTTCTCTAGAGGGTTTAGCATTTTCCTCCAAATAAATTATGTGTGTGCAAATCAAAGGACTAATTCCTTTTATGTCAACTATGGTCCATCCTAATGCATTTTTGTGCATTTTCAGAGTTTGTAATAACTTACCTTTTTGATGTGTATCAAGTTTTGAAGAGATTATTACCGGAAAAGTTTCATTTTCTCCCAAAAATGAGTATTTGAGATTGAATGGTAATGGCTTCAAATCAGGTTTTGGTGGTTGAACACTTGAAGGAATGGGCTCAATTGATCATGGTGGCAATTCCTCAATTTTTGGTCTCCAATTACTTTCCTTTGATTCTTCCTGAAAATAGACCATTTGCAAATCGTCAGATTCATCAATCTCAGTATCACTAGAAGTGGCTTGAAATTGATCATGTACTAATTTTTCAGTAAAGTCCACTTCCTGTAAATCATTATCATCTCCAGGTTGCTTGTAAATGTTGAAAATATTCATCTCCAATGTCATGTTTCCAAAAGATAGCTTCATCAGTCCATTCCTACAATTAATTAATGCATTAGAAGTTGCAAGAAATGGACGCCCTAAAAAAACAGGAAATGAATTACATGTTTCAACAGGTTGTGTGTCCAAGACAATAAAATCCACAGGATAAATAAATGTATCAACTTGTACTAACACATCTTCAACTATTCCTCTAGGCACTTTTACAGATCTATCGGCAAGTAAAAGAGTTACGGAAGTTGGTTTTAACTCACCTAGATTGAGACTTTGAAAAATTGAATAAGGAAGTAAATTTACACTAGCTCCAAGATCAAGTAAGGCTTTTTCAATTTTATGTTCTCCAATAAAGCAAGAAATTGTAGGACAACCAGGGTCTTTATATTTCAAAGCATTATTATTTTGAAGAATGGCACTTACTTGTTCGGCCAAAAAGGCTTTTTTTTTCACATTCAGTTTTCTCTTCACAGTGCACAGATCTTTCAAAAATTTAGCATAAGAAGGAACCTGTTTAATAGCATCCAGCAAATGTATATTGATCCTTACCTGTTTGAAAGTTTCAAAGATTTCAGAGTTGTGATTGACTTTCCTTTGTTTGGTCATGACATAAGGAAATGGAAGTGCTGGTAGAGAATCAGTCTTTTCTTTGCAATGATTAGATTCAACCCCTTCCTTAACCTTAGAGATTGACTCATCATCATTCTCATAAGGTTCAAGAATGGGTTTTTCAATAACCTTACCACTGCGAAGAGTGATGACTGATTTGACTTGATCCATGTGTTGGCTTCCAGAACTACTTGCATTTGCATGGTATTGCCCCCTGGGATTTTGTTGTGGTTGAGATGGAAACTTACCTTTCTCTTGGAAACTGAGAGCAGATGTTAATTTTGCAAGAGTATCTTTGAAATCTGTCATACTTTGAGCAAGTTGATTGTTGATTGCCTCTTGCTTTTCCATAAATACATGCAATGTTTCCTCAAGATTTTTTCTAGGAGGGGGAGCATAAGGAGGTGCATATCCATAAGAATTTTGGAAATTATGATGTGCTTGAAACGATGGCTGTGAAGTTTATGCATTATTATTATCACTCTTCCAATTGAAATTTGGGTGATTTCTCCAACCAGGGTTGTATGTTTGCGAATATGGGTTATGGTTGGGCCTTTGAAAACTGTTTAATGCATGGACTTGTTCATGGAGACATTTGTTAAAAGAAGGCAAGGTTGGACAGTCATTGGTTGAATGTTCGTTGGTTTCACAAATTTGACACGCAATGTCTTGAACAGATTTTAATTGACCACTCTTTTTTAATTCTAGTGCCTCAACTTTTCTACTTAAAGATGCAAACTTGGCTTGGAGGTCATGATCTTCCCTAAGGTTGTACATACCTCCACTAGATGTATGAGGTTGGGTTTTACTTGGTGCCTCATAAGTTCCTATAGTGTCCCAATTTTGCGCATTTTCAGCTAGCAAGTCTAGGTACTCCATTGCTTTATTAGGGTCTTTATCCTCAAAAGTTCCATTGCACATCAATTCAACTATTTGCCTATCTCTAGGAGTTAACCCTTCATAAAAATGTGAAACTAATCTCCATGTTTCAAAACCATGATGGGGGCAAGTATTAAGCAAGTCTCGATACCTATCCCAACATTGATAAAATGTTTCTCCTGGTTTTTGAGAGAAAGTAATGATTTGTCTTTTGAAAGAGTTTGTTATGTGGGACGGAAAAAACTTCTTTAAAAATTGTTGTTGCATTTCATCCCAAGCACGAATGGATCCAGGTCTCAAATTTTGTAGCCATGTTTTAGCTTTATCTTTTAATGAAAACGGAAAAAGCTTTAACCTAATGGTGTTTATGCTACAATTTGAGTCATTATACGTGTTGCAAACCTCCTCAAATTCCCTTAAATGCAAGTATGGATTTTCTAAATCTAAACCATGAAAAGATGGTAAAAGTTGAATAATGCCTGGCTTAAAATTAAAATAAGATGCATCAGGTGGAAAAACTATGCATGAGGGTGCACTTGTTCTTGTGGGATTCATGTGGTCTCTAAGTGTTCTAACCCGAATATTCTCATTATTCTCATTATGAAGCGATTGGTTATCTTCTTCAACCATATTTTCTGAAAATGATGAGGATACCCTACCTACCACTTAATGTACGTGACCACACTCTCATGCACGTGTAGGAAGAGAAT
Organism: Populus simonii; assembly: GCA_007827005.2. Lineage (NCBI taxonomy): Eukaryota > Viridiplantae > Streptophyta > Magnoliopsida > Malpighiales > Salicaceae > Populus > Populus simonii. The sequence continues at coordinate 12,563,271 of CM017467.2, forward strand.
AAAGGTAAGAAAAGAAAAACTATAGGAAAAGAAACAAAACAAAAGAAACAAAATTAGATACAAGAAAAAAGAAAAGAGAAAATAAAATAAATACTATAATTTGTACAAGAATTTACCTCCCCGGCAACGACGCCAAAAACTTGACACGATCAAAAGATTGATGTCTTCTCCCAAGTGCAGGAGTGTCGAAGTAATAAATAACCCGGCAAGACCGGGGTCGAAGCACAGGGAAGTTAATTGTATAAATTATAGATAATAACAACAATAATAACAAAAGCAATAATAATAAGTTTAAAGAGAGCTTTGAGATGTGATATTGATGTAAGGATTAAACAAGGATAAAAATAATTGTCAAGGTTAGAGGATCCACTAATGGTATTTCAAACAAGTATAGTATAAACTCTTTTTATTACTCAACTGGAAACCACACACAAAGAAGGTTCCAATCGGATTATAAATTGTTAACATGATTACATTAGTTATCTTATTCGAATAATGCTAATACTTGTAAATGTTGTCAGGCATTCATGATTATAACTTATGTTAACAACAAATCAAGTTCCTTTCATAGCTCAGGTGTCGGTTATACCATACAGTATGGGTTATGAAAGTGCCAAGTATTTGTTGTACCAAGTGTTATACAACATAAATCTAGATTAACCATTTAACAAGCAAAGTATTAAAAGTGAACAAGATAACAAATATAAAGCATGTTAGTATCCAACATTAAAGTCCATGTTGAGTTTATATTATGCTTATTCTTACACCATTAGTGTACCCTTTTCACCTTGACATAATTAACTTAGCTAAACATAATGAAAGAGAGAAACATAAATAAACAAGGAAAGGAAATGAAAAGCATAAGCAAGAAATTAATATAAGCACAACTTAAGCATTACAAAATATAAAGAGAGAGCAAGAGCATGATCTTGATCTGAACACCAAGATACCTAAATACATGGCAAATGCCTCCTTTTATAGGCCAAAATTTGGAAGTATTGATTTGTTGACTAATTGATGAGTGGGTGGCCACATCTTGACTTGGTGACAATTCTTATCTTCTTGTCTACCAAAAACGTCATTGATAACGTCATAATTTGAACAGACTTCAATCATGAAAGTTCTAGGAAATTGTCTCATATTTCCAGGGTAAAATTTTGAGATCATTTGGACTTCTAGAACTCGAAATATGGGCTGAACATTGAACAGTGTCTGGGCTGCAGGATAGATTCGGACTTCTTTTTTGTTGATACAATTTGGACTTGAAAACGGCCTTGTTAAATCTTGGACTCCACATGAAAGTTGTAGGCCTATGTCTTATCTTTCCATCCATATAAAACGGACCTAAATCCAAGATCTACAGCTCCAGATATGACCCAATTACCGAATAGTGTTCTAGTTTGGACTGCACCAGCATCTCTTTGGCCATCTTTTTGTCCTTTCAATTTCAGTACTTCAACTCATCAATCAATTCTTTCATTTATGTGATAGGCCTGCATTTAAGATGCATATTTACCATAAATTAAAGGTATCTTATATAATTAGATATGTTATTATAAAACATGCTTTAGTTAAGGAGTTATTGATACTTCAAGTGCAAAATGATGATATAAAACCTTGATAAAAATGTACTTTTAAGTACCAATCAATATCACAATCAAAGACAAGAAAGGCACCGAAAATGTTATCGCAGATCATTTGTCAAGATTGACAACAGATTCAAAATCTGACATCACACCAATCGATGACTACTTTCCTGATGAATCTTTACTTTCTGTCTCTACATTGCCTTGGTTTGCTAATATTGTTAATTTTCTTGTTTCAGGACAATTGCTAGCTCATTGGAGTGCCCAAGACAAAAGAAAGTTCTTAAATGAAGAACTTTTATTGGGATGACCCTTATTTATTCAAATATTGTCCTGATCAAATATTTCGAAGGTGCATTCCTGACAATGAGATAAGTAGTGTCATTAAATTTTGTCATTCTGAGGCATATAGGGGCCATTTATCATCAAGAAAGACAACTGCAAAAATCTTAAAATGTGGATTTTACTGGCCCACCATGTTCAAAGACTCACATGCATTCTGTAAGACTTGCGAAAACTGTCAAAAGTTGGGATTTATTTCAAAACGTCACATAATGCCTTTAAATCATATTCTTGTCATTGAGATCTTTGATTGTTGGGGTATAGATTTCATAGGTCCATTTCCTGCATCATTTGGTTTTGTGTACATTTTAGTCGCAGTAGATTATGTTTCAAAATGGATAGAGGCAATTCCAAGTCGAAACAATGATCACAAAACAGTGATAAAGTTTTTGAAAGAAAATATTTTGAGTCGATTTGGAATCCCTCGAGCCATGATAAGTGATGGTGGAACACATTTCTGCAACAAGTCATTTGAGTCTTTAATGAAGAAATATGGAATCACACACAAAGTTGCCACCCCTTATCACCCTTAGACAAGTGGACATATAGAGCTTGTTAATAGGGAGATCAAACAAATCTTGGAGAAAACAGTGAACCCTAATAGGAAAGACTGGTCTTTAAGACTTAATGATGCACTTTGAGCTTATCGAACTGCTTATAAAACATCATTAGGTATGTCACCTTATAGACTAGTATATGGAAAACCTTGTCACTTGCCTGTGGAACTTGAACATAAAGCTTATTGGGCTATTAAAGCTTTCAATTCAAACCTTGATGATGCTGGTCAACTGCGAAAATTACAAATAAATGAGCTTGAGGAAATAAGAAATGATGCATATGAAAATTCAAGAATTCATAAAGCAAGAATCAAAGAGTTTCATGACAAGAAAATACTAAGAAAAACATTCAATGTTGGTCAAAAAGTCTTGCTTTATAATTCTCGACTCCATTTATTTCCTGGAAAACTAAGATCAAGATGGAGTGGTCCTTTTATTGTGAAACATGTGTATCCATATGGGGCCTGTGATATCGAGAATCCAAAGAATGACAATGTTTTCAAGGTAAATGGACATTGTTTGAAAGTTTACTTCGACAATTTTTCAGTTGAAAATGACTGTATTGATTTGAGTGATCCTGTATATAAAGATTGATTTATTTTCTCACATTGTTTTGTGTTTCGTTTTGCTAGTCTCTCTCACCCCTGTCAAATGGCGAATACGGTACTCCGTGACTTAAGTCGGTTCTTTCAGTTTCCCAGAATAACTGATATATGTGTACATATTTGTGCAATTCTTTGCTCATTCTCACTTCTTTGAATCTTTTCTCCAATTCTCATTTGAAAATGGACACCACTCTTGAAAAATTGAAAAAATATTTTCCCGCTCTGCCTCAGAATGCGATTACAAAAATTTACCGTGCTAGATGTGCGAGATTGAAGTTGTTAATGAATCATGGAATTCTTGAAGATATTCGTTGGCTGATTGAAGCCAAGGTCCGATTATCAGGTGAGTCCTTCAATTGTTTCATTTCACACATGCCTGGAACAGGTAAAAGCACTTTTGCAAAGAAAAGTCGTGCAAAACGACTGAAAGTCTATCACAGATGTGCCAGATGGACTTGTAATGCAACATGTTGTTCTTTAGGAATGGTATCTGTAAACCGTGAAGATAAAATACAATTCATTAAGGATGGACTGAGTAAGGGGTCTTTAGATAAAATATTTGTGTTTTCGGTGGATCCAGTCCTGGGAAGGAAATGGCGTTTTTAGAATCAGCAAATCATCTTGGTCAGGTGCTAGCTGAGAGAAAGATTCATTTAATGTATGGGGGAGGCAGCCTTGGGTTAATGGAGGGTGTGTCCATAGCTGCATTTTTAGGAGGAAGTCAAGTTTTGGGGGTCGTCCCCAAAACTTTAGCAAAAGGGGACATCATTGGGAAAACAATTGGAGAGGAACTACAGGTCTCCACAATGTTTGATCGAATGAATACAATGTTTAACCATGCTGATGCCTTCATTGCCTTACCAGGTGGTCTGGGCACATTGAAAGAGATCTTTCATATTTCCTTTTGGGCCCAACTTCACATTCACCATAAACCTATAGGTTTGCTAAATGTTAATGGTTTTTATGATAATTTGTTGTCTTTTCTTGATCATGCTGTGGAACACAATTTTCTAACATCTTCGGCACAACAAATCATAATCTTTGCTGCTACTGCTGAACAATTGATTGACCAACTACAATCTTTCATCCCTGTAATTGATCTCGCTATGAGTCGCATAAATTGGTCAACTAAGGAAAGCCAAAAGCTTAGAATTGATTTGAGCCTTCGTTTGTAAAAACTTTGTGTCTTTTGGTTTTATTATTATGTTTTGTTGTTTTTTATATTTGTTTAAGTGTGTTTCAGGTTTGTTAGTGTTCGCTATTTCAGGTGATGTCTTCTATACTCTATCTTTCTACCTTAGAACATTGAGGACAATGTCTCGTTTTGGTTAGGGGGAAAGGGTAGTAGTTAAAAAAAAAACAACAACTAATTGTGTTTTCTATTTCATAAAGCATGTGCTAAACTGTTGTTACTAGGATGGCAGAGTAAAGGAGTTCTTTTTGTTAAAGTGACTCTTGAAACACATCTTAGTAACCATTCTTAACAAGGTCTATCATAATACTTCTTGAAATATTCAAGTTTACAAACTCTCGCTTTGTTATCACTTAATTCTGCTCATATACTCATTTAACAAGTATTCTTAAACCTTCATTTTCACACACACACTTTAACATATGATTGTGGGTTGCACATTGGATTATTACATTATTTATGTTCTTTTGTTAAAGGTAACAACTAAGGGAAATGGATGGTATATAACTTTCAAAAATTCAAAAAGAAAAAAAAAATAAAAATGATGATAATAAAAACATAGATAAGTTTGGTTTCGTAGCCTCCCTAACTTAAGCAATTAAGCCCGAAGGGGTGTTTTAACACTTAATACCCTAAAGTCAACTGACTTGGGAGCTATTGGCCCAAAGCTTGTTACATGGGTTAAGGAGAAAAGCTTAAGGGAATCAAACATTGCACTATCTACGTATCAGTATCTGCAACCCGAGTTACTAAGCTCGTAGGGGTGTCTCAACACCCAATACCCTAAGACCAACTGGTCTGGGAGTCATTAGCCGAAAGCTCGTTACATGGGTTAAAGATGCATTGTGTTTTAAAGTATATGTATATATATATTTTTAAAAAAATAATCCCAACCTAAGGAAGTTAACCTTAAACATTAGAACAAAATATTGTTTTCTTTCAATAAAAGCCTCATCATCTATGTTTTCATACATTGAGCACATAAAAAGGAAGGTTTATTAATATCTTATTTAAAAGGTATTGAGCAGATGTATAAATTTAATGAGAGTTTGTTTATCTGGATAGATTAATGGAAGTTGAATGATGAATGCATTGCTTTGTGAAATTTGCAAATTATTTTTCTATTTTAATGCTTTGATTACTAGGGACTAGTAATAAGCTGGTTGGGGGGTGTGATTAGTACTTAAAAGTGCATTTTTATCAAGGTTTTATATCATTAATTTGCACTTGAAGTATCGATAACTCCTTAACTAAAGCATGTTTTATAATAACATACCTAATAATATAAGATACCTTTAATTTATGGTGAATGTTTATCTTAAATGCAGGCCTATCACATAAATAAAAGAATTGATTGATGAGTTGAAATACTGAAATTGAAAGGACAAAGAGATGGCCAAACATAGAAAAGAGATGTTGGTGCAGTTCAAACTGGAACATTGTTCGGTAATCGGGTCATATCTGGAGCTGTAGATCTTGGATTTAGGTCTACTTTATATGGATGGAAAGGTAAGGCATAGGCCTACAACTTTCATGTGAAGCCCAAGATTTAAAAAGGCCGTTTTGAAGTCCAAATTGTAGCAACAACAGAGAAGTCCGAATCTGTCCTGCAGCCCAGACACTGTTCAGTGTTCAGCCCATATCTCGAGTTCTAGAAGTCCAAATAATCTCAAATTGTTACCCTGAAAAGCTGAGACAATTCCCTAGAACTTTCATGATTTAAATCTGTTCAAATTATGATGTTATCAATTACCTTTTTGGCAGACAAAAAGATAAGAATTGTCACCAAGTCAAGATGTGGCCACTCACTCATCAATTAGTCAACAAATCAATAGTTCAGAATTTTAGCCTATAAAAGGAGGCATTTGCCATGTATTGAGGCATCTTGGTGTTCAGATCAAGATCATGCTCTTGTTCTCTCTTTTGTAATACTTAAGTTTTATTTATATTAATCTCTTATTTATGCCTTGCATTTCCTTTTCTTTACTTAGTTAACTTCTTTTTCATTTATGTTCTTATCTTGTTTATTTATGTTTCTTTCTTTCATTATGTTTAGCTAAGTTAATTATGTCAAGGTGAAAAGGGTACACTAATGGTGTAAGAATAAGTATAATATAAACTTAGCATGGACCTTAATGTTGGATACTAACATGCTTTATATTTGTTATCTTGTTCACTTTTAATACTTTGCTTGTTAAATGGTTAATCTAGATTTATGTTGTATAACACTTGGTACAACAAATACTTGGCACTTTCATAGCCCATACTGTATGGTATAACCGACACCTGAGCTATGAAAGGAACTTGATTTGTTGTTAACATAAGTTATAATCATGAATGTCTGACAACATTTACAAGTATTAGCATTATTCGAATAAGATAACTAATGTAATCATGTTAACAATTTATAATCTGATTGGAACCTCCTTTGTGTGTGGTTTCCAATTGAATAATAAGAGTTTATACTATACTTGTTTGAAATACCATTAGTGGATCCTCTAACCTTGACATTTGTTGTTATCATTGTTTCATCCTTGCGTTAATCTTCCATCTCAAAGTTCTCATCAACTTCTTCTTCTTCTTCACTTTATTATTATCATTATTATTATTATTATTATTATTATTATTATTACTATTACTATTACTATTACTATTACTATTATTATTATTATTGTTATTGTTACTGGTATTATTGTTACTATTGTTGTTGTATTATTGTTATTTATAATTTATACAATTAACCTCCCTATGGTTCGATCCCGGTCTTGCCGGGTTATTTATTACTTCGACACTCCTGCACTTGGGAGAAGACATCAATCTTTTGGTCGTGTCATAAAGGACAAGAATTCCTTGTCATGTCCATTTCCCCACACCATATACAATTGGTTATGCTAGGAGGATGTTCGTTGTAACGCCTCATACGTGCAACAATCACCTCATCTAGTTGACTAGAGATTCCAAGATCTAGATTTAAAGAAAAACTATGTCATGTGACATTCTTAGTAGCACTCATAAAAAAAAATTTCCTACATATTCCTATTATGAATAGGGTGCTACCTACAGCATGTTAAGGATGAGTTATGCTTTTCATGATTTTCATATCTTTGTTGACCAAATATAGTATAACAAAATACTTTCAATAAAAAAATTATCTATATGAGTGAGAAATATGGTTATTTATTTAAGAATTTTAAAAACTTGAATTTTATAACGTACTCAAGAAATTTGGAGTTGTTTAAAGTCAAAATAAACACAAAGGTAAGAACCAAATGAAAACTCTATATAGATAACTATGTGAGTATTATTGTCTTTATTTACACCAAAGGCTAAGCAATGCAAAACATCATGTTTATTAATTATCCATGTAAATCCAATAATTCTTCACCAAAGAACCAAAGCTAAAATATTCCTATGCTGATATAGTGATCTACCAATTCATTATCTCTTTATAAATCTTCAAGTGTTCGTATAATGATTAGACAATTTACATTCATGAGAGATATTGTTATAATTTATTTTTAAAAACATGATTAACGAGTATATTTGCGATCAAATTAAAAATGGAGTTCACTCACTTTTTTAGTTAAGACTTCGTAGAAATTATTCTCCAACAAAAGTATTTTAATATGGAGCATTAACATGTTTTAAATAAAATTATTTATGACTAAGAAATTAATTTTAAAAAACTCTTGCTTGGCCTTTTTTTTTAACTCAAAGCCATCAATCCCACATTTCAAGATTATAAGATTTTCTTATAGTATATATAGTGAGAAGTTGACTTAAAATTAGACCCACAAGAAAAAATAACTAATTTAAGAAAAGTATATTTAAATTGATAATAAAAAAAACAAAACATATATTTTATTCCCATATGATATTCATGAGTAATTTAAAAAAAAAATGTGCATGTTACTTTCATCCATAATAATTCATAAAGTAATTGCTAATATTACCATAAAAAATTCTTATCTAATTTAAAAATTATAGCACAAACAGTTTTTCAAATATCATTTTAATAATTTTATTTAAAGAAAAATTTATTCTAAAATATAAAAAATAAAATGAAATGAAAAAAGGGAAATGTGAAGGACCAAAATAATCAACCTTAGGCATGCTCGGGGCTTAAAGGACGACCCAGTCGATTTTGGTCTTGCAAGGGCAAGATAAGTGCTCCTAGGGCCTAGGTGACTAGGTGATTAGTACTTAAAAGTGTATTTTTATCAAGGATTTATATCATAATTTTGCACTTGAAGTATCAATAACTCTTTAACTAAGAGCATGTTTTATAATAACATGTCTAATAATATAAGATACCTTTAATTTATGGTAAATGTTCATCTTCAATGCAGGCCTATCACATAAATCAAAGGATTGATTGGTGAGTTTAACTACTGAAATTGAGAAGACAAAGAAAAGGCTAAGCTTAGAAAAGAGATGTTGGTTCAGTCCAAACTGAAACATCATTCGGTTATTGGATCATAACTGGAGCTATAGAACTTGGATTTAGGTCTTGTTTTATGTATGGAAAGCTAAGACATAGGCCTAAAATATTCATGAGAGTCCAAGATTTACAAATTCCATTTTCAAGTTCAAATGGTAGAAACAACTGAGAAGTCAAAATATGTCTTGCAGCCCAGACACTGTTCAGCCCATATCTCGAGTTCTAGAAGTCCAAATGTGTCGATTCTTATTTTGTTGGAAAGCTGAGACAATTTCCCAGAACTGTCATACAGATTATCTATTCAAATTCTGATGTTAGCAATGACGTTTTGTTCAGACAAGAAGATAAGGATTGTCACCAAGTTAAGATGTGGCCACCCACTCAACAATTAGTCATCAAATCAATAGTTCCGAATTTTGGGCTATAAAATGAGGCATTTGCAATGCATTTAGACATCTTGATTTCCAGATCATGTTCTTGCTCTCTCTTTTTATATTTTTATAATGCTTAAGTTTTGCTTTCCTTAATCTCTTGCTTATGCTTTTCATTTCCTTTCCTTGTTTATTTATATTTCTCTCTTTCATTATGTTTAGCTAAGTTTATCATGTCAAGGTGAAAAGGTTACACTAATGGAGTAAGAATAAGTATAATATAAACTCAACATGGACCTTAATGTTTGATACTAACATGTTTTGTATTTGTTATCTTATTCACTCTTAATACTTTGCTTGTTAAATGATTAATCTAGATTTATGTTGTATAACCCTTAGTACAACAAATACTTGATCCTTTCATAACCAACTGTATGGTATAACCGACACTTGTGTTATGAAAGGAACTTGATTTGTTGTTAACATAAATTAACATCATGAATACCTGACAACATTTACAAGTATTAGCATTATTCGAATAAGATAGCTAATGTAATCATGTTAACAATTTATAATCCGATTGGAACCACCTTTGTGTGTGGTTTCTAGTTGAGTAATAAAAAAGAGTTTATACTATACTTATTTGAAATACCATTAATGGATCCTCTAACCTTGACAATTTTTTTATCCTTATTTAATCCTTACATCAATATCACATCTCAAAAGTTCTCTTCAACTCCTTTTAATTTATTATTTATAATTTTATATAGTTCACCTCCCTGTTGTTCGATCCCGGTCTTGCCGGGTTATTTATTACTTCGACACTCCTTCACTTGGGAGAAGACATCAATCTTTAGGTAGTGTCACTAAGCCCATATAAAAGCCCAGACGCGTTTGGTTTTCTCCTTTAATTGAACGAACAACATGTCATCCACTTAGAATGATAACATGATGTTCACTACAATAAATTTCAGCCACCTTCGATGGATGGAAAATTGGGTTTCAAGGTATTTGGAGCTTGAAATCCAAATTTCAACTATGTTCAACCTAAGAACACCTAAGAAAACATTTTAGAAACTTTAATAATCCCATTTACAATCTTAAAATACCCTCTATTAATTCTAAAAACTTTATCAAACCCCTCTTCAAGACAAACTTTTTTTAGCCCAAATAAACTTTTTTTAGCATGATTAAGGGCCCAAACCATCTATATCGAACTCTCTTCAAGACAAACCTATTAATATCATATCGATTTTTTTATAATCAACCAAAACCTTTTTCTATCCTCTATTTTGTTGACAACTCTATCTCTCATATCTCAAAATTCAAGAACTGAAATGTAAAGAAAATGAAGTTTTCTAACAAAAAAACAAAAACAAAAACTACAAGGGCTGAATATGACAAAAAAATGTTAAAAAAATGTATTTTTTATGTGCCCTATGAATAATAACAATTCTACTATAGATTTAACAATGTAATCCGTAAGACTCCTAAGTGTATAAAGTGATGTCCATTTTTTTTATTTTTTTTATAATATCAATTTTTCTTCATTTTTATGGAAAATTATACATTCTCAAGTGATTTAACAATCTAGGTCATATTGCTATTTAATTGATTTCAAAAGGTCTTTTTTATTGTCTTCTTCTTCTTCTTCTTCTTCTTCTTCTTCTTTAACTCTAAATTGTTTAATATATCATTTCTTCATATATTATTAAATATCGATCTGAATAATCCTAATAAGTTAGCCTAATAGTTAAGGAGTTTGCTCCATTCCTTAATATTCTTGGATTCAAACCTTAGGCCTAGGGAAACTTATTAAATTCATCTACATACACAATGTCAATGTGAAAGAGGAACTTAGTTAAAGTTAAAAACTAATAATTTAAAAACTAATCCCAAAATACCCTTATCAATAAACCTATATATGCAATTATTACTAACCCAATCCATCGTATTTCTAAAACCTTTATGTCATTTTTCTTTTTTTTTTCAATAACCATAACTATATTTAAGGGTAATTTTTTTTTTTGAAAACCTTTAATTTTAAATGATTGAACAATATGAAACTCAAAATTATATGTACTAGAAAATTCAAGTTCTATGAAAGATGAAAGTCTGAATATTGTGTGATTGTACAAAAGTAATAAATTCATGTTTGTTTAGTTAAAATTGATTAAAATAGGCATTTGAGTATTATCGTAAAGGACATTTCAGTGGGTTATTGGTAAAAAAAGGTCAAAAGAGATAAAAGAATCGCCAACTTGTTTTTAAGGTAACTAAGACACTTAAAACTATTCTCGTAAAGATTTTATGGTAAGAAGCTAGTTATATCGAATAGAAGATAAAAACTACCCTAAAACATCCTACCTATGTTAAGTTGCTTCGTATTTGATTTTAAAGATCATGTTGTGAGTTAAACTCTTTAGCACTTAAATTGTTGTGTGTTTGTCTTATTATGGTAAAAAAACAAATAAAGATAAATATTGTCCTTGAAAAAATGATGGCCTTAAGAATCGATAGTGCAAATAGAGAAGTGAACTCATCCATCCAAAACATTATCATTAGTTCCCACCCTCAACATTTTATTTATTATAATAGGTATATGATAATTTTGAAAACAAAAAAACATGTATAAAAACATATATAATGAAATGGTGTGCAAAGCCAGACAAAATATAAACAAAGAAAATCAACAAAATAAAGCTTGGGATATGTTTTGCTCAAGCCAAAGTAAATATTGTAAAATTCCACATTTAAAATGAGTTTACCTAACAAATCACATTGCCATTTCAAATGAAGAATTTTTTACAAAGCATTTTTTTATATTTTTTTTACTTAAAAATGAAAGAGAAAACAAACATAAAGTATGAAACATGAGTTCAAATTACAAACAAGTTTAACAAAAACCAAACATTAACTTATTTCATAACATCCATTAGCAATGCAGTTAAATAAGGAAAAGTCATCATCATGACTTTACACCAAGACCAAACCATTATGTCTTTAATAAAGCATTCATATCAATCACAATTCATGTCCTCTAATCCCATAATGAAATATTGATCATTGACCTTTATGTCTCCTAAATATTTTCTTATAAAGCCATCATACCCTAGTGGGTGCCATGCAATGGTGTGGACCCCAACACTTGAATCAACAAATAAACAAGTGATAAATTATATAAAAAAAAATAATCAAATTTTCACACTCTTGTGCTTATTGAGATAATAACTACATGTGGAAAGCATAACCTGACCTTCTCATTCTCTTTTACCCATCAATAATAGTGGTTTTTAAACACTAATTGACAAGGGAGATAATAATCTTTTTATTTTTGTCTTCATTATTTTTTTTTTATGTTTTAACCATTTTTTGTTGCTTTTTATTATTTCTTTTTTCCATTTTTTATGTTGTTTGTGTTGATGTTGTCTTTGGTTTTTATGATAGTAAATGGGTTGTTATGGTTGGTTGATTTGGTTAAGTTTAGGGGATTATTTTTTAACTTTGTTTCACAAAAAAAAAAGGTTTTGCAAGTGGTGGTGTGCCAATGGTAAGGTTGTTTTAGGGGCTAGTATTATTGTTGTTGTCGTAGTTACAAGAGAGATTGTCCTTTACTGATTTGGTAGAGAGAAGGTTTGGTTGGTGTGGGGTGTGTTGTTGCTATATTGTTTTTGAATTAAGTATTATGAGGTTTGTCACACTTGGACATCGTGGTGACGATTAAAAATTTTCATGGAAAAAGAAAAGATATCTGACATTTTGTTCTTTTGGGAAAAATGAGTCATCACCTAGTATTATGGTCACTAGAAACCCTAACTGGTCAACAGAGATTCTATGGTACAAGACTGATTAAGCGAAAGGGAAGATGTTATCACCCCTTAAGCGTCCTACCTGAGGTAGGCTGCATTGCTGGTTTTGTCTAAAATTGCTAAGAATTTGTTCTCTCCTTTTTTATATATATATCTTCCTATCATGTTCCCGACTTTGGCGTCAGTGAACAGTTCCTACGAATATTTTCAACTCTGGTGTTGGTAAATATTGCACAAACTAAAAAATATACGATATTTCTGACTCTAACGCTAGTGAATAATTTCGCAAATTTTTGAATTTTTAATGAAGAAGAAACAATTTTCTATGCCATTTTTTTTGTTTACCCCTTTTTTATTATTTGCTCTTTTCAAAAAAAAAATAATAAAACTATTTTAAAATAGATTGCATTTAACAGTAATGGTCCATAGATTGAGCATATAACAAAAAAAAAAAAAAAACAAAACACAAAGAAAAAAAACAAAGTGCAAGGGGTCCACTAATAAATCAACGAAAATCGCCAAATATTTTCTAGAATTTTATGATATCTACAAGGGGCTTGTTTGGCTAGATATCAAAATAGAAGGGGAATAAAATATATGGATAAGGCATAAGGGTGTGTTTTGCCAAACACATCCTTAGCAAACACAATTTGAGACGGCTGGGCCTGAGGCCCAGACTCGACCACTCTTTTTTTTTTTTATCGGGTTGGATCTAGCCTAGCCGTACAACTGAGTTGGATCTAGCTAGCCCAACCTGGTCGCTGGCTTAGACCAGCGACCTAGCTGGGCAACAGGCACGCGTAACACATGCATGCACAATGGAGGGTTAATTAAAATAAAATTGCACAGTGGCTATGTGATTAAAAATGGAAGGGGAGGGAAGGAAGAACTTACCTGGTCTGTAAGAGTTGCTGGAGGCGAAGACTAGGAATGACATTGGCTTTGGATGACCTTTTCTTTGTTTTTGTCTTGTCTGGTCACCCTTCTCACCGTTTTAGGTTACTCACACGTCAGCAGCTTTTTTTATATGTGCACAAATTGAAAATGCCCTTATGACTAAACAATAATAATAATAAAAAACCCTTATGAAATTACAACCAAGCCCTTGAAGTCAAGGCTAAAAAATTTGTATGGCAAAGGTAATGAAGTAATTCAATTGTTCATAAAATTATATATAAAAAATAAAAATGCCCCTACAACTAAATAACAATAATAAAAAAAAATTAGGAAATTACACTCAAGCCTGTGAAGTCAATGCTAACAATTTTTCATAGTAAGAGTACTTGTGTAATTTAATTATTCATGACAAAATTGAAATTATCATATGGCTCCTAAACTAAAAGGTTCTAATTATTTATTCTCTAAGAGTAATACAATAATTGCACTAGTATTAAAAAAAAGAAAGATAGTGTTGTCCCCAAACAAATTAAGAATAATAAATTGCTATTTATTTATTATATTTTATTATAAATAAGAATCGACTTTTTGATCCACAATTATATTTTTATTTGATGTTAAAAAACACATTAATAAAACCTACATATTAATTCTTTTGTATTAGAAAAAAAATATTTGACCTACAACGAGATAATTTAATAAACACGTTAACACTTTATTTTTTATATTTATTGGCATAGATGGTTAGAGATGTATTTAATTAAATGCATGCCTTTTGATTTATAATTAAAATTAAAAAAATAAATTTGAAAAACTTGTATATTTATTTTTTTAAAAAAATATTATTTAACTCATAATAAAACGTGTGTTAAATAACTCGTTATCATTGATTCTCGTACACATTTTCTTATTTGAAGAAACTTGGTTCCATTATAGCACCACCCCCAAATGTTGAAGTAATGCAATTTTCATAAATACACCAGATTATAATTACCAATAAAAATTAAAATAATCTCTTTAGTCCTATTATTATATTGTCTTTTGATAATAAAAATATTTTTAAATTATTTTATATATTAATTAAAATTATTATTTCTACTGGATGTTAGATTTTTGTAACTCTAAGAACTTCTACTTCTACTTCGAATTCAATTATTTTTATTTATTCAATGTGACCCCGAATATTTTGATGGCATTAAGCCATTGGGTTTTTCTCTCTTCCTCGTGGGTTGTTTAGGTTATTACTTTGGCCAATCAATTTTATAGCCTTTTTTTCGTTGAACACTATTATGTTTTTTTTTAAATATATATATTTTAATTTATTTTTTTATTTTTTAAAATTATTTTAATATATAAATATCAAAAATAAATTTTTAAAAATTAAAAAAATATTATTTTAATATATTTTCAAATAAAAAATATTTTAAAAAATAAATGTTACAACATAATCAAACAAATTCTAACTATTGTTACATTTTAAAAATATTTTTTTAAAATTAATATTTTTTAGTGTTTTTTAATTATTTTAATGTGTTAACAACAAAAATAAATTTTAAAAATAAATAATATATTATTTTAAATTTTTTAAAAATATTTTTTTTTGAAAAACAACATTATCTCGAAAAACAAAAAGAAAAAAAAAAGCTGTGTATCCTTTACAATTTTGAAGTGTGATAACGACAAAAACACATGACAAAAAAGAAATAAAATAAAAATCTCCGGGGCAAGACATATAAACAACATTAAACTTACCAAGCGAAAAACACATAGCTAGCTAGCTAGCCTGCCCAGTGTCTCAATGCCTTGTTGTTTTTACTCTCTCCCTCTCTCTCTCTCTCACACTCTCACACACACCTTTTCACGCATGTAACGCACGTTTCTCTCTCCATGGCGCTCAAAACCCCATACTTTTCTATATTGTAACCTCCGAAAGCAAGATTTCTTGTGGAGATTGCCCTTGACTTGGCAATGTACGGTGTGAGTGATGAAAAACTTTGTATTTTTGTTTGGTGAGCTGAAACCAACCTGATAATTTTCAAATTTTGACCCACACTGTTTATTTATGTGCTTGTTCGTTGTGTTTGGTTCAGAATTTTCTAGGGTTTTTCCAAAGTCTCTATCCTTATGTTAGTTCTAAAGATTACTTTACTGTTGACAGTGGTCCTTTTCTTGCATGTACATTTTGTGTTCTGGGTCATGTGCATTTTAGTATCTTTAGCCTTCTAAAAACATATATTTTGTTATGCGGATTTGAGTGATAGTGATGGTTTTTTGAATTTGTTTCTGTAAGTTCAAAAGATGGTCTCGTTTCAAGGTTTATTAGAGTTTTGATTGGTTTGTTTGGTTTTTGCTTTCTGGGTTTTGTTTTTGTTTGCTGAGGCTTGATTATGAGTGGTAATTGGGGTCATTTTAATGCCTGACTGGTTTTGGGGTGGTATAGGCATAGGAGAATTGAAAGAGCTGCAGTTGGTGCTCTGAGGTAGTTGTGAGATATGATATTGTAATTCATTTTTTAGTTTCCAAAGAGATGGTGTTAGGTCCTGATTCTATCAATGTGGCTGATTGGACTGTGGGAAAATCAAAGTTAAAGAAGAAGAAAGATGGTGAAGCTGAGGAAAGTGGATGTTGGATTAAGTTTAGGTTCATTGGGAGCTGCATTTCTTCAAGAACAAGGGTTGATAGCTCCATAAGTGGCACTAGCACACAATATGGTATAATTTGATTTATTCGCTATAACTAGTTTCATCTTACGGGTTTGTTTGAATGTTTTGATTGTGTTTTCGAATACTATTATAAACAAAAAAATTAAATATTTTTTTCATGCTTGATTATAACATGTTATAATCATTCTTTAATTGTACTTGTTTGGTGCCACATGGATGTTGGATCATGCTATATATGTATTCAATTCTTTGGTTTTGCAAGTGCATCACTCTGCAAGAATGTGGTCTTTTATCGTACCTGTCATTTATTCTCCTTATTCAAATTTGATTTGTACTACTGTCAGAGTGTTTTTGATGCGATGTTATTCTCCATTTGTTCAATTTTTATGGGAAGGGGTTTTAGATTTTGGTAAGTGTTTAATTATTTACTTTGGTTGAGACAGTTAATTGGTGGTTTTGATTTTATCGTATGTCTATTAACCAAATTTGGCCACTTGTTGTAATTTACACTAATTATTTTGCTGCTATCTTAGAAGCTGAAATGAGTCAAATAATGCAATATACAGGGGCTCAGTGGTTGGAGCTTGCTATGCTGAGTCTTAATTCTCAAATGCTGGTTTGCAAAATATGTTGGTTGGATCATGATGTAAAATGTTTAAGATACTTGATGTAAAAAACGTCAGCTTAAAGTTTGGTGGCATTATAATATATTCTTGTTCAAAATACTTTTCTTGCTAGATTTATGATGATTCTTTTAGAATTATTTTTTTGTTTCCCATTGTTAGTACATGGCATATAAAACAGATGATGTTTGGTTGAGCATTTGAGCATTGTGCATTATCAAATATTTCAGGAAACTTGCAACCCTTTTAATCATTTATTGACAGCAGTCATAAATTTTATGTTGACATTTGTATTTGAGAACAGAACTCTTGTAGTGTTCAAAATTACATAACATGTGACCTTGAGTGCAACATGTCTCCAACTCTATTGTAGGCTTTGAGTAAATATCCAATTTTATGAAGGTTTCACTTCATACCTAGAAGTTGTTAAAATAAGAAAACAAATGAATGGATGGTTCCACTAGAGTCCAGAACAAACAACTTAGCAAATTCTTACCTAGTATATTGAATTCAATGCACAAACTATCTTATACAAGAGTAATGTACCTTTAAAAAAACTACTCTTGAATCAATTTTATTATTTTTTTTGCAAATGAATCTAAAAGTTTTTATTTTGCTCACACAGATGATAAAACAAAAAAAAGGTCATTCAATTGAAATCAAGACACTAATCATGCATTGAAGCACCATTGGTGTCTCAGCATGTTCTTATCTCTCAAAGAGACGAAATGCAACTAACTTCAGTCATGATTTGGTGTTGTTATGCCTGGGAATGTTTTAACTAATAAAAATGCATGGATGGTTTAAAGTAAACCTACACTAGTATAGGTACTATTTAACCTCAAAGATGCCCGTGCGTGTCTTTGTCTACATATTTGTAAATAGACATGTCTCTTCTGGTCTATACTGTTTCTGGAAATGTTTATATTCATCTCTCAGGTTGTATGCACCGTCTGAGTTCGTATTTGAAAGTATAGATTAGTTGATTACCGAAAAACCAGATACAGTGATGGTATTTGTTTTTATTTGTGATTCAGCGGAAAGCAAATCAACAAATGATACCGGCAGAGACCAACCGGCTGTTCAAGTGGGATCATCCTCGAGCACTAGCAATGTTGAAAGTTCTCCATCTACTCCCAATACTGGTGAGGAACTTAAAGTTTCCTCTCAGCTTCGAAAATTCTCCTTTAATGAGCTCAAATCAGCAACAAGGAATTTTAGGCCTGAGAGTATTCTTGGCGAGGGAGGGTTTGGTTGCGTATTCAAAGGTTGGATTAATGAGAATGGAACTGCTCCAGTGAAACCTGGCACGGGGCTGTCTGTTGCTGTAAAAACTCTCAACCATGATGGACTTCAGGGACATAAAGAATGGCTTGTAAGAAATCTCACATCTTTTTTTAGTATATTCATGTTCATCCACATGCATGCACATGCCCTTATGTTTCACTTGCATGTTTGGTCTACAATAATTGCTTGTGGTATTTCTGCATTTATGGTTGAAGGATACTTCTTTTATACATGGCAGGCTGAAGTTAATTATCTTGGCGACCTTCTCCATCCTAATTTGGTTAAATTAATTGGCTATTGCATTGAGGACGATCAAAGGCTTCTAGTCTATGAGTTTATGCCTCGAGGAAGCTTGGAGAATCACCTCTTTAGAAGTATGTAATGAGCTTATTATTCTACATATTTGGTTACCTATCCTGTGTTTTCTTCTAAACTGGTAGATGTTTCAATGAGCCATCTATAAATGAGTGTACAGCCTGTAAAATCATTCTGTCAAATCTTTTGATTGGTTGGGTAACTAATGAGAGCTCAAAGTAAGAAGCTAATTTAGGAAAAGAAGCATTGACCAGTTTTTATTGGTAACCAGGACTGAGTTTATTAGCTCAAAGAAATTAATACATTTTCCAGTTTATGCTATGCAATTATTTCTAGGATGGTATCATACCTACAAGTGATGTTCTTTTCATCCTTTCCTACATTTTCCTATTTTTTAATTGAAGGACCTTATCATCACAGTCACATATAGTGTGAAATGAAGTCAGGGCAAGCCTTAAATTTTATTGCCTGTGTAGAAAATGTCAAATTAATATGCTGCATGTAAAATCAATCTATATGTCAAAAGGTTACAAAACTTGTTTTGGAACAGGTTGGTGGTCATAATGCACCGTCCTTCTAAGAAACTATATAAAAGGGGTGCCATAATTAACCACTGCTGGGAGGTTAAATTTTCAATGCACTTCACTTATGGAAGAGTTCTTGCATTCTCTCTCTCTCAGAGTGTATGGTTTTTTGTTTTTCCTTTTTTTCTCATGCTTGCTGGAAGTTGTATTTATTCCCAACATAAACATTTCATGAATTGCAATTAATTTAAAAGGATAAGAAATAAGTATTTAGTTGAAAGACCTAGGAAAGCTGCCATAATGCATATATATTCATCACAGTAAATAAGGAAGTGTAGTTCACATAGAAGACCAATTTATGGAGATAATGCATTCCATAAAATGTGTGCACAAACATAATCCTTATTGTCCTAATTTAGGTATGGTGGAAATACAGATACAAAACTAGGTTCTGTTATTAGATAGATCATTGCACATTTTTGGGAGTAATATGTTTGATGCAGCAGGATCCCTGCCTCTTCCCTGGTCTGTCAGAATGAAAGTACTGCTTGGTGCTGCAAAGGGCCTTACCTTTCTTCATGAGGAAGCTGAACGGCCAGTGATATATCGAGATTTCAAAACATCTAATATCCTACTAGATGCAGTGAGTGACTAGTTTTATGAAAATAATCTGTTATTTATCCATTGTTGTATCCATTTCTAAAGTATTGCTAGACCTACCCAGGACTACAACGCCAAGCTTTCTGATTTTGGACTTGCCAAAGATGGTCCAGAAGGGGACAAGACTCATGTATCTACCCGCGTGATGGGAACATATGGTTACGCAGCCCCCGAGTATGTAATGACAGGTGAGCATGTTAAACATTGTGTGTCAGTCTTTTGCATCATTACAGGTTTTGTGCTTGTGATTAGATGTAATCTAGTGTGTTAGCCCAAGTATTGATAACAGGTGAGCATGTTAAACATTAATCTTCTGCATATAGGCTTTATTCTCTTAATTGAATGTAATCCATGATTTTATACATGATTAACAAAAAACTGAATTTCTTGTTGCCGAGTTTCTCCTGAACTTGTTACATTTCTCAGAGGTAGCTTGACTTTGTTCATCTTTTTCTTTCAACATTGCCATAGAGTATGTGTGTGCGCTATGTGTGTATGTGAGAGGAACAATGAAATTTAACTACTTTCTTGATGTGGAAAAGAATACATAAATATATTGTCGAGAGGAGCAAAAACTCCATGTTTCACCAAATGACCTTCATTATGTAGCTGTTACAACCACAAACACCACCATCTCATACCCCTGCCACTAATTTGACTGCTGTTTCAACAGCATCACTTGCTATACTGCTCTATTGATGTGGCATTCAAACTCTCCAGATAGTTCCCTTCATTCATTTTGCCGTCTTTATGACTAGTCACCTAGTAATGGATTAGAATTTCCCCTCTGCTCCAGTAATATGTTATCTCCACAATTTACTGCAATCATCTTACTCTTGACCAGAAACTAAAACCATGATTTATTATGCTCCAGTGTCACTGGCAGTACCTTGTTACTGTCACTAACACTTTGTTACATCACCTTAATGTCTACCTAGCTACTGTCGCCGGAATGCAGCCATCATAATGCTTCTTGCTTTCTAATTCCAAACCTTCACTACATTATGTTGTTGCTGCCTTCACTCATTTCTGCATTATCATTCTAACCATTTCACCATTGTTAGGTGTCACTGCTGCACCACCATACAATGAGCTATGTCTCAGACCTGTTATTTACTTTTTCAAAAGAACAAGAATGAAATTACTGTGGACATGTAAAGAAATAAAATGACTTGAAAGAATTTCAAATTAAGATGTTGGGGAATGGGGGGTTTCAAATTAAAGATATTTTAGGCAAGTGAACATATAAGATGGCAAGAGGACCCAAGTTATGGAAAGCTTCATAGTTGTCTCTTAATCAAGTCAGACTTCAGGATACTTGAGTTACTAGGGTACTAGCATTATTAGTGGCTGAGAAATATGGAACCCTGGACTGATGGTGAATATAAATGTTGGAATTATGGACTGAACAATGGAAAGTATAGCATGAAAGGGCCTGCTTTCTTTGACAAATAGGTAAGTATTGTTTGCTTTTCTTTCATGGAATGCTGGGACTCCCAGAAGTTGTTGGGTTTTCAACAGTACTACTCTATGTGGTCAAATAAAGATGTATCCATAAAATTTTGCAACATTTTGTCGTATTGAACTTCATTTAGAAGAAGATGCTTTCTTAGCATCATCATCTTTTTGTTCTGCATAATGAATAAAATAAAATAAAAAAATCCATATCTTCTATGGTTCTATTGACAGATTCCCTTGTCTCCTTGATTTTCAGGCATGTGTGCATACTCTGCAATGTCTTGGTTAAATGTTTTCTGAATTGCTAGTTTCCTAATGTCGATAAGGTGAATTGGTTATTGTTTGTCACAAAATCCAGTGAGTTTTCATCATTAGGATCAAATTCAGGCTAACTAAGAATTTGTCAAATTTCTTTCGTCTCCCTTGCACCCACCCTCACAGGTGCACACATGGATGTAGTAGCCCTCCATCATGTGCGGATAATTTTCTGTGAGCATGTAATTAAGCCTTGCATTATTTGAGCTGTGTTATATGCAAATCCTCCCATACTTGTTACACTTGATGTTGTGCCAGGTCATCTCACATCCAAGAGTGATGTCTATAGCTTTGGGGTTGTTTTACTTGAAATGTTGACTGGCCGAAGATCCATGGACAAACACCGACCAAATGGTGAGCATAATCTGGTGGAATGGGCACAGCCACACCTTGGTGAGAGGAGAAGATTCTACAGAATGATAGACCCTCGTCTTGAAGGACGCTTCTCCATCAAAGGTGCTCAGAAGGCAATCCAATTGGCTGCACACTGCCTTAACCGTGACCCCAAAGCCAGACCTCTGATGAGTGATGTTGTTGAAGCCCTAAAGCCTCTGCCTTGCCTCAAGGACATGGCCTGTTCTTCATCATACTTTCAAGCCATGCAATCAGAGCGAGGCAGCTCCAATCCAAGCGCCCAGAATGGAAGTAGAGTGCGGCCAGGGTATTCCAGGAATATGCAACCAACAAAGAGCTTCCCCAAATTCAATGGTCATCATGGTAATAGTTATTACCGGTCACCCATTCCTAAAGCAGGAGAACCATAGCATTGAGTCCATGCCCTTTCTTTTTCAACCCCTTTCATTTCCTTGCATGATAGTATTGGTTTAAAGATCATACTTGGGACCTTGAAAGGCCTTATGGGGTGTTTTTGGAAGATAATGCGGGATGTTCTTTCTTTCCTTTTTCCTTTTTGAGAGGATCGTAGTCAGAGACGCTACTGTTGATTGTGCAATGTTTTGTTCTTGTAGTTTCATCGTTTTTTGTAGGTTGGAAATGCTCTGACCAAATTACATTCCAGCTTTGGAATGAGAGGTTGCGGGTAGTTCCTTCACCGGAGAAAAGACGACCTGCTGGGTTTATTTATCTCAAGTTGGGATGATCCTTCCATCTAGGATTGTAAGTATTAGAATAGGGATCATACTTGTGTTGTGGGTATAGGATCATTCCCAAGGAATTAATTTGATTTGTAGAGTCATCTTAAAGAGTTAGGAAAGAATCGATACCATGTCTTTGCCTCATGCAAATTTTACTAGTCTAACTTTTTGTGGGTTACATGTCACCAAAGAGGTAAGAGTATCTGCGTTAATCCTTGGGCTAAACTGCTAAGTATTGGCAGTCATATTGGATATCAATTGTTGCTGCGACCTTGAGTGTTTTGTCCACAATATCTCCTCCACAAGCTGCACATATTATGTTCCTATCTCGGGGAAAAGTATTGAATAAGAAGTTGCTTAGAAATTTGATGTTAAGTGCAGCTAGCACATAGTTTTTTAAATCTTTTATAATATTCATACAAGGATTCTTCATTCATTTGCTTTATTTCCACAAATTTCTATTCTTAAAATTGCAACCCTAAATGTAAGAAAGTATTTTTCTAGGAAACAATCTTCACATCTCTTCCCATAAGGGCAAATAATACAACCAATTTTAAGGAAAGGCTCTCAACTTGATTTGTTCTTCTGAAACCCCAACGGGTTTCATGCTTGAATTAACAATAATTAGTATCCTTGACAACAATGTTAAAAATTTAACAATTATCAAATTCATGGAAATTTAAACCCTTAAAAAATTAATGATTTGTAATATAGAAAGTAAGTTTAAATCCTTAAAAAATTAATGATTTATAGTATAGAAAGGAAGTGTATTGTCCTACAGAGATACAAGTATTAAAACTTAGTTACTCAATCAAGATAAGCTATTTATATTTAGATTATAACAAACCAAATAAATATGCACTAAAATATGCTAATTTGATTAAATCAACTAATATGTAATTAAAATGTTAAGTAATTGAACGGAAGATTTTGTTTATGATCTAAACTAATTAAAAGTAACTTAGAACATTGAGAAAATGAAAGAAATTAGTTTTGAAAGAAAAAAAGGTAGATTCAATAGATTATAAAATACAGAAAGAGAGGCTTTAACATCAACATTAAGAAAATGTTTCTCAAGGATAATTAACATTAATAAATGAATTAGATATGTTTTTTAATTTGATTTGTGGTCATAAATAAACCAACTATGAAAAAACAAGTTTTTCTACATATCCTTACTTTTCGGTTAATCTAGCATCCTTGCAATAATTAACCTTAATCATATAATAACCTTTACTAAGCATGTAAGATTTAATTACATGACAACATTGACATCAAAATAGGTACAATTGATTCATGATAATTAAACATACATGGAGATTTAATTTAATCAATACTTATGTTTTCCAAGTAACAATTGATCAAACATGGGTCTGAAAATTAGATACCTATGCTACTTAAGTTAATTAGTCATGAATCCATCATAAACTAATCACTAGCAATAGATTTAAAATCGAAAACATATGATGCACATCATATAGGATTTCAGTCATCAATCATCAAATTTAATCATAGAAAAACAAAAGATATTCATATATCACAATTAGATTTAGAATATTTTCTAAGCACAAATCCTCGTGATAACTTAAGATCCAAGAGGACTAACCTTTTTGAAAACTAAGCTTGTATGAAATTCATGATTAAGATAAATTTGAACAAGGAAGGAGAAAAATAAATTTTTTGTACCCATAAAATTCCTCTCCCTCTCCTCTGATATACTATGAACATGCTCTCCTCTTTTCTTTTAGATTTAGGGCCTGTTATGTGTGTGTGAGGAGGTAGAGAGGTTTCTTAGTTAACAACTAATTTCCAATCAAACTATTTTTAAGCTTTCTTATACTAATATGATTTTAATAGCATATACATTGACTTTAACCTTCTAGAGAGGTTTACGAGTCATATGGGACCGTTTCCATGTCATTAATGAGCTACCATGTAATCATCCCAACATGGAAAGATTAGGTTGGACTTGTATTAGTCTTCTGACATATTTCAAACTTAATTTCAAAGATATTGTTCTTTCTCGTTTGGATGAGTTATTAGGTCTATCACATATGGATGAGAATTTTAAGATGTTTAGTTTTCAACTCAACTTGAATAGTAGTGAAATTTCATTTGTAGCTCTAGATATAGTCTGAATAGTACTTAAAGGTCTAGTCTGACATATTTGCTCTAACCAATCCTAATCCCACTAGGATTTCTCTTGTTCAAGTTGGATTCCTAATACAGGTAGAATTTTCACTTTTTAGCTCCAATGACCCATCTCGATATTCTCTTTCTATTCCTTTACTTGAGATCGTGCTAAAAAAATATGATTTAACTTTTTTTTTACATTGTGTGATACGAACCTCTTGATCACGTGGTCAAGCAACCTCTAACGAAGATGATACTTCCCTAAGAAAGCTGAAAATGAAGTTCGAGAACCTTGACCCAAAGTTGATGATGTGGACTAGCCTAGAAACACTAGCAAGGACCCATTATATGTTCCAAATGGTCCAATGACTCGGTCCAAGACAAAGGCATTGAATGCATTGGTTTTGAATGTTTCAACCAAGTCAGCATTGAAAGGTCCATTAGAGTATCAAGAGGAGACCCTAGTACATCTTATCCATATGCAAGAGGGGTCCAACACAACTTTTTTTGGGCCATGAGGTGAGGACAGCAAAGGAAACAAAAGAATCCTTCTACAACTTGGAAACAACATAGGTGGCTACCTTTTCCTTTTGTTTCTAGGATTAAGGGGCTGCATGAAAGGCTATAAATAAGCCTTGAATAAGTTCTATAATATTTTACTTCCTTCTCTTCTTCTCATGACAGAACATGGATTTAATATTATGGGCTTTGTTTTATTTTGTTAGCTACAACCCAAGGCTTGTTTGGGCTTAATTAATACTTTGTTTTCAGTTAGGATCCAAGGCTTGTTTGGATTAAGTTATGGGCTTTTCAGTTTAGGGTTTTGGGTCAGTTTTGAGTGGACCTCATTTAAGTCCACATAAGGGGTCCATTAGGGTTAACTTTTCAAGAACTATTTAAACTCATGTAAGCCAAAATTTTGACAGTTTTGATGATAATTACTTCTGAATTTTTCAGTTTTAACGTGTGAGAGTGATTCTTGCATTCTTCAGTTCTTGAACGAATTCAATCTGACTTATCAAAGATTAACTGGCTTCGTGGCGTCATTCTACTCAATCCAATAGTGTTGGTGCCTTGGGACAGGTTTCCATTGTGTCACACTCCTATCAGACCTATTTCGGTATTTCGGGATCAGATCTCAATCTTGATTATGGGTTGCGTGACCACGTGATCACGAAGTTCGCATCAGTTGGTATCAGAGCTAGGCTCCGAAACAAGGTCATATCCTTCTATCATTTTCGTTTTTTTAGTGTTCCTTTAAGTTTTTCAGTGTTTGCGTCCATCTTCTTGTTTTTCATGTTTGCATCATCTAAGCAAAAAAAAAAGGGTTATATTTCATCTTGTTACTGTCTCTAATCATATCAGTATATTAAAAAGAAAGAGAGATAGGGATCAGTTGAAATTTGAAGGATCATTCATTTTTTGCCGCAGAAACACAATTCTTGGTGAACCATAAGCAAACCACCTTGGAATCAATTAAAACTTCATATTCAGTCTATTAGGGGTGAGATCGCATCATATGTCAAATTTGGGCTTATTCTAATATTGTTTGCTTGAGGTTTTAATTTGAGGCTCAATTTTGCCGTAGAAACACTACTCTTTGTGAACCATAAGCAAAATACCTTAGAATAAATTGAAACTTCATATTCTGTGTATTGGGAATGAGATCACACCATATATTAAATTTGGTCTTATTTTGATATCGTCTTCTAGAGGTTTTAATTGGGGGTTCAATTCTGCCGCAAATTGATCATTCAAGGGGTTTGGGTACCTAGACATAAAAGAACGACCTATAAATTGATTTTTGTTGTTTTTTTAGTATTATAATACTAAATATTGAATTTGAGGTCATTACGAGATCGTTTGGTCTGGGTTTCAATTCTGTAACAGGTTAAATTTGCGTCGAGTTTCAAAACGTGATCCTTACTATTTAGTTTTGTCCAAATCTTTGTGTTTCTATTATATTTGGGTTATCTAGGAATCAAGTAACTGTTTTTGCTAATATTCGCTTCTATTTTATTTCATGTCTTTGTTTCGTCCACAATTCATACGAATTTGCATTGCTACTCGTAAAATCATAATTGTAGTTTTGTTTTGCTTTGTTTTCAATATAGTTATTGATTTTTTTAGTCTGAAAATTATAATTAGAGTGCGTTGCGAAGGCTACTGAATTTGATTTGTTGATTTCAGTTCCTAAAGAATCAAAAGAAAGCAAGTTGTGAGGTAAAAGGCGTAGTGCGCTTATTAGAGTGAAAAGCCTTGATTTTTTTTTGTGTGATACACGAGAGGTGTGAGGATATATTTTGTGCTACTAACCAAATTTTACAGATTCAAAGAATATCTGAAAACAATGAATCAGCTACACAAAACGCTGACGTAGCTTTCCAATTGCGAGCCATAGGCCAGCAACTTGAGCTGTTATCTAGAACGTACAAGGATCTGAAAGATGAGGTGAATTCAATAAAGCAACAGAATGGTGGGGCTAATCGCAGAGGAAATACGGTCTGTATAGCCGTACGAAATGTCAGATCTGATTTTGAAGAGTTTGTTGACGAAAACGCAGATGCGGGTGAAGATGACTATGATTTTGCATCTGCTAGCCAAGGAATCAGGTCTGGACCGAACAGGGCTAGGAGGAATGTGAATTTCCGTGGCATGGGCACTTATGAAGATATGGATGGGGACTCTATTTTTGTTGTAGTTGATAGGTTTTTTAAAATGGCGCATTTCATTGCATGTAATAAAATGGATGATGCATCTCATATCGCAGACTTGTTTTTTAGGGAGACTGTACGTTTGCATGGCATTCCTAAGAGTATAGTGTCAGATCGTGATGTTAAGTTCCTTAGCTACTTTTGGAAGACCTTATAGGAAAAGTTGGGAACTAAACTCTTATTTTCGACAACATGTCATCCTCAAACAGATGGACAAACTGAGGTAGTGAATAGAACATTATCCTAACTTTTGCGTGCTATAATTCAAAAGAATTTAAAGAGTTGGGAAGAATGTTTGCCTTTTGTTGAGTTTGCTTATAATAGAACTGTGCATTCGACCACTGGTTTTTCTCCATTTGAAATTGTTTATGGTTTTAATCCACTAACTCCTATGGACTTAATTCCTTTGCCTTTTGAAGAAAATGTAAGTTTAGATGGTGAAAAGAAGGAAAAGATGGTGAGACAACTTCATGAGGGAGTTTGACTGCAAATAGAGAAAAAGAACAGACTTTACGCTTCTAAAGCAAATAAGGGACGTAAACTGGTTGTTTTCCAACCCGGTGATTGGGTTTGGGTGCACATGCGTAAGGAACAATTTCCTAACCAAAGGAAATCAAAATTACAGCATCGTGGTAATGGTCCATTTCAGGTTTTAGAGAGAATCAATGACAACGCATACAAAATTGACCTTCCAGGTGAGTATGGTGTTAGTGCTACCTTTAATGTTGCTGATCTTACATTGTTTGACACAGATTTTAATTCGAGGTTGAATCCTTTCGAGGAGAGAGAGGATGATGTGGACCAGCCCAGAAACACTAGCAAGGACCCATTACATGTTCCAAATGGTCTAATGACTCGATCCAAGATAAAGGCATTGAAAGAGGCATTGAATGCATTGGTTTTGAATTTTTCAACCAAGTCAGAATTGAAAGGTCCATTAGAGTATCAAGAGGAGATCCTACTACATCTTATCCATGTGCAAGAGGGGTCCAACACAACCTTATTTGGGCCATGAGGTGAGGACAGCAAAGGAAACAAAAGAATCCTTCTACAACTTGGAAACAACATAGGTGGCTACCTTTTCCTTTTGTTTCTAGGATTAAGGGGCTGCATGGAAGGCTATAAATAAGCCTTGAATCAGTTCTATAATATTTTACTTCCTTCTCTTCTTCTCATGACATAATATGGATTTAATATTATAGGCTTTGTTTTATTTTGTTAGTTACAGCCCAAGGCTTGTTTGGGCTTATTAATACTTTGTTTTTAGTTAGGATCCAATGCTTCTTTGGATTAAGTTATGGGCTTTTCAATTTAGGGTTTTGGGTTAGTTTTGAGTGGACCTCATTTAAGTCCACATAAGGGGTCCATTAGGGTTAACTTTTCAAGAACTATTTAAACTCATGTAAGCCAAAATTTTGGTAGTTTTGATGATAATTACTTCTGAATTTTTCAGTTTTAACGTGTGAGAGTGATTCTTGCATTCTTCAGTTCTTGAACGAACTGAATCTGACTTATCGAAGATTAACTGGCTTCGTGGCGTCATTCTACTCAATCCAATAGTGTTGGTGCCTTGGGGCAGGTTTTCATTGTGTCACACTCCTATCAGACCTATTTCGGCTTTCCGTGATCAGATCTCAATCTTGATTGTGGGTTGCGTGACCACGTGATCACAAGGTTCGTATAAGTTAATATGTAACTAAGAACCATAGGTATTGGAATTCACGAATCAACACCCCAAGGTCAGTTGTACCTTGATAAGTTAGGTTTTTTTTTCTGTCACATCAAAGAACATGTTTGCTTCAAGCAAAACATAATAATATTATTAATCTGAAGGCTGCTAAAATTCACAGCAAGAAAAACATTATATAGTCCTAAGATAATTAACTCCAATAGAGCCATATTAGGTTGCAAACCATTGGGCTTTCAGCTAACACAAGCCTAATATCTAAAACACATAATTTAGACCAAAACAAACCTAACTAAACTTAAAAACCTAAAATGTAATATTATGGTTCAAATAATACTTTAAACAACATAAAAACTAAGTAAAATATTCAGAACAATACAAGGAAACAATCAGCCCTAAAATCATCCCTAGCTTGATTAATTTCCTTGTGTAGTCAAGTCTGACTTGCGTAAGAATAATGTGTGTTTGCCACCCTTTTTAGACCTCTTTCCATGCTTAGAATATGTTGCCTTGAATACTTTATCTTCATCCCCTATTTAGTTGAATTAATGCTCTCAAAAATAGGAAAAAGAGTTGCTGAATTCGTTCATTTTAAAAGCCTTGCACAATTTCCTTTTAAAGTAAGGAAGTCCTGCAAGAGAAATGAAAGAAAACAACAAGGAAAGTCCTGCAAGAGAAATGAAAGAAAACAACAAGGAAAGTCCTCCAAATATGTCTGTCTCTTGTTCTCTTTATAAGAAAAAGAATCCTTGCATGTAATGAACAAATAAATAAGGGAATTTACACTTACATGTTATCACCCTTTGGTTTCCATGTTAGATATGAAATCCTTATCCAACATGAAAATATAATAATCCATCTCCAATTCAACCTTGTAACTGCCCATCATGAACCCAAACTTAGCTAGGATTTTTGACAAATCATTATAAAAAAAGGACCCCAACATCCTAATTAATCCTAACTATTTTTTAACCCTATATAGCCCAAACCCATGCACATCCATAAGACCCAAATCATATTTGATCGAAACTAACTCCTCCATAATTGGGCTAATCCCATCAACACCAACACCAACAAAAACAAACCCAATATGGAACATATTAAAATTTTGAACTTTCAAGGAATATGACATGTTTGAAAATCATACTATCTTTGGATTGATTCTAGAAAAACTAACATATATAAATCTCACAAAACAAACCAAAGATATATGTTTATTATATGAAAAAATAAAGCATCAACATCCAAGTGATAGGACTCGTTTAAGGATTGTACTGCAAATAGTTTAATCCTTTGATAAAAAAAAACATAAACAACTCTATTTTCTTTATATGAAAATAACCCTACCTTTTTTTCAAGAAAGATTATTAAAAACCACATGTAAAAATTAAACATGCCCATATGCTAAAATCAACCACATCAACGTATAAAATCAAATCATTAAACCTCTTACAATCTATCCACCCAACCTCATCACAAGGTATTGATTTAAGTGTTATTATGCCAAAAACAAATCCTCGACAACATCAACCCTCAAGTTTGCCACAAAATTGTATGGACCTCAACACTTTAAATATTAACAATATATACATAAAAAATATAATTGTGCCACAATTTATTTAAAAATGAACAAAAACTTATTTGGGATTCAAAAACTACCTTTGATAGTTGTTGGAAAAAACTGGAGAACACTATAAATGAGCTGAGCGATGGTAGCGCATGGTCATCACGTGTTAGGACCTTGTTGTGACATGTGATCAATGATGCGTGCACTCTATTTGCTAGCATTAGATCTAAAAAAAAAAAAATTAGGTTATGATGGTGGTTGTCATTACTAGGTTATTTTTTAGTTGATTTTAATTGGAAAGGGTTGTGATTTCAACTAGTTTTGGGTTGAAGGTAGTTTAGATGACAAGTCTCCTATGTAGATGAGGGTTATTATGGTTGTTAATAGGTTTCAATCTTAATAGAGGAATAAGATAAATCAAGTGTTATGTTGGTTGTTGTTGTTGTTGTTAGGTCTGTTAGGGATGTGCTGTGACTATAAGATGGGAAGAGAGATATGGACTGCATGAGCTGGTGATTGGTGGGGATGAGAGGATTAGATGATGATTTTTTATGAGAAAAAGTGGACGACAAGTTTGTGAGTGGCTGGTGGTCGGTGCTAGTTGGTGAGAGAAGGAGGAAAATAAAGATAGGGAGAATGGGTGGCTATGGTTTTTAGTAGGGGTGTTCACGGTTCGGTTCAGACTAAAAAAACCAACCGAACCGGATTATTATCTGCTTGTAAAAAATTAACCGAACCGGATCGGAAACCGATTCAAACCGAACCGGTCCGGTTCGGTTAAATCTGGTTTTTTGAGGAAAAAAACGGGAAACCTAATCCCATCATATGAGTTTTTTTTTTGTTTTTTTTTAAATTGGCTTAGCCTTGCATTAAATTAAGCTTTAAAATTCAAAGCAAACTGATGTTCAACTTTTAAAAATTTACATCCTGCGTAGTTTTTCGGCAACAACAACACAACTCTGTTTCTCTTCTATACATGGCTGACTTTTAATATTAATTGGCTGACTTTTAATATGAATTAAAATCTGGACATGAATTAAAATCCCACAGAGAAGTGTTCCATGTTTGTTAGCACTATGAACCTATAACACAATGAAATATTTAGTACCAAAAAAACAACAAGAATGATGGTCAAGACTGAAGAGCACACACCCACCAAAAAAGAACACCAAAACTCTTACCTTTATGACAGTAGCATTCTTGCAAGCTTCATTATCAATCACAACTCTGACATAAAAAAAAAAGGGAGAAAAAGAACTGAACAAAATGGATGTAAATTTGTTTTCACTTCAAAATCTAACATGTTGAAACTTTAGCATTGAATGAAACCTCAGCTTTGTCATAATACTCAGATTATGGTTGCAATATATCATCACATTTACGAATTCTTTCAATAAGCCAAAATAAGTGGCAATATACATGCATGCTGGTAAGAGCTACTATGAACATACTTACAAAACATTAACACTTACATATGGCTCAAAATCAGGGCTAGACAAGTTAACAGTAAGGTTCTGCATCAATAACAAAACCTGCAACACACCAAAAGGAATTATATACAGAGCACATCGGGATAATCAAGAAAATTAGAATGTGTACACACCAAAGGTTTTTTAACTAACACCATGATGTGAAAAATTTAAGGTCACTTTCACTTAGAAAATTAAAAAAAGAAGATGACGAATCTGTATAATACATACCTGGGTGGATTCAATCTCCTAAAGAGTTTCTCATATTCATCATCCATGTCATTTGAAAAGCTCATGTTGACCTCTGTAGAAATTAAAAATTTTGAAGAGGAAAAGGCAAAAAAACTATGAGAACAAAACCAGCCAATAAAACCAGAAGTTGGTTTCTTGAAGAAGAACCATGACCAATGACAAGGTAAATAAGAAACACACAGACCCCACATAAAAAATCCTTGAAAACTGAAATAAAATATGACTAATCACCTCATCAACAAAAACCCATCACCCAAAAATAAAAGGAGAGGAGAGGAAATTGATGCCTACCCATTGATGCTTCTGTGATGTACTCGTACTGAACAAAAGAACTTGTCTGAGTTCTCTCAAGAACTTGTCCGATAGGCTAAAATATTTTGGAGAGGCGAGAGGGAGAGCCTCTAGTATTGGGGCGGGTGCTCTGGTTAGGGTTAGCGGAGAGGGAGAGGGAGAGCGAGAGGGGGTGGGACGGCGGGTGCTCTGTTAGTTTGTTAGGGTTAGGCAAGAGGGGGAAAGTTTCTATTTATACCAGTGGTGGTTAGGGACCTTTTTTTTAACCGGTTCGGTTCGGTCCGGATTAACCGGTTTCTGCATTACAAAATCAAAAACCAAACCGAACCGGAATTTTTTCTAAATATTCTAATCGGTTTTTTTTCTCGGTTCGGTTTTTTTGGTTAATTTTTTATCGGTTTTCTTGGTTTATCAGTTTTTTTGAACACCCCTAGTTTTTAGTGTGTGGGCAGAAGCTTTTTTTTTGTGGTCAATTAGACTATTGGTTTTTTAGGGTTTTTTTCTACTCTCTCTTAGTCTCTTTCCTTTGCTTTTTTGTTTTTGGATTTTTTTGTGACATTTTCTCTTTAATTATATGACCTATTTATACCCCATCCTTTGCTTATTTATTCATCTTTTCTTATCTGTTATCTTTTTCTCTCTCTTTATTTTTATTTCTCTTTAACTCCTAATCTTTTTTATCTCACAATTATTTTTGGAGATGGACTCAAACTCTCATATTTATTTTGATCATTATTCATGTCCTTACGTATCATGCCACTCCCTAATCTTATTCTTCTTCTTTTCATTTTTGATTTTTTTTTTAAAATATGAGTAAAAAATAGGTAATGACAACTAGAATGGGTGATTTTTTTTAGAGTTACCTTATTTGATGGGTAATGGATAAAGTACGGATATTATAAAACCTCACCCACACCCTACCCAAACCTAACCTAACACACACACACACACTATGAATATCTAGAATTTTTACAATGAGATAAATGATTTGAATGAAATATAACGGTGAGTAATAGTACTCATTGTTATCCTAGTTTATAATACAACACTAACATATATGTAATTAAGTTGGTAAGAGTCCAAACTCTAAAAGGAAATTTTCTTTCCTATACAAAACTTTAAAAAAAAAAGGGTTATAGGACACTTTTTTCTTGTGTTTGGATGCACAAATCATAACAACTTATTTAATTACTAACATATATTAAAAGACATTGATATTTCACTCTAGCAATATATGTTGAAAAGCCAAGGATTTTTTCAATTTGGTTCTCAATATTGTTTTCTAATTTCATGCTCCAACATTGAATTTAATAGGTATTGGACCTCATGATCCAGGCTTGGCAGGTTAATATAGGTTGACTCGGGTTATTTATTTATCAACTTCATCCTTTAATGCTATGTGGATTGAGAATTGAGCTTTATATTTTATTTATTTATTTTATATGGGGTTATTACGGTCTCATGATCCAAGTTGTAAGTTTTGCAAGTTAGCTAAATTGACTTGAGTTTTTTTCTTGTTTTTTTAATTGAATTGTTTTTTCAATATCATCCTTAAACATTGGGCTGATTAAGAGTTTAGCTTCATAGTTTTTTTTTTCTATTTTCTTTTTATGAAATTATCCTAGTTTCATGACTTGAATTTGACAGGTTAACACGGGTTGACTTGAGTTTTTTTTATCTTTTTTATTGAATGTTTTTTTTTTATCCTTGAATATTAGGTTAATTGAAAATCAAATTTCATAATTTGTTTTAGTTTACTTTTTATGAGGTCATACTAGTTTTATGACTCGAGTCACCAGTTTAGTCAGTTAACTTGGGTTAACTCAAGTGATTTTTTGTGTCTTTTTTTTAATTGATTTTTTTCTCAATCTCATCCTGTAACATTGGGTTGATTGGAAATTGAGTTTTATAATTTGTTTTGATTTTCTTTTTACGAGGTTATTCTGGTCTCATAACTAAGATTTGACAAGTTAACTCGGGTTGACTTGACTTATTTTTCTAATTGAATTTTATTTTCAATTCTATCCTTCAACATTGAATTGATTGAAAATTGGGCTTAATATTTTTTGTGTGCTTTCTACATGATTATTAGGGTCTTATGACTTGGATCAGAGATTTGGCAAGTTAACTTGATTTAATTCGAATAAATCTGAGTCAATCTAATATGTTGTTGTCTCAATATATAAAAAAAGATATTGTCTTGGTTTTTTTAATCAAATTATATTTTTACTAGACATTCGGGTTGTTTTTGAACCCGTAAAATTAATTACATCACATCGAGTTAATCTTCACATGGTTTATTTTTCTTATTAAAAAACATGTTAACAACGCCTAAGTATTTTTTTTTATGTTCAATAAAAATTTAATCTGATCATAGTGTAAATGCGTATAATTATTAGTTTAAATTAAAACCCAAGAGGATACTCCTTTGAAGAGAGTCGGACAAAAATACTAAAACATAACTAGGAGAATCGAATGAGATATGACTGAAATCATAAAGACACAATTGAACAAAAGTGAGATAAAATTGAGAATTAGATAATAATCAGAGGTTGATTTGAAGTTTCCCTCTTTTCCCTACTTTCTAAACAATCCCTACTTCATGTAATATTAAATTAATATTTTTTTATATAATTTTATTTTATAGTTTTGATGAATTAGTATAAAAAATTAAAAAAAATTAAATAAAATATTTTTAAATAAAAAATATTTTTAAAAAACACATCCAATATAATACCGATCACAGACTTCATCCATGCATAAAACATAACATACAGTCACCGGTAAAATCCTAACCCTTGTTGGGATATAATTGTCTTTACTCACTATCCACTAACTCCATCATATTCGACCCCTATAAATATCTCCACCAAACTCTCTCTCTCTCTCTCTCTCTCTCGTCTCTCTTTTTCTCTGCCTTCATTATAAACAAAATATTCTCTACAATTTCTCTCATGGCCATGTAGAAATCTCATTAGGGTTTCGAGATGGATCTGGTACATTACTGCCTTATCTCTTCAAATGCTTCACATTATAGTCATAATCTAAGTTTATCACCTTGAAATCGACTTCTTCTCCCGTGCTTTCTCTTGTTTTCTCGGGAAAATCTTTGCTTAGTATTTTCCATGTTTTCAAAGTAAAAGAAAAGAAAAGCTTTGATCACTGGCATTTTTTTTCCTTTCTCATTGCTAGTAAAGTTACTAAAAGTAGTTTAAATCGCAGGAAATACAAAGATTCTCGCTCACAGACCTCTCAAAGCAAACAAAAACTGCAGCTTCAAGTAAAGATCATGAGTTCCCAAACGCAGAGGTTTTGGAAACAAGCGTGATAAAATCAGTCTTAGAAGACAACAAACTACAGTTACTCTCTCACTCAAAAAAAGTTGTTACAGAACGTACAATAATCACCAAGCTGCTCCATCTCTGCTGCACCTTCGATTCTGTTGACTGCGCCACATCACTACTCAACGGCGAGTTCGGATCGGTGCCGGTGATAAATGAACCGGACTCAACCGGTCTCTCGCCGCTGCACGCCGCTGCAACTGCTAACGCGGCGCGTTGTGTGGAAATGCTTCTGGAAAAACACGCTCGTACGGATTTGGAGAGCAGAGATGGACGCAGACTGTTACCTCTGGAGCTGTCCTTGTGTAACACCAGGTAACAAACAAAAGAAAGCACGTCGTTTTAATCTTTTTGATGAACTAAAATGGAAAAAGTGTAAAAACTTTTCGTTATTTTTGATGCATCTCACACTGCAGAAAGATATTACCTTATTTAGAAATGTTGCTTTTTCTTGTTTCTGTCCTTCCCGTGTATTTTTTGTTCAGTGACTTTTTTTATGTTATTTTAGAAAGGATCTGATTTGGGATCTGGATGACAATTCAACCATTGAAGACTTGGTTGTTCAAATTAGTGAAAAGGTATTGAAACGTTTTGTAATATATTGTTTGGTTGCTGAGAAAGTGGTAGAAAGTGATTATTTGATGGCATTTTCTGTATTTATTTATCATGGAATTAGGTCACGTAAAGTCAAAAGAGTCAAATATATTTATTTTTTTGTAGTGAAAAGAAGAAAAAGTCTATTAAAATAAGATTCATTGATTTGATGATTTATTAAGGGCTTTGGCTCGTTTTGGTTAATGAGAAAACAATGGAAAGAGACGCGAAAATATTATTTATTCAATTTTGTTATATTTTATTAATTTATTAAGGGATAGTCTCAGCTCCGAGACAGTAGGGAATTTATTAAATTAAGAAATTCTCTGTTTTTTTATTAAGCTAATTTGATGCTTTTCTACAGGATTTAACTACCCTAAAACTTCTTGCTGACAAAACGGAGGAAACCGGTGACGTGGCATACAGAATGGCGGAAGCAGGGCGTCTGGTTGATTTAGCTGCTCTTCTGGTAGTGGCAGCAGATAAAATAAATGAATCGATTTTACCGGTGCGTGATGCTGTTTTGGATTGTAAAGAGAAGACCACAATTTACGAGGCTGTGATTCGAGAGGCATTGGCACTTGGCGGCCCTACGCCGTCGTTGAGGGCAGCAAAAAGGGTAACAGTTCTAAGCGAGAGTGAGCGTGCTGAGAAAAGGAAACTCTTGCTCTATGAGATTGAGTTGCTTCAGCTCTTTGGTGCTGTGGGTCTCGGATGTTGTACGGACAGGAAGTTACCGTCACCGTTAATCCGTGCTGCACAGGTCAGAATAGATCTTCATTCCCTCTAATTTTTATTTGGCATTTTGTTTAACATGTGGAATGAATAATAACCGTATAATGTATGCAACATTATGGTACATGGGATTTTGGGAATGGACATTTATGCCGTACGAATAGTATCTTTTGGATAAGATATTTTTTTAAATAGTATATTTAATAGTATTTTTTAGTTTTTTTAAAATAATTTTTATGAAGTAATATATTAAAATAATATTTTTTATTTTTAAAAAATTATTTTTGATATCATAACATTAAAATCATTTAAAAATATTAAAAATATATTATTTTAAAACAAATAAAAAATAAAATTTTTTAAATTTTTTTTAAAATATAAAAACATGTACTTAATCATTGATTATTGAGACTGTGGGTACTTTTGTAAATCAGGGGGTTCACAATGAGGAATCACCGTGTACTCTCATTAGATACTTGGAACATATGGGCTTAGACATTTGGGACTTTTACCTCAGAGTGGTCACCACAAATTCGTCTATTTCAAATTATCGAGTAATGACGTACAAACATGATTCTGTTACGACATCCCTTCCATGTCTTCACTTCGAAATACTATTTTTTCAACCAACATTATTTTCTTTTCTTGGTCTGTGAAGTCTCTAATTAACATTTATTTTTCTACAATTAATAGCTTTATTTCCAGCGTTGTCTTCGTATATTTAAAGTGGGACTAGGAGTAGCAAATTGAAATTCTAGTAAAGCAAGTGAAACTTTTGCAGATGAATATATCTAATTTCAAACGAACGTATGCTTAGCAACTGCTTGGGATAAAAGAAGATCATGATATTTGTATCACGTTCGAAATCAGTATATTCTTACACTGTATTTGTCTTTGATAGACTGTCATTTGCATTATAATGTCATTTTATAGTGACAAAATCTATAACATTGTCAACTGTCCTAATTAATTTCCTTTCATTTTACGAGTATACTCTCCGGGTTCAGTGTATTCTGTTTCTTGCATTTATATAGATTAATGTCATTATGTACCTTTTAACTTGAATTCTCCCTGTATTCAAGTTAGCCTGTCATCCTAGACAAGAATACAACAAATTTCAGGAAAACTAATTGGGAAATTTATCGCCCTTGTATTACACATTCAAAACTTCTAAGAAAGGAAGCATAGTATACCATGTTAACAAAAGTCCACAGTATGGACCGTTATTTTCAAATGATCCGTAACCAGGTACTATTGATAATAATCACAGGCTGGAGATGAAACCATTATTGAGTTGCTTCTGAAGACTAACATAGACTTAAATGATGTCGATGCTGACGGACACTCTGCTCTTCATTGGTGTCTCAAGGCATATAAGCAATCATGTCCTCAGCAGATGAAGTCTCTCTCTCACACACGCACAAGCACAGGCACAGGCACAGGCACAGGCACACGCACACGCGCACGCACGTACGCACTCTGGTTTTGCTGAACTTCAAATCGCCTTCTGTTCCAGGATCATGTGGCTTCTACTGAAGCATGGTGCTCGAGTGAACCAGAAAAATAAGCTGGGCTTGACAGCTGTTCATATTGCTGCTTCAAATGGTAATTCACAGGCACTCCAGGTATTTATGTATCAGCTCTTCAGGTTGCTTTTACTGTTTTACTGTCTTCCAAGCACATCTTGGTAACAAATGATAGTTTCATAACTGAAGTTTTTTATCATGCTCATTTTCCTGTAAGACTGTACTGCAGGCCCTTCTATTGGAAGACCCAGATTGTATCAACTCTAATACAGAAAAGAAAGAAACCCCAATATTTTTTGCTGTGAAGAATGGCTATAAGGACTGTGTTGAAGTTCTATTGCACTGGGGAGCAAGCACTGGAGTCTTTAATTTGCGGTTAGAAACAACTGACCTATTTTCATTTATTTCATCCGTTTTTATTGTCTTTCTAGTATTTATCGTGTCTCTCAATGAGAAGATATGCTGATCCTTGCAACCTAATGCTGGCATCTTATTGTAACTATTATAATTCCCAGTAAACAGAGACCTGTAGACTTGGCTGAGTCACAAGACATGCGTTTCATGCTAAACAATGCTGATGTTAACCTCAGTAAGTTGAAATTCTTAACACACTCAAAAGGTTAGATTGAGTGGGAAAATGTCATAATAAAGAAGCTTGTGTCACTCATTTCATTAATCTCGTGCTCACAATCAGCAGTAAATCGTCCCATTCAGCAGAAATATACAGCATGGTTACAAGGAGGTGATGTAATTCAAGGGACCTGCAAAGAACTCTTTACCTTGACAGATGAAAGGAATCCTACTAATAGGTGACCTCCTTGGATAAACCGATAATTAAGAATCATATAATAAAATAGTGATTTTTTAATTTATTTGGTCCCATAATTTTCCACTGCTTGTGGACAGCAGGACTTGCTCGAGTACAAACAAAGAGATCTGTAAATACTTCCATTCTCCTCGTGGATGTGTTAGAGGCACCAAGTGTTTCTATGCACATTCTGAAGAAGAGCGACAGCAGGTGAAGCAGGGAAAATACACGATTCATTCACCTGCTGCAGGGCAACTAGAACGGAAAATTTTTGTTGGAGGCCTCCCAGCTTCTGTAGATTCTGGTTAGAAACCGAACACATTCATGCAACTACATATGTAGTCTTATTAACCTGAAGATTCAAGTGCTGATTTAGCAAGCCAAAGAACTTCAATTTTATCTTATATTTTGTCTTTCTTCTCCAACCTTTTCTGCATCAGACTCTCTAAGAAATATTCTTGAAGAGAAATTTGGTTCGGTGGACAATGCTGCAGTACTTGGAGTTCAAACAGCAGATAAGATGCAGTCTCGTGGATTTGGCTTCGTCACCTTCAAAGATAAGAAATCTGTTTCTTCAGCTGTTGAGGCACACCATGTTAGTATTATGGGTAAGCAGGTTGAGATCAAAAGTGCTGTTCCAAAATTCCTTCTACTAGCTGAGTTCCAGAAATCAACCCAACAACGTGAAAGAAATCAGATTGACGAGAAACTTCCACAAGCACAAACGCCCAAAGAGAAAACTGAGACGGAAAAGGCCAAAACTGACGTGCTTAATAGGCAGACATCAAGTGAGAAGACAGAAAAAGTGAGCCTTAGTTGTAATTCCACAGAAGAGATAAAATCTGAGCCAAGGACTTGGGCTGATACTTTAATCCATGGTCAAACAAAAGCATGTTCTAGTGAATCTCAAACACATGAAAGATGTATGCCTAAGTGGTTCAGAACATTAAGAAGGTGGCTCCCTAGCTTCTTGCAACAAGCATCAAAGAGGGGAGGGCAATATGCTCTATCGTCGGTGAAAGCTGATTTCAGGGCCCTTTTTGGCCTAGAATTAGACCATGCCTCTCTCGGTTTCTCAAAGCTTAGTGACTTCATGAAATCTATCCCTGAACTTTGTCACGTTACGTATCACACTCCAGCCAATCATATGATACTTCTGCCTAGCCTTCCCATTCCTTGTCAGCAGCCACTTCAAGATGTTACGATTGACAGTCCATCTTCACATTCTACATCAATTGGTGATAGCGGCAATGGAAATTCTGATGGTTCCATTTGCTCTCAGGAACCTCTTCTTGTGTCCATTGAGAATGATGACTTAAATGATAGCAGCACTAGGGTGTCCCTTCAGATCACTGATGATAATCCTGCAGATAAATTGCCCTGTGTGAACTCGAGGTTTCTTCAATTCTTGAAACCAGACCCAATCTTGCATGCTCGACCGTGGGTAAATAGTGACTCTGATGAAGGCAAAGAGAGTACTGTTGGTGAAAGAGGATCAGGAAATGGGTTTCAAGGGATGAAGCCCTGGCCTCAAGGAAGGCATTTGGTTTTAGAGGCCCTTGCCAGAAAAAAGAATAGCTCATCTGTTTACTTTCTTCGTGAATTTGATTTCTATGATGTGAGGATTCAACAAGTTGAGATTTATTCATTCAGTATTCTAAACTTCATTTTGTTTTATGATAAAATAATATTGGGTCGTAATTGCAGGAATACAAGGCATGCATCGCTCAAGGAAGGTGCCTGGGGTGCAACGAGCGTCGGATGTTGTGGGCCAACTTCCCATGCTTGCACTTGGTGTGGTGTGCTGATTGTAAACTACAAGCCATGATGGCAGCTCGCCTTGGTGAACACAAATGTGTGGTGTGTGATATCAAAGTGCAGGCAATAGATTTGATATCCTGGCATGAATACTGTCAGCCCATTCTTGACACAGCTTGCATCAAGGAGTTCCCCCCATTTGATCCTGGTTACATGCTAAAGTAAGGACATGCCATCTTAATTTATTTATTTTCTTTTACATTTTTAATATGAACCAACAAAATGCTTGATCATTGCTTAATTACTTGTCTAATTTCTAATGGTTTTTCTTTTTATTCTGCCTCTGCCTGTACCTCTATCCAGGAAGAAGCCTATATTTGAATAGAAGAGAGAGCTGCAGTACATGTGAAGGCCTTAACAGACCAGCAGTCCGCGACTTGCAGCACTTGGGAAAAGGTTTATATGGGAGGGAGCGGTTCTTCTGAGCAAAAAAAGAAAAGAAAAGAAAAGAAAAGAAACCTAGATATACAAGACTATCATACTCATGTGATGAATAAACCTAGTATATACATAGGCTTGCCTCCGGCAAAATTTCAACTCTTTTCACCATTTTGTTGATTCCCTCTTTTTATCTTTCGGTCAAGAGGGAATCTATATATAGATTTCAGAGTGTATAGTTCCCAAATACAAGCATGTAAACATGCCTTTGCCATCCATTGATACGAGGGATGTGCTTGTTTTAGTAAAACTGAACAAAGGGTGAGTGAATTAATGCCTTGATCAAATATTACGGATGCTTTTTGTAGGGTGAGCATTTTCAATTTGGTTTAGTTTTTATTTAAAAAAACCAAACAAATTGAATTTTTATTTTTTTTTAATTCAAAACCAAAATCAAACCAAAACCGGTTCAAATTGACCATTTTCAGTTTGGTTTAGTTCGGTTAATTGAGAAAATAATTTGAAAAAAGCTATATAATCCATTTCTGTTTCATGTGAAGGGCAAGCTGATGCCAACAAATAAAGAAGATGGATGACGAATTGATTGGCTTAAATGACAAGGATTTCAGTCATGTACAAGTGCAAAATAATAATCTAAATGATAAGAGGACTAACATGACTTCCACCAACTCATAAAAAACCCAAAACAACCTTGGAAAATCCATGAAACCGAGACACATAGAAGAAATGCACATCTCTTTTATGCAAAAACAGACAGAAAGAATG
This sequence comes from Populus simonii, assembly GCA_007827005.2. Taxonomy (NCBI): domain Eukaryota; kingdom Viridiplantae; phylum Streptophyta; class Magnoliopsida; order Malpighiales; family Salicaceae; genus Populus; species Populus simonii. The sequence continues at coordinate 12,606,109 of CM017467.2, forward strand.
GAAATTTTATGCAAAAAATGTTTTCTTATCTCTTCATCTTTTGTTTACAAATAATAATGATGAAGTGTACAATATAAAAAAGGGGAAAAAATGATAATTTGGGGTCAAATGGTGATGTAAGACTTGAGCAAAGAATAATGAGAGAATTAAAGAATGAGAGCAGTGAGAGAAGAGCAACTTGAAAGACATTTGTGTGATGTTTTGTATTAAAGGGATTGGAAAATACAATAAAGCCCTTGAAGGCTTAAAGGTTAGAATAAATAAATAAGGGGTATAGTGGTAATTCAACAAAACTTGATAAATATAAATAGAAGGAAAAAAAAAACAAAACAAAAGAGGGAGCTGAGTTCTTGAGCAGTAAACCGTAAGAGAGAAGGGAGAAGGGAGAAAGAAGAAGAAGAAGAGAAAAGAGGGAAATTAGAAAGGAAATAGAAAGGAGTTGGAGAAAATAAATAAAAAGGTAAGATTATGTATAAATGTGTTAATTAAGCTTTAATTTTGGTTTTGATAAATGTTAGGGTTATGAAGTTTGTGTTTTGGGTTTGATTGATGGTTTAATTTGAATGTTATAGAGTTAATTGTTGTGGGTATTTGATTATTTGGATGATTTTGAGAGATTGTAGATGAAAATGATGATTTTGAGTTATGGTTTTGTTGAATGGTGAATTTGAGTTAGAAATAAGGAAAGAACAGTGGGTTTTCTGTTGAAAATTCTGGGTTTGAGGTTGAAGATGATGAAAATTCAATTTGGTCCCTCAATTTTGGAAAATTACAGTTTAGTCCCCAAACTTTGAAAAATTTGCAGAATGGTCCCTGGAGCCTATTCCGAGATTCTGAACAGAATAACATATGAATTATGGACAGAATTACTGTATAGATAAGAGAATTTAACACTTTCAATTTGGTCCTCCAATTTGACAAAAATTACAATTTGACCCTAAAAAAATTTGGTAAAATTCCAGAATGGTCCCTGGAGTATAATGAGATGATCTGGACAGAAATGAGGATGAATTATGGACATAATTTCAGTATATTCATGGATTTATGATAAATTTCAGTTTGGTCCTCCAATTAGACAAAAATTGCAATTTGACCCTTAAAAATATGATAAATTACAGATTAGTCCCTAGCTGTAATATTACCTTTTTCAGATTGGTTTGATGGATAAATGAGGGTTATTTAGTGAATTATTACCAATTTTATTATTTGTTTTATTATGGATTAGATTTCGGAAAAACCGTTAAATGTTGAGTTTTTAGGAAAGATAACTAGTTAGTTCAAAAACATTTAGGGTTATGGAATACACCCTTAGATAAGTGTATTAAATAGGTTATATATATTCTTTTGAGTCATTCTTAAATATGTCTCCTTTATATTCAGATAATCCTGATATTCTACCGGCGGGACGTCAGTAGGATTTTCTTCGATATCAGCTTTGAGTTTTGTTGCTTTTGAGTCAGGTGAGTGGATAATTTTCCGTATGCATGAGAAATATTATAAATATTTGATTTGTTAATATGAATTGGATTATGCTTCTTGATAATATATATGTTGATTATTATCCTTGTTATGATAAGTATGATCAATTGTTGAATCCGAATTATTGATATGAACCAGTATATTTTTTGAATTGAATTCTGAATTGATAGCTCCTCATTTGATTGATGTCATGAGTTGAGCCTTGAGATATGAATATGTCTGTTTGATTATGATTATGAACCTATGGTATGTCGGTCAGAATACCCATGCTAACAGGGTAGTGTTAGTCTTTGTGCACATCGTATCTGAACCCTAGTTGGTCGGGGGAGTCACCAACCTGTGTGGACTGATCATCCCACAGTACGGAGCCTCATGCTCATTGCATTTTGATTTTCTGACGAGTTTTACCATATGATCTTCTTGTTATGGCCAATTTGAGAACACTTCCATAAAAACCTAAAGCCATACTTGTATATATATTTCTCATTGCTGTATTACCTCGTGTGTGTATATTGAACATTATCTACTCACTGAGTTGTTGAACTCACCATCTCATTATTTATCCTTTTCAGGCTTATAGCTTGATAGCAGGTCATTTTGTTGAACCTTCAGAACCTGCTCTTTTTTGTTGTACTTTGTACCTTTCCTTTATGTCTAGTTAGTGCTCCAAAACTTTGAACTTATATAAACTTGTGTATTAAGACAATTCAATTATATTATGAAGTTGATTTTGTTGTTAATGCTGCGTTGAACTCTGATTGAGTTAGGATAAGTTTGTGTGTAAGTTTGGGTTCGCATAGGTATGGAACCTTGGAGGAGAACCTTGCCTATGTGCCGGTCATGGATCCGGGACTCGGGTCGTGACAATTTGGGAGAGAGGGAGGCGGCTAAGAGATGAGGAATTGTGAAGTTTAGTTTTAGGGTTTTCTTTTATAGTGGGTTTAAAATTTAAATGTTGGTTGAACCGGTTTGGTTCGGTCCGGTTTAATTGGTTTAAGATTTCAGAAACCGAAACTAAACCGAACTAATTTTTTTTCTTAGGTTTTTTAATTGGTTTATTTGATTTTTTTAGTTTAATCAATTTTTTTAAAAAAAAAATTACCCCTATTCCTTTTCCTTGTTTGTTTTCTTTTATGTTTTTCAAGTACCTCGATGTTAGCTATTTTGGCATGCGTCTTCACAAGTAAATCTCATTATTTTGATGTTTTGATTTAATTTTTTCTTTAAAAAAAGACTTGCTCCTTTTGTTTGGCCGGCCAAAGATGGATGATGCAAATAAAAGAATAACATGCGTTTATGACTTGATGCATATCATATACGTGCTCCATGAGGGAGGGAATCTTTGTAAACTTTAATTCATCAATTCCAAATCTTCTTGAATTTCTGAAGCTATTAATAATACCACACCAATGCAAAAAGTAACAGTATGCTCCATTTAATAAAAATAAACCCATGTCAAACTGCGCTTGTAATTTTGTTGCCTTGGAAGACTGATCATGGTAACTATTATACAAGTAAAACAGATCATTACAGTACAGACACTTGAATGCCTGTCATCTCTGTGTTTTGTTGAAGTAAATGGTTTTGATGGATTCCTTATCCAACTTTCTTGGTTTCTAAATATCATATATATAACAAAAATTATGAAATGAAATTATTCTGGAGTTTTTATAATCTCGTTAGATAGATTTAAAGTTTATGAATTTATTATATAAATATCTGATTTTCTTCGGTTTTGAATAATTCCTTAAAAGCTAGATTATTAGAAATTTCAAGTCGTCCAATTATTCGAACTCTAACGATAATCCACAAGAACCATTTGTGAGAAATCTCTTAAATTTCTATTTAGAAGAGAAAAATTATTATGCCTAGAGTACTAGCTTTAATTTTGTATTTATGTAATTTTTCTGCCTAATAGACACCAACTCCTCTTTTTTTACCTACAAAATAATAGACTTAGTTTTATATTTATAGGGAATCCTAAAAACCCTATAAATGACAAAATATCTATTTACCCCTTAAATAATATCCATATATAATTTAAGGATAATTTTAGAAATTTAATCAATCAAGTCCTTCCTTAATTTTTCTAAATCTAGAAATATAATTCATGTATTAATTATATGTTAGTCTTTAATTTCTAAAATATATTTTAATCAAGTCATACTTAATTAAATCATCCCAGTTTAATTTCTGACTAATAGTTCTTAATACGTGTAACCCATTAGATTTCTAATATGTTGGCCCGAATATAAAATATAATTCTAATAAAATAAAATTAAAAAAATTAAACAATTTAATTTATTATCAATTGATTAATTTATATTTGAATATTATGCTACACCCAATATTTTTCCTTTTGTTATCTTGATTAAGATATCATGTAACAAGATCAAAACATAATATTCTCTATATAAGATGACTTAGTGATCTCAAGTCCAATGATCACTTACACAACCGTTACATGAGCCTTTCCATAGATATTTGTTATCTCTACATATAAAATTCTCATGCGAGTCAATTCAATGTACATGTTTTATTATATATATATATTCTAAGTATCTCTTATACATCAGCTTATGAGAACAACTACTTCATTTCATAAAAGAAAGAACATAAAATGTACCAGTCTCTATGATTTTAATGAATGTCTAGTATTTAAGAGAGTATCGATCAAGAACATTTTAGGAACAATGCTTTGATGCAATAAGAATTTCATAATTATAATAACTTTATAATTTCATTTGCAAAGTATTTTTGTCTCATGAACTTTATCTTTACTTTAGATTTATTAATATAATATTATATTAATATTAAAGATAAATTAAGCCTTTAGTAATAATAAATATGGATTTACATGAATATAATAATTTCACGTGTAATCACCCGATTGGTTACATGACATATTAAAATAACAATCTCCCACTTGTACTAAAGACAATCACCCATATATCTAATATCATATTGCTCAATGTATCATTAATGCTTCTGCATAGATAATGACTTAGTAAGACGATCTTCTAAATTCTTTTCAGTGGGTACTTGCTCTATCTTTACATCTTTCATTTCATTAATTTATTAAATCAAATGTAATTTTTTTTTAAGTACTTGTTTGGATCATTTATGAGACCTTGGTTTCTTTTCTTATGCAATGACTCCAATATTATCACAGTACATGACAACTGGATCAACAATGCTAGGAACCAACCTAGTTTATTGATAAACTTCTTAATCCAAACAACCTTTTTTTTTTCTTTAAACGTGGATATGTACTCTTATTCAGTTGCAGAATCAATTATGCTCTCTTATTTGAAACTCTTCCAACTTAAAGCACAACCATTTTGAGTAAAACATATATTGACTGATATTTACTATTTTTTCAACATTTCATTGAAAAAATCATAATTCAAACAATTTTGAGCTTCTAGTTTATCTTTTCCATTGATGGATCCTATAGCCAAGAATATGATATAATTTCCATCATATATCTCTTAGTCTGTGTCTTAGAACATATGTCTTTGGAGGGAGGTGTTCCATGCAAAATAGATAAGAATCTAATCTTAGATTCTTCCATACTAAGGTATTTTAGCATCTAGTCTATATGCATGGATTGAGACAGTTTAAGCAACCTTCTAAATCCATCTCTATAGATCTTTATATCCAATATATAGGTTGCTTTTCCCTTTTTTTATGGAGAAATTCTTAGACAACAAAAAATATACTGATTAAAATAAAGATATATATATATATATATATATATATATATATATATATATATATATATATATATATATATATTAGAAAAACGACACTATTCTCACTAACCTTTTGTAAACATAAAGCTTATCCATATTTTTTATGAAATCAAATATGTTGATTATACCATAGAAATTGGATATTCCTACTCCTTAAAGCTTGCATGGTATATTTGTATTGTCTTTCATGTTAATCTTTCTGTTGAAGACTCACTTAGATCCATTATGTATCATCCCTTCAAGTAGATCAATCAAGTTCCAAACTTGGTTAGTATATGAAGTCCACAACTTCAAGTTATTTCTTGGAATAAATATCATATATTACTTTCAAGTAATTGTTAGGCTCATTAATTATAAGCAACATGTCATTCATAATTTTCATGAGAGATCCTTATCTCATTTCATGACATGTCCTAGTAGGCTAGGTTCCCATTTAATTTATCCAACCTTGAGTGACTCAACAAATCAAAATAAATTAAATTAGATAGATAACATAGTTTATCAATCACATCTCTATGCGACTCTTAGATCAGTTAGATAACAACTCTTTATTTAAACATGTCATATTTGTTTTGTCTAACTCATGCTTCTAACCTCATATGATCATGAGTGACTGGTCCAAATTATATAGGTTAGTTAAGTAGAACCCAATTTTATAGCATTAAACATATTCAATTAATGGTAATCTTGAGTGACTCAACAAATTATCCATTAAAAGAATTATGGTTTTATGCATATAAAATTGAAAGACAACTATTCATATTCTCAACATTTACTTAATATATTAATGAGAGATTTATTATCAATTAATTAGATCTCATATATAACATGACATAACCGATATACATTTCATACATAACAATTTATATATAAACATACACTCCTAGCATGCTATTGTAATTGAATGATATGGACATATATAAGCTAATTCCCTCGAGCCATTGAAGGGAATTAGATGATCAAATTCTAGGTAGCTGTAGCAAGTCTTTATAAGTCCATTGCAAGCACTTTGGTTGTAGCCTTCATCGCCATTTATTTCTTTGTCTTGGATTACATAATAATTTCCTATATAAATTTCTATATTTTTAAATTACATAACATTTACATAATTAATTAAGAAATCTCGAGTTATATTCGAAGGGGAATTAAATGAGAAAAGAATTACAATCAAGAATAAAAAACAGAGATAAGACAAAACTCGTAGGCCTTATTTAATAAAATTACAACCATTCAACCATCAAATAAAAGCACAATTAAACAATCACATTGGTTTTTAATATCCATAACCATCCATCATGATAAATACATTGCATGCTTCAATTCTAATTATTAGCTTTATGTGCTACTATAAAATAATATTCAATCAAATCTAATTTAATAATTTCCCAATAAAAACAAATTTTTTTTAACATAAATTCCATGAAAATTAGTTTTCAAAATTTAATAAGAAAATTAATCACATTAAAATTCCTATTACTATCCAAACTATTTTAGGATTAATTAAATAAAATTTTCCAAATAAAACAAAACTCATTATTTTAGACAAATTATTTTTCTAAATATTATTTACTTAAATAAATCCTCATCCCATTAGCATATCATAGGACTTAAAAAATTGAATTAAATACTTTAATTCATTCCTAATCCTATTAGGAAAATAAATTATTTAATTAAAATAATTTAAGGTATAAAATCCAAATTTTATTTAATTAAAAATAATTTTTAATTAAATCATAATTATATTAGGAAAATTAATTCAATAATTAATTTAATTTAGGTTTCAATTAAAATAAAATCAAAATTTTATTTATGGGGTTAAAAAGGCATAAATAGAAGGGTAAAATGGTGTTTTACATTAAAATAAACCATATATCATAACATTAAAGGGGAGAGGTAAAGGGGTAAAATACCCTGAAACCCTAAATCCATCTCTTTCTCACCTTCTTCTATTATGTGCAGCTAGTAGGGCACCTTGCCCTTACTGCTAATGGGTTTTTCAGCGGTAGCCAAAGCTGACGCTAAACCCAACAATAACGACCAAGGTTGTCTCCGCCTACAACCACGCGAGGTGCAGCCCTCGCTGGCTGCATCTACAACAACGCCAGTCTGCTGCCTTGCGCAACCATGGTGGTTGGCGCTGCAAGCAACAGCGGTGCACTAGGGTGCTGATAGCAGCGACAACGTCTAGTACGCCTAGCTTTGCCATCCACGACAACAATGCTGGACATTTTTCTAGCCAACCCTTGGCCAGATTCCAGCAAGATCTGGAAATCCCATCCAAATTAGACCAAAACAGTAATCGAGTGATTAATTTTTTTAAAAAAATCTAATTTCAAAAATCATGAGAAAAAAATTGACCTTTTTGGAAAAAAAAAAATTTATTTAGCACATAAAATTAATTCCTAATTAATACCAATAACAATTAAAACATGTAATCAAACAACGCTAATTGTTCTAATGAACGCTCTGATATCATTGTTGGGTTTTTTGAATATCATACATGTAGCAAAAACTATAGAGAAAAATTATTCGGGAGTCCCTAGGATCCCGTTAGATAGATCTAGAGTGGTTTAGGAATTTATTATATGAATATCTGATCTTCTTCAGCTTTGAATAATTTTTTAAAGGTTGAGTTGTCGCAACCACAAGTCGTCTAATTGTCTTTACTCCAACGGTAATCTACACAAACCACTTGTGAGAAATCTCCTAAATCCCTATTTAGGAGAGAGAGATTGCTATGCTTAGAGTGTTAACTCTAATTTTGTGTTTATGTATTTTTATTTTTTTTGTCTAAAAGACAACCACTCCTCTTTTTTTCACTTACAAAATAATAGGCATAGCCTTATATTTATAGGGAATTCTAAAAACCCTATAAATGACAAAATATCTATTTTCCCCTTTAAATAATATCCATATATTATTTAAGGATATATAATTTTAGAAATTTAACCAATCAAGTCCTTACTTGATTTTTCTAGATCTTGAAATATAATCTCTGTATTAATTATATGTTAATCCTTAATTTCTAAAATATATTTTAATCAAGTCATATTTAATTAAATCAACTCAGTTTAATTTCTTATTAATGGTTCTTAATGTGTGTGACCTATTAAGTTCCTAATATATTGGTCCAAATATAAAATATAATTCTAACTAAATATAATTAAATAAATTAAATAATTTAATTTATTATATCAATTCATTAATTGATTAATTTATATTTGAAGATTAGATGCATTATCTAGCGACGTGTCATGATCCTCAAAATATTAGAAAAAGCATTAGTGGTTTGACTTAACCTTTTAGTGACTGGTTTCTCAATGTAATTAATATATTTTCATCAATAATGTTTTGATTTAACATTAAAGTATGCAGTATGTCTGTCATGTTAAATCATGTTTATTCTTTACATAATAATCATTTATCATTTGAATAAGATTTGAAACTCTTTTCAAATCTCATTCCACCTTGGTCGAGGATTTATCAGTCAATACTATTTGAGAATAGATGGAAAATTTTTTCTAATTCACTTAGGGTGATGAATCCTCTTTTGATCACTCAAGTACCTTCATATAGTTTATGTTACACCCAATATCTTTCTTTTTGTTACCTTGATTAAGATAATATGTAACAGTATCAAAGTATAATATTCTCTATATAAGTTGACATAGTGATCTGAAGTCTAAGGATCACTTACACAACCGTCACGTGATCTTTTTCATAAACATATGTGATCTGTCCATATGAAATTCTCATGCGGGTTAATTCAGTACATGTACATGTTTTATAACAAGCACCTACATATTAGTTCTAGGTATCCCTTATACCTTAACTTATGAGAACAACTGCTTCATTTCATAAAGAAAAAAAACATAATATGTACCAATCTCAATGATTTTAATGAATGTCTAGTATGTAAGAGAGCATCGACCAAGAACATTTTAAAACCGCAATGCTTTGATGCAATAAGAATTCCATAATTATAACAACTTTATAATTTTATTTACAAAATATTTTTATCCTATGAACTTTATCTTTACTCTAGATTTATTAATCTAATATTATATGAATATTAAAAATAAATTAAACTTTTATTAATAATAAATATGTATTTACATGAATATAATAATACTATATGTAATCAACCGATGGACTATCATGAATATTAAATTAACATTTACTAGGAAACTAACATTTACTAGGAAATTAACAAGTTCCAAATACGAAAACTAACATTTACTAGGAAATTAATTTCATCTGAACACAAGTCTCAGAAAGTATGTTTAATTGGCAGAGTTCTTCTGATGCACTTCATGCCGAGTTTTGAGTGGTGATGAAAAAGAATTAACACGATCAATGGAGCTGTTTTGATTTCTTAATTAGCAGCCAAGTTAACGTGATACTATCAAGAAACAGACTATAACAAAACTAATTTTTTTGGACAAATAAAAGTTTCTGTAAGCATAAATAATCTCTTAATCACCTTTTCGCATATAAACCTAATTTACGTTCCACGCCCACGAGCATTTTATAGCATTACAACTAAAGAAAATCTGGGACATAGAGCGGGTAACATAGCCAACTTTATTAATAGAGTCTTAGAGGAAAAAAAAAAGAGTAAATATGAGGCCAAAGTGAAGAGTACCCTTGACATAACGAAGTAGAGGAACTCATTTGCAATCTAAGAGCTGAGCCCAAGCAAGAATGTCACGGGCATACTTGGTTTGACTGAGAAATTAAAAGATTGTTTGAAGCTGAGGTGACATCAAGACCAGGGAAATAGCTGATAGAGGCCAAATCCTTGGTGGCAAACTCAATATGGAGTTGATGAACAAAAGCAGTAAGAAGAGTGTGGTCACTGCCAATAATAATAATATCGTCCACGTAGAGGAGAAGATAAATCAGATATTGTTGGCAATAAAGAACAAAAATGGAGGTTTCAACATGGCTGCAAGAGAACCTAAGCTTAAGTAAAAAGAAACTGAAGCACTGGAACCAGGCACAAGAAGTCTGTTTCAAACCAAAGAGAGCTTTCTTAAGCTTGCATACACGTCTAGGAAAGTGAGAATCAACATAACCTTGGGGTTGCTACATGTAGACATGTTCCTGCAAAACACAAAAGGTATTTTGAAAATCAAGTTGGTGGAGAGACCAACCATAAATAACTGTAAGAGAAAGAACAACACAAACAGTGGTCGCCTAGACCACTGGGCTGAAAGTGTCAGTGTAATCATAGAAACTAGTGGGATTTATCAACTTCATCCACAGTATGTCCAATGCCCAGCAGTTGGTCACATAGAGATTTGAAATCTCAGGGAAATTCAGCAACGGACCAAGACCCTTTCTTCATCAGCTGCAACTCATTTTTAAGACAAATCTCATGAGTCTTCGATCCGTGACTGAAGACATGCTCAAGAGCGAGCCAAACATCACGGGAGGTAGGGTGACCTACAGTGACAGCCATGGCTTCTTCAGAGAGGAAAAACAAAAGGAGACTCAAGATTTGTTGCTTTTTAGCTTTCCATTCCAGAAATTTGAGATTTGTTGATGACGAATGTTATAACCTAGTTTCGATTCATTTGTTTTTAATTTAATTTGAAGGGGTTAAAATTTGAAATTAAAAGATTAGGGGCTTGAATGAAAAATGTCAAAACTTCAGTGACCAAACTGAAAGATGGTGCCCAAAACGACGCCGTTTCCACATGCACTGTTACTTCTTCTTCTTTCTCTGGAAACAGGGGAAGCCACCTGCAAAAGGAAAAAAGCATCGGTCTGCCACGACCCCATCAACGCAACCAGACCAGAACGTAGACCAAATTCAGAGCACCTAACCGCTTTGGAGCCGACTTTCCTCCACCGCCACGAGGTTGCCAGCAGACCGAGGAAACCGCCACCAACAGTCTAGCGATGAAAGGACTGTTGGTGTCCCAATCCAACCAAAACACAAAGTCCCAGACCTTATCATTATCCTGGGAAGATAAGGAGCAAATCTCACGCAAGAAAGCCTATAAAAGGCAGAGGCAGAACCGAAGACAGAGGGGGGGAGACAAAAAAAAACAGAGAGAAAAGAAGAGCAGCTCGAGAGGAACAAGGGACTTTAACTTCCGCTCACCTAGTTAATCCCATCATCCAAACAAAAACACAGAAACGGAGAAGAAGGGACCGAGAGAAAGAAAACAAAAGGAGAGTCTGGGGAAGCATCGTCCAGCCGGTGTGTCATCGCCTGCGGCTCCGTCTCCAGCACAGGTAAGTCTTCTTCCTTCTCCCGCTCAATATGAATTCACCTGGGACTGTTCCCTTTGAATTTTAATTAACCCCCTCCCCCCGTCCACGCACTCGTCACGGGTGCTTCTGGCTTGCAGCCAGGTTACTGATCTGAATCAGTAACCAGGCCGGGCTGGCTGTATCCGACTGAGCCCGTATAACTGGGCAAAATCCAACCCAGTAAATAATAAAAAAGAATGGGTTGAGTTTGAGCCTCAGGCCCAGCCAACCCAAATTGTCTTTGCTAAGGGTGTATTGGGCAAAACATACCCTTATGCTTTTTTCATGTATTTTATTTTATTTTTATTTTGATATCTGGCCAAACGAGCCTCTTTTGATATCAGAAAATTTCAGAAATATTTGAGAATCTTCGCTGATTTATTTGGGGGCTCCCTCATGCTTTGTTTTATTTTTTTTCTTTGCGTATTGTTTTTTTCCTACTATATGCTTAATCTACGGATCTTTATTGTTGAATACAAATATGTTGTGGAATGTTTTTTTTTATTATTATTCTTCTCTAAAAAGAGCAAATAATAACAAAGGGTAAACAAAAAGAAAAGGGCATAGAAAAATTATTTCTTCTTCATTAAAAATTCAAAAATTTTATGAACTTATTCACTTGCTCCAGAGTCAAGAATATCGTACTTTTTGGGTTTATACAATATTTACTAACACCAGAGTTGGAAATATTCCTAGGCAAATATCCACTGATGCCAGAGTCAGGAGCATTATATAAAAAAAAAAGAGGAGAACAAATTCTTAGCAACTTTAAACAAAATCAGCAATGCAACCTGCCTCTGGTAGGATGCTCAAGGGGTAATAGTATCTTTCCTTTCGTGTCATCAGTCCCATATAATAGAATTTCTGTTGACTAATTAAGGTTTCTAGTGACCATAATATTAGGTGACGACTCTTTAAACTAGATATTTTTTTTTCAAAAAATAAAATATCAAATTTTTTTTTCATATTAAAATTATTTTTTAAAGATCGATATGATATTCGGGTGTGACCATGAATATCCTTCAATGGTGATGGCAGGCTTTTGCAAAGAGCCATCAATATATTTCAAGTTTTTCTATACAATGGAATGGAGGACTGTTGGGCTTTAATTACTTTTTCTTACTGTATTTTCATTTATGTTGTTCAAAAACACTTTTTTTTCCTTCAATCATGCACAGTGTCTATGTCAATATAAATTTTAGGCAACTTACCATCCAATTCAAGTAAAGCAGGTGTTGATATGTTAATTTTATTCCATTGAAATGAAGTTGTTTAAGGTCTTTTAACAGCACTTTCTATCACAACTTATTTTAGAAATAAACATATTAAAAATTAAGACATAGCCTTTCTAATGACCAGTGTTCCATCAAATTTATAACAGTATTTACATCAACTAATTTTCCAATACATTTATTTCATCAATAGTCCTTTTCACATGCTAAATTTTTTTCCTAAACAACTCTAAATATAACTTGACTTTGGGCCTGGAAAACACAGGGACTGCTTGCTAGTTGCTTGGATGACTTAAATCAAATATCAAAGAAGAATTTTTTTTTTTTCATTTTTACTTAAAATGGAGATGTACATATACATATATAGTAATGGATCAATAATATTGATATTACAATCAAGCTATTGCTCCTATACTTAAGCTACTGATCCTATAATTAAGTTATCGTATCTTATGTATTGGTACTAGGAAAGACAAAAATCACCACGGAAGGAAAGAATCACACATAGAAGGAAAAAATCATAATATTCCAATAATCCCCCTCAAGTTAGTGCATAGATATTACACATGCCCAACTTGTCCAAGAACTTTGAGAACACTTGATTTGAAACTGCTTTGGTGAGGATATTAGCCAATTGATCCTCAGATCGAATTTTAAGCAACTTCACAATTTTATCATCCAACTTTTCTTTAATGAAGAATTTGTCTACCTCCACATGCTTTGTACGATCATGTTGAACTGAATTATGGGTAAATCACATGTTACTTTATTATCACAATATAATCGAATTGGTCGCTTAGGAGGATAGCCCAAATCGCTTAAGAGAAGTCTTAGTCATAATGCTTCACAAAATTCAAAAGACATACCTCTAAATTCAGCTTTTGCACTTGAGCATGCATTACATTTTATTTATTGCTTCTCCATGTAACAGATTGCTACCTATAAAGGTGAAATACCCTGAAATAGATCATCTGTCATTTATTGCCCAACCTAATCAACATCAGTATATGTATCTGCACTTTAACAATTTACATTTTGTGTGAATAATATTTATTTTCCAGGTGCGACCTTTAAATACTTCAAAATACGCATAACTACATTCATATGTTGCTATCTAGGATTATGTATGAACTGACTGATAATGCTTAGTGTATAGGTAAGGTCTAGCGTCGTGTGTGCTAAGTACATCAATCTTCCTACAAGTCTTTGGTACCTTTTTTCATCAACCGGTATCTGATTAGAACCAACACTTAATTTCAAACGTTCTTTCACTAGTGTATCAGCTGGTTGACATGCTAACATACTAATTTCTTGTAACAAATCCAAGGTATATTTCCTTTGAGAAAGAAAGATACCTTTTTTAGATCTAGACATTTTGATTCCGAGAAAATATTTCAAGGAACCAAGATCTTTCATTTCAAATTCTCTGGACAAGTAACTCTGTAAATTCTTCATTTCCTCAGGATCATTTCATGTAACCACCATGTCATTTACATATACAATTAGTGTCGTGATCTTATCATGCTTTCTCTTCAGGAATAAATTGTGATCTGAATTGCTTTGATGGTAGCCAAAGGCTCTTATAGATTTTGTGAACTTTCCAAACCATGCTCCTGGAGATTGTTTCAATCCATACAATGATTTCTTTAATCTAGCTATGTATTTCTAGTATCATGCATCTTGGTGGGAGATTTATGGAGACTTCTTTGAACAACTCGTCATGTAGGAATGCGTTCTTCATATCAAACTACTATAATGGCCAATCCAAGTTCATAGCTAAGGATAACAAGATCTGGACTGTGTTGATTTTAGCTACAAGTGCAAATGGATCACTTAGCAAAGGATAACAAGAATGGCTAATCCAAGTTCATAGTTAATACCTCTGGTGTGACGTTATGGTAGTGTTTTAACTGGCTCAGTTATAGAAGCATCTTTAGCAAACGATTGGTTTGGTACATCACTTTCATTCTTTTCTTAATAGATCAGCTCAGTTTGTATATCATCATCACTAGCTTCTAAATTTATACCATTTACATCCACGATCCCCACATCTTGGTTACCAGTTTGTGAGTTATTATCATCACTAGTATCTCTGTATGGATCCAAATTCATACTTGTATCCAGTGTACTCATATCCTAGTCATTAGGCGGAACTTCTGTAGAAATGTGAACATTATAGTCTAGAGTCTGAACTTCTTTTCGGTACTCCCTTTGAAGTTCAGACTTAGAAAAATATATTGAGTCTTCATGAAAAACTAAAGGATGGTAGCATCGGTACCCCTTTTGATGAGTAGCGTTCACAATAAAAACACATCTTAATGCCCGAGGTTGCAACTTGTTGTGTTGGTGCTTGTATAGGTGGATAAATACCACATATCCAAACACATAAGGAGGTAAGTTTGGGGTGGCTAGAGACATAACACCTTGCACGAGGGCTTGGGATGATGTTTTGAAAGCAATAGTGCTAAAGGGTACCCGATTGATTAAATAAGTTGCAAATGTAAGAGCTTCTCCCCAATAGGACAAGGATATATGAACTTCTATCAATGAAGCATGAACAACCTCCAACAAGTGGTGATTTTTTTTGATCAAGTACCCCATTCTATTAGGGTGTATTAGGACAAATAGTTTGATGGATGATTCCATAGATTCTCAAGTACTACTGAAATCTCCGTCATTATCATTGTGAAGAACCTGAATTTGTGCATTATATTGAGTACACATCATTCTATAAAATTGTTGAAATAACATATTCACTTCACCTTTGGACTTCATCAAACACACCCACGTTACCCTTGTACAATCATCAATAAAAGTAACAAACCAACGAAATCCACTTAATGTAGGTACATTGGATGGACCCCAAACATCTGAATGTATGACTATAAAAGGAACTAAGCTTCTATTCGAGCTTAATGGAAATGAAACACGATGGCTCTTTGCAAGTTCACAAACATCACACTTAAAACTTGAAATATCATATTTTGCAAATAAGTTAGGAAATAATTTTTGCAAGTAACCAAAAGAGACATGTCCCAATCATTGGTGCCATAACCAGATGTCAGATATCTTCTTCTCCCTCTAAGAACCATCTACTGCCAAAGCTTGACACAACTTATTTAAACTATTTGACATCAAGTTAAGATAGTATAACATCCCTCGCTTAATACCACAACCAATCATCTACCTTGTTTGGATGTCCTTAAACACACAAGAGTCAGGCTAAAAAATGACAATACAAAATAAGGTCGTAGTTATTTGGGAGACTGACAACATATTGTATTTTAAAGATGGAACAACTAAGACAAAATCTAAACTCAAAGTATCAATAAGGGGCAAATGATCTTTCCCCATTAACAGGGTTTGAAGTGCCATTGATAGTGGAAACAAATTTTTGTGAAGATGATTTGATTAATGAGACTTGATTAAAATCAAATGTCATGTGGTCAGATGCACCAAAATCAATTATACATGCAATATTATAAACGAATGTAGAAATATTTAAAACTTATCACTGTCATTTAAGTCCTTCCCAGCAATGTCATCCTCTTCATGTGTTTCAACAACTGCAGTAGTGGAAGAGGACATCTTGGAATTCTTCTTTCGTGGATCGTGGCCATGATCCCACCAGTTTGGATACCCCCCACTAGTTCAAAGCATTTGCTTTTGGTATGACCAGTTTGATCACAATGACTACATTTGTATGCAGATTTGTCGGCACCATTCTTCTGATGGTTGGACCTTGTTTTCTCCTGTTGATATTTGAAAGACCAGTTTTGGATCACCATGGCTGAAGCTTCAAAGTTTTTAGGTTCTTCGTTCATCATTGTACGTCGAATGGACTCATGGCAGATCAATACATAACATTCTTCTAGTTCAAAGAATTGGTTCCTTCCTCAAAATTTCACTATGGATTTGTTTGAAATCATCATCTAATCCAGCAAGAAAGATATGCACCCTCTGCCACTGGACTAGTTTTTCGATAAGATTCAATATTTTTCTCACTCTCCATGATCACCTTATCACGATGATCCAACTCGATAAAAATTTCGGTCAATTCTCCATACACACAGAAAGTGCTCTGCCCCTTTGTTTGGCAGAGAAATCCTTTTTATTTAAGGCAAAAACTTGTAACTCATCTGTTTCATCATAAAAGACTTTAGAGAGAGCTTTCCAAATATCACGAGTAGTGAGTAAGCGAAGATATTGCTTCATAATTTCTGGGGACATAGACATCAACAACCATCTCTTAACTTTTTGATTATTTGCATACCACCTTTCATATCTCATCTTTTTCTATAGGTGCCTGTGAATTCCCACGAATGAAGGAGAGTTTCTCCTTCTCAACAATATGCATTTCAATGATTAGACCACATGTCATAGTTTGTCTGTAACAACCCCGATTTTTTTTTTAAACATCATTGTTTTTTTTATACAAGTTCCACCAAAATTTCTACCAAAATTTTGACAGAGTCTCCTGTATATGGGGAGGTCCCAAGTTATTGACAAATTCATATTACACTTTCAATTTCATTTCATAATCCGATCCAATCATCCTGGATCTCAACTTAACTCATCATCACCAGCACAACACATCTTATTCAATAACATTATACAGTTCAAGTTCACAAAATAACAATGCATAATTCAATTGTTACATCATATAAACTATATCTTGCATAATAACATCATATAATGTTATTCAAGTGAAGGATTCAATTTCAACTATAAACATGCATGGTAAATAGGTACTTAGAATTACAAACATTAGATTAAAATCATACATCCAAATTTACAGGTTAATACTACATTTCAAGTTTTAGGAGATAAGTCTCTTAATTTACAAATCATTACATGGTCGAAAGTAAAAGGTAATTAAACTAAGATCACTCTTGACGAGACCCTGATGAACCTGAAAATAAAAAAAACATGTACATATAAATATAAATAGGTAGTAACAAACAATAACAATGACAGGTAATAATTCCTATGGAATTTCTTTGGATACATAAAATTAGGTATAAACCTCTTTTACAACATACATTTTCCATCTATTACCAACATCCTATCCCATTTGCCGAGAACCAATTTCATCTTGGAAATCTCAATACAACTCAATAGTTTCGAACACCATCTTCTTATGAATCAATTCTCACTTGATACCAAGATATTCCTCTCTTGGTATCATTAGCTTATCTCATTCTTTCAAAATAACTAATCAATATTTTCTTTTTCATTTTCTGAAAGGTAATTGCTGATACTATTGAATCTCATTAGTATCATTAGTCTCCCAATATCGGGTTAAACTAATCAATTCCATTTAAGTGCCGATATCAATACAACCAACTGATATCATTAACTATTTCTACCCCAAAATAGTTAATCAATTCTTATTCATATTTAGTTTACCATCAAAGTTGCCAATGTCAAGAACCCTTGCCATCATTAGCCTCATTACCTGGAGTAGCTAATCACACTAGAAATGGTTGCCGACACCAATGTGACCCATTGATATCATTAACTATTCACGACCTGGAATAGTTAATCAACTTATCTTTTTCCCTTAACCAGGAGTAACCATGCCGATGTTAGAAATCTTTACTAATATCATTAGTCACCCAATTACTCGGGATCGACTAATCAATTTAAGAAATATCGGCGCCAATGGAACCCCATCGATACCATTAGCTATCCAAACCCGGATAGCTAATCAATGTCATCTGAAATGCCGGTACTAATGGAACCTCATCGATACCATTAGCTATCCAAATCTGGATAGCTAATTAATGTCATCTGAAATGTCGGTACCAATGGAACCCCATCGATATCATTAGCTATCCAAACTCAAATAGCTAATCAATGTCTTCTCAACCTTCCATTTGTATCGATTCCCTTTCATTCTTCTTATTAACATCATATACATTATAACCACAGTTGCCAAGTATCATTCATGCATAACCTTAATTACCAACACTATAGTCACTAAGCATCATTCACATAACCTTGGTCACCCTCATTGCAATGCCAAGTATCAATTTTGCCCTTAGCCACCCTCATCATAGTGTTAATTATCATCGTAACGTATCCTTAGCCGCCAATACTACATTGAACAATTATCTATCATTTCTTCTCCAATCTCCTAGTCATTGTGTATACATAATCCATACCGAGGTATGTAAAATAATCACATCTATTCCAAAGTTATCATGGCTAATTCACTACCTATCAATGTATGCAAGGTAATCATATTCATTCTAATAATAACATAATTAATTTGATACATAACAATGCACACAAGGTACTCATGTTCGTTCAAACATTATCCCAGCTATCTTGATCCATACCATTGTACGCAAGGTACACATATTCATTCAAACATTATCATAACTAATTGATCTACACTGTTGTACACAAGGTACTCTTGTTCATTCCAATATTTATCGAAGTAATAAAACAATACATTCTGAAATTTATTAATGAGTTTACACAAATTAAAAAGACAAGGTGCGATACACCTACCTGTTTCCCCAACCAATCGAGTCCCTTCAACTCCTGATGACCCTGCTCCAAGCATCTCTTTTGTTTTA
The DNA here is from genome assembly GCA_007827005.2 of Populus simonii. Classification (NCBI taxonomy): domain Eukaryota; kingdom Viridiplantae; phylum Streptophyta; class Magnoliopsida; order Malpighiales; family Salicaceae; genus Populus; species Populus simonii. The sequence continues at coordinate 12,625,426 of CM017467.2, forward strand.
GAATCAAGAGATACAATTAGTAACCTCTTTTAATTTTATCACAATGTGTGTTCTCATGCTATTGAAATCTCATTCACATGAATTCATCACCATGTTTTAATTTCATTTTCCGATTATTTCTTTCAACTACCTCATTACACTTTCTAGATCAGTTTCACTCGAGAACATTGTTTACCATTTAATTCGTACGTAAAGTTACAGAATTCAGTTTTAAGTGTGGTTTGGCTCCTTGGAAAGGTAAGACACGATTCTACAACTCTACTAAATGATCGGAAGACCAATTTTGCCCTTAACACCCCTGAAATTATTTGTTAAAATACTCAACACAATCTGTCAAGTACAATACAGTTCGACCCTTCTTTCATTTTCAGTCCATATCTAGAATTCTATAACTCAAAATTACGCGAGGTCAGTTTTTTAAAAAAGATAACATCTATACCTCCAACCTTTGTGAAGAACCCAATCTGGAATTTTATCATTTTGGTTCCCTAACCACAGCTGAAAGGTGAGTGATAAAACTGTTAAGTCCCAATACATAGATTGGATAACCAATCTCTCCCTTTTCCTACTATCAATAATATGGCCAAACATGCTAAGGAAAGACACTAAGGATTTTCTTCAATTTAAATCATAATTAGCATGCTTTTGATGGTTAAACACAAATCAAGCCACCACATTTTCCATTCATTACATTTTTGCTAACCTAATTTAAACAAATTGATCAGGATCCAACGGTGGACAAAGGCGGAAACTGCCAGTGACCATGACTGACTTGTAGGCAGGTTTTCCTTGAAATGTTGCAAGGGTTATATCGCTCACACCAAACTAGAAAATATAGATCCCAGCAGTCAGATGTTAGCGAGTAGTAAGAAGCATAATATATCCAAAAACCAGACCAATCCAATGGTGAAATTCAGAGATGGTCGTTGAATGCGCTCAAGGTACGCTCGCTCTCTCTCTCTCTCTCTCTCCTTTTTTTTTTCTTTCGTTCGACCCTTCTAGTTAATTTCTGCACAATTTTTTTATTTATATAGCAAATCTATCTATATTTACTAAAACACTTTTATATCAAGTTTGGGTACCTTTTCATTCAACAAATGCCTTTTCTTGGACTGCTTTTAAAATACCATGCAAAAAATCTCTCTCTAAAATTTCAAATAATTCATAATTCCATTATTTTATTTTAACTAGCTCATCCCATTTTTGGTTCTGAATTATCAATAATTTTATTAATATCATACTTGTATATTGTTATGCTACGATAAAAAAAACATTTCGGTTCTGGTTGCTCAAACAATATTCTTTGTTATGGATACAATTCCAAGCTATATAATATCTTACTTAAAGAGGATTGGATTCACGCAAATGGTTGTATTCCCTCAACTCTGTGTCAGATATTGTTGCTTTAGAATGGAAGTAAGTTTGAGATTGCACATGTAGACAATAAGCCATTTGTAACATGCGTAAACCATTTAGAAGCATAATTTTATACAAGAAAATAGAGTACAATTAGAATTGCTATCATTAGTAAGGATTGAAGAAATAGAGAATGAGATTTGTGAAATCCTGACAAGGCCTTTACTATTTGAAGAGCTTGGAAGAAAGAGGAAGATCTCTCCCAACGAGTAAAACAACAATAGGAAACAATTTTGGAAAAGTGGCAGTCCGTTAAAAAGATGAGCAAACAAATATGCGAATGAAAGTATTTAAAAAAAAATCAATCAGAATAAAAATTTAAAAATTCAAATTCATTTTGAAAATAGTATCCATCATTACTCTATCGTTCATACATGTGTAACAGAGACTGTTAAGATATATTTGATGTAAAATTCAAAATTTGATTCTCACGTACCTATTAATTAAGAATACCCATTAGTTTACATTAACTAATTGACAAATTTTTTTTTGGGATAAGTATTATACTATAAAAATATACAAGAAATAAATAAATAAATATTATATGGTAAGAGTAAACTTAGAAGATAAAGATTATTGTTACATATAAAATAAGAAACGTGCATACAGAAAGCAGGTGTAACAAGCCATTTAATTAAAAGATAGCAACAACTCTTATGAATGTGAGATCATGGAAAGAACCCTGTAAGATAGGAGGTTATTAGCAGTTGACAGATAATTAATAAAAACATCATATAATTGACTATATAAGACAGATTGCAAGGAGGATTCAGGAAATGAACAATTAATAACTCAAACTCAAATCACTGCATTTTAATTTTATCAAGTTCTCAAAACCTTTAAAACCTTAAACCAATAGACAATAGTCTATAAACGATAACTCTATAGACAATAGAACAATAGTTGATAACTCTGTAGGTACAATAGTTCTGTAGACGATAGACCAATAATTGATAACTCTGTAGATAATAGTCAAGTAGGTAAGCTTGTAATTTTAACTCTATAAACTAAAAATACCGAAAAAAAATATTTCATTATTCAGGAATTTCAATTTATGAATTTAATCAAAATATAAATCATTCTATAATTATAAGTATTCCTTTTCTAAATTAGTGAGTTACTTTACATTAAGTTGTTTTAATTATTTAATTATTTCTGTTCATGTGAAAATGAATTTTAATTATATTAATATTCATTTAACTTTATAATATAAATTTAAAATTATATAAATAGATCTAAGAATAAATTCAAAATTCAAACCAATTAATTTAAAACTCCAACTCCAATATTAAGTTGAAAAGTCATGACAAACACAAAAAAAACCTACTTCAAAGAGGGTCTTGGGCTATAAAACAAAAAATGGCCTTCCCCTAATTCCGAAATCCCCACCCCTCCCCAATTTCTGTCATCGAATTCGCACTCATGCAAATTGTTTTCCCTTTCTAACAATTTGGAAATGTGTAACAATAAACATATCTCATTGATACATGTATGTTCCTGTCTTTAACTCTTCTCCTCTAGAATTATAGGCACCTCAAGATCCTCACTGCCCCTTTGAATTATCAACAGTACTCTATCTCCCACATTATAATCATCCAGCACTTTGTCTAATCCTGCTTTGTTTTTAACCTGTTGAAGAAAGCATAAAAGTTCAGTGGACCTTTTCCATATCAAAGCCTAAGCATTAACTGCCCATCAACACAAAGTATTTTATTCCATTTCTTTCATAAATGGCACCCATTTTATGTTTGACAAACTCTCATTTTCCCAGCTGCTAAGGTTTGCGATGAGAACCCTTGGCTACACTGTGTACAATGTCCCCAATTTGTAATCCATAAAAAATGAGATAATCATGCAGCAAGAGATAGCTCACAGTTTTGTTGTCCACGCCAACAATAATGTCCCCAAGTACAATGTTTCCAGCAAAACCTCTTGTGGTAGGTACCAATCCAGCCTTAGCTGCAAGACTATTTCCAGGAACCTACCAAAGCATAAAGTAAATCAGGAAAACTGAAATTATAAGAAAAATGTTAATATACATAAGGATCATGTGTGCAAAGAGAATTTACTAATTAATGGAAGCATGAACACCAAATTCCAAAACAATACCTGCAAGATAAGAGCTCCATTTCGAACATTAAGTTGATTTGCTATTAGATCAGGAGCAATATCAACATTCAAACCAGCTCGAACAACCTAAAAAAGTTAAGAAATAATATATGGATTACAATAAAGTAGCAGCCATTTTTGGGACATTAGCAGGTGATGGTCAAACAAAATCCAGATGCTGAGGCATGAAAAATGTTAATCTGGATCCTTCCCAAACAATGCTTACATAGAACAAACAAGACTGCAATATCACATTGAATAGATCTAACAACAAAATAAAAAATATCATTATGCTCCATGCTTACATGCTCCAAGGGAAAAATATGCTTGAAAAGCAACTAGAACGGCCAAGAGCAAGGAAGGCTTGGCTTATTTCTCCATTGCAACCTAGAGTGGATGAATTGGCAGGGACCTCATTTGCAGAATGGTGGGAGAGCCTACAGCAGTGCATTAAGGACAGGAAGATGGCGAAAGACGTGATGGAGCTACCTTGCCTTCTATGTTGGTCATGGAAAGCCAAAAATGACCTGAGCTTTAATGACTAAGTATTGTCATCTAGCCAAATACTAGGAATTATAGTAGCAGGAGTATGATGACATTCTACTCGAGGAAAATGAGAAAGCATGTTTGAGACCAAAATCTGAACTGCAACAGAGAACTAGTGTGGAAAGCTCCCATGAATGCAGCGGTTATGATCAACTTTGATGGAGCAATTAACAAAGAACAGGGGAGGTATAGGAATTGTCTCATGATTCAGCAGGTAACAGGGTTACAGTAAGGTGCGTGAAGGGGAGCTACAGATCCTCCAACATCAAAGCCTTGGCACTTGGAGAGGCTGTTGGGTATGCTGTGAATAGTCTTTAGAAAAGTGGAATTTGAAGGGAATGCTAAGAGTGTGATTGATAATCTAAATTTTGAGGCCATGGGTAGAAAGGAAATCCATATGGCTCTTCGTGATGCTGCTTAATTAGCTAAAGTGTTCCAATGTTGTAAATATCAATTTGTTTATTCAGAGCATGTAAAGGGGCTGCACTTTAAAGAGCCCCAATTGATCATGCTATCAGTGGGAATGAATCTTGTCTCAGATGTTGGCTTCAGTGTTAGAAGCCAAACTTCCAACTCTTCTTGATCTTGAATGAAGTATCTCTCTTCAACCTAAAAAAGAAAAAAGAAAAAGAAGAATCTACCAGTAAACAACTTACTTTACTAAATTGGATTAACTGCAGTGCAATCTTGAGCACTGTTGAAGATGGGATGGCAAACCCTACACCAGCTGAGGTCCCTGCATAACAAAACCAGCAATGAAAACCAAGTAGAAAGTTCAAAAGGTTATCATAAGCATATCCTTCTTTGAGTTACCTCTACAACTACTTCAGTCATGTCTTCCAACAGAAACTTATATACAATCATGCCTACATAAGTGAAATGCACTGACCAAAATTGTGCAATCAATTTTCAGAATTTACCATTTCTCTTCAACTTATGTGACTGAGAAGAGTTGTGGCAAAGAGAATTGTGCTACTTAATCATTGAATAAAGCTATTCCCAAAAAACAAAAAATCATTGAATAAAAGATATAATGGAAGGTACCTGTCCGAGTAAATATTGCTGTATTAATGCCAATTAGATTTCCTTTAGAATCCAACAGTGGACCTCCGCTGTCACATTAACTTACAAATGTAAAGCAACAGCTAGAGCAGAAATGGTTATACATCACTGATGCATAGAAAATCTTTTTAATAAATAGTTTAAGATATCAAGGACAAGAAGGACATGGAACTTGGTGATGGAATAAAAACAATTCTTCAGAACTTGGAACATGAGGGCGAGGAAGCCTATATATTTTAAGTTTTTGTATTGCTATAATGCATGAAATTAAATTTTATAAACATTTCTAATTTATGCATTGGTCAAATATGTGCCTTAAAATTTGGCAGATAGATATTTTCCTGTTATGTGCTGACAAAATGCATACCATGACAACAAAGAATATCTCATGATGTATTGGGGGGTTCAAGTTGGATTGGTAGAGGTTATGAATTCCCAAAAGGATATTCCACCTTCTTAGAAGTACCATGGTTCATGAGCTTTAGTTAATATTTAGTGAATTATATTGAACCCCAGACTAACCTATTCCCAGGATTGATGGCTGCATCTGTTTGAATTCCACCACCAATTGTAACTCCAGCTTGACTGGAAATGTCTCGATTCAGTCCACTAATAACCCCAACAGTGAGAGTGTGATCAAAGCCAAATGGATTTCCAATTGCTAGACACTGCTGGCCAACTCTCAGAGAAGAAGATTGCCCCACCTTAATTGGCTTTAACAGATCTTCAGATGCTTCTACCTAGAATCACAAAGATATTGACAGAAATATTATAAACAAAACACCATACAAGAAGTATATCTACAAAATAAAAACTGCATCAGCCAGCTACTCTAAGCAGCACAATAACATAGAAACAAAACTATAATGCCTTGGATAGATAACTTGTCAAGTACATGCATTATGCACGGGAGACAATTGGACTAAATGACAGCTAAAACTGCCATAAAAAAGGCACAGAGTTCGTGCAGCATAGGAAAACTTAGTTAAGAGTGCAATTTTAAGAAAATAGAAGAACAGGCATGGGGCTATAAAATGTACCTTCAAGACAGCAAGGTCCTTTGTCCGGTCAGCACCAACCAACTTACCCTCAAAGTTCTTTTGTAACCTTTTGAAAACCATAGAAAATGAAAAACATTAGTGCAGTAATAATCATAAATTATTATCAAAATAATTCACTTGACTGCAGTTCAGTTTACCAGCATAGGCTAAGGTCACTGTAAATCTCACCCTTCTGATGCAAGAATATTAACTCGTGCAACAACTTGCCCAGGGCTTGGATTTCTTGAAAGGGCATTTCCTATCACTAGGCATTACAGGAAAAACAGATACAATTAAATTCAAATTTTACAGATCTCCAACAGTGTTAAAGGATTCATGCATCTAAATAATTCTAAATATTTATTGCTCAGCAGGCCAAATTATATACTACATGAAACTCATTTTTCATACTTCAAACAAGAAAGCCCTCAAAGTGGAGAACAACAAAGACATGCAGATGACTCTATTGATTTCCCAAGAAAAACCTCACTGCAGCATTTGGTTCAGTAACAAGGCTTGAAAAAGCATATTGATAAGGAAAAAGACACCAAGAAAAACAAAAAGTTATTCCACAAAAATCAGAACATATAAACTTTATTATGTAATCTCACTCAATAGACCAGATTCTGAACACAAATTCCATTTGTGTCTTCCACTGCAAACTTTTGATTTTCAATCTCTTGCTATAGGTCTTACCATGATAATTTGTCACAATGTGTCCCTGTTCATCCCAGACCACCCCAGAACCATTCCCTTCAGGTATCTGCAATCAGGCATAACATGAATTATGCAAGTTTGTATTGGCTTATAGGAATATTGCATGATAGATGAAATCAGCTCGCGTTTTAGTAGGCAGAAGACATCATGGCCACATCAGATTTTGCTTGTTTTAAAGAATGAAAAATGACAAGAATATGGTGCTGAAGTACCTCAACCATCCCAGTTACATTTAGTTGTGGGCGCAATGTTACGTCAAAAATGTTGACAACAGAGTAAGTGTTCTTTTCAAACAGTTGGACAATTCTTTCCTGCCAATAAGACATGATAGTAACCTATATTAGCATTAAGATATAAGAATGTGAAATGTAGCAATCAATGACTTGATGCCAAAACTAAGAACAAGCTGATACAGTTTAAAGTTGAACCTCGACAGGGAAGAGTGCACCCGAAGTAAAAACAGGAGGAGTTACTTGTTCAATTGTCACAGATGGATCTCCTAATGCTTGAGCTGGATATCAACAATTTATTCCAGGGTCAGAAGCAAAGCACTGAGAACCACAATCACTTTCCTCCAAGTATGAAGTAACAAATGACTAGTATGATGGAATAGAAGATTAATTATGATCTTGCACCAAATTACACAGATCCTGTATTTCTTAAACAACAAGAAATGCGTGCCATTGACTTTGAATTCAGCTAGAAACGAAGGATGAAATTCAACGTAACATGTATCCCGCATCGTGTATTGAGTGTGTGCCATGTCTATTAGAGCCACCAAATGACAATTTCACTATTAGCTAGGGATTATTGCATTTCTTCTCAACATGCTATAAAGAACAGGCAATTTAATCTACATAGAATATAATCCCATTTATGATGTCTAGATAAGTAGGGGTATATATACGTCTTTTTGAGATTTACAGAGAAGCCCACGTCCCTGTGTTTGTGGCTACTCCCTACTACCAAGGCACATTTTATCAGATAAAATCAACACTGCACAAGCTACATATACTTTCATTGACAAGTTAACGTCAGGATAATTAACTTCATCAAAAAAGAACTCGAAGGTCACTACGTGAATTAAATTTCAAGAAGCAAACAGTTTTGATCTGATTTAATTCCCTAATCTTTTTACCAAAAAAAGCTTCTTCAACAAATAAATACAATAATTTGTTTTTGTTTTGGAACAGAAATGAATCGGATTATAACTAAATAATATCAGTGCTAAAATTAGAAGACTTAATTGATGATGCCGACCTGATAAGTACCTTGAAGGAGGATGATAACCCAGAAACATGAAAAAACTAGCTAGTAACATCCTCCTTGTTGCAGTAGGACTACATTTGCATATTACTTGAAGCAAATTTTTGGTTCCAGAGGTTACACTCCTCCTATAAACACCATCAAACAAGCAACAAACCAAAAATTGAGCACTATAATTAATAATTTTATTGCAGTATAATAAAAACGTAAAAAAAATGAACATCCAAAACTAGAACTAAAACAAGGGCACAGAGAAAGGGACAAAAACACGAAAATTTGGCTATTTAATCATAAACCCAGTAAAAAAAAAAAAAACTTCGTAATTGGATAGAGAACCTGGAAATGGAGATGGGGTAGGAAGAAACAACGTCGTCATCAGAGGATAAAGAGATGGAGGAGGACAAGAGCTTCCGGCGACTCAAAAACAAAGAGTAGTTGTCGTGTCTTGGGACATCATTAATGTTGTTAATGATTATTCCACAACAGTTTTTTCGTAGTGACCAACAACGATTGCATGCTAACAACATTTGCTTTTAATTTCTATGTAATGTAATAAAAAAATAAAAAAAAAAGATAGTCAGAAAGCAAACTATTTCAGAGAAATCAAACAAATGGTTTTAGAGTAGTAGTGTGAGAGCAGAGGCGAGGCAAGCAGATAAGGGTTGAGCGGACACCAACACAATTATATTGTGGCTTTGGGTTAATTCTACAAGTACCTTTATTTTGTTTTTTTAAAAAAAAAAACAAAATCATTAGTCCCTGAAAAATTAAAAATATTTGAATAGTCCTTCAACCTAACCGGCATTGATTAACCCTAATTTAGTCGTTTTATTCAAAAAGTGCCTTCTTTTTCCTAAATCAAAACCTTTCATCTTACCTCCTTTGTTTCTTTATTCTATGTTTCAATAAAAGAAAGTAGCAACGAAATAACATGGAAAATTACCAAGGGTTAAAGTGATAAACAAAATGAAATATATAGGAATGTATTTTTAATTTAACCAATTACCTTCTAGTTCAACCGTCAATGTCCTCTTAATTATTATCAAGAAATTATGGATTCAATACTAGGAGTACTAAACTTGTTATCAAGCTTGTAAAATGCGAAGAAGCTTGATTCTAATAGGTCAAAGAACCAACCATACATATTGTGTACCTACATAATTTTGTCATAACTAGACTTATTAAATGATAGCTTTAAAGTTAGACTTGTTTAGGCTCAATAACTATCGACACAAAATGTATTTTACTTTGAACACATAGCTACCATTCATTAGGGTTTATAAATCTAAATGATTGCTATTTTGCCTATGACTTATAGTCTCCCACCTATTTTTCTCTACCTTTATCACCAGCAAGTGAACGTAGTTCATATATATAAATATACGTCTATGAACCACAAGGTAAGTACGCATATTTTTTTTATACTATGATGTTCCAACCTTAATCTTCTTTGCTATTTCTTGCAAACAACCATAAACACTCAAATACACAATACAAATCCTTTATGACAACATCTCTCCTATATCCTTATTGACTTTAGCATCAAATGGTTTATTGTACCACATAGAAGACTATTTTGCAAGCGATGGTGAATCACTAGTTGGACCCTTCTCCAACAATTCCAAAGCCTATCAATTAGCCATGCAAAAGGCCCAGTATTTCTTAAAGTTTTCTCTAGAATTCATCGGTGGTGTTATCTTTAAGAATTTAAACAAAAGTCAGTTCACTTCACTTTTTCTTACTATCTAGTTCTTTCCATAATAGAGAATCTAAAAACTTCAAGACATTGGAAGTTATAGACTTTCCTATATCAAATGCTCCATCAGTGTCTTTAGATCTCTAACAACTCACCGAGATAGTGAGAATTCCTACAAAAATCCTCTCAGCCACAATTTCCACAACATATGGCTCCTTGGTGGCTAGAGCATGCATTACATGTGCCAATGTGTGGGATTCGTCCATGTTAATTAGGCAACACATGAGGGGGCGTTTTGTGGATTAACAGTGGAATTTAGGGCAGCATTTGAATCATATCAGCAGCCTTCCATCCCTAGACAAATTTTTAAAATTGATTTATAACTTTTGGTTTGATGTCAATTACTTTTCTTTTTCTTTATTTCTCCCTCCACCTCAATTTTGATGTCAAACACTTTAAATTTTCAAAGCGGCCTTTTAATTTGTTTTTCCTTCAATTTTGGTTCATGTTCTTTAGATTACTGTTTTTTATTTTAAATAATTTATTAAATTGGATTTTTTTTTCAATTTCATTCCGCTTTAATTTTTTCATCTATTAAATTTGTTCCTCATTCTTTTGATTACTATTTTTTTTAGATAATTTTTAAAATTGAATCTCCTTTATATTTTATTCTCCTTCAATTTTTTTATCAGATTTTATCCTCATCATTTTGATTGATATTTTTTTTCTTTGAAAAATTTTTAAAATTGATATTTTTTTAATTTCATCCTTCAAGATTAATTTAGTAGGGAATTGAGCTTGTTGATTGAGTCTGAGTTTAGGATCTTACAGGTTGCAAGTTTAAAAGATTAACTCAGGTTTAGAAGAGTTTGCTTGTTTTTTTTTAAGCTCATATTTTTTTCAGTTTTACCCTTTAATATTTATTTAATTAAATATTGAACTTCATTATTTTTTTTATTTGCTTTCTATAGAACTTCTCACTGATTTAAAAAATGACCTAGGTTATCTCAGATCATTTTATTTGTCATTTTTTTGTTAAATTTATCTTTTTCAAAATAAGTTTTTTGAATTAAATTAAATTAATTGATTAAATACAAATATTAGATGTTCATTTTATGATATTTTGTTTAATTTACTTTTTAGGTTGTAGCTCTAATAATGCATGCGGCCTCTTTTGATGTCTTCACAGTCTCAATATGTAATGTCTCAATATTTTGAAAAAAATATCATCAAATATATCATCATATCGATATTTTAAAAAGATGTTGCCCTGTATGCATCATATTTTGAGTTTATGATTACATCTTTTTTATTAGAAAAACACATTAGCAACACTTGGACAATTATTTTTGCGTTAAAAAAAATCAATCACCCTTAGCACAATGTAGGTTAATGATCTAGTTACTTACTATTTCAGAAAGAGTTAGGGTGCCAACTCACCTCCTTCATTGTTCATATGAACAATGACTTTCTTTTTTCTTTTTTTCTTTTTTTAATTTTATCATTCAATATTTTCTTGATTTTGAATTTATTTTCATAAATTATTTTAATTTTTCATAAAGTTATCACAGTCTCAAATAAACGTTATAATATTTAATTTGTACTCAATTTTATGAGCGTCTATTTTTCTTATCTTATAATTAAGCAAAAAATAGTTAATAAAAAAAAACAAAGTTCTTAAACCTAGTGAATTACATAACCCAAATCGTGGATTTGGCGGGTTAAACCGCAAAGCCTGGATCAATCTAATATATTATCATCTCAATATTAAAAAAAAAAAATCATCTTGATTATTTCTTTTTTAAGCTAGACCATGCATTTTACTAGTCATCTGGGTTGTTTTGAGATCTGTCAAGTCAGTTGGGTCACGTCAGGACAACTAGTACGTGATTTAATTTTAAACCTAGGCTAAATAAGGTGTTAGGTCAAGAGGTTTCAAGGTTGATCCGTGAGACCGAGTTTAATAACAATATCAAATAATTTCTTTATAGTCTAAATATTTTTTTTTATATTCAATTTTTTTTATTCAAGCTGCAGTGTAACGCGTAACTAGAATGCTGCTACAACATTTAAATTATGCTATAGCATGTTCAACCTGTCAATTTGCTATTTAATTTTCTTCATTTAATTAAAAATGTAATCATATTTTTTTTAATTGTATGTACAACAAATGCTTACTTCAAGCAAACGATACTATATGAGAGAAGTGTATTTTTGGGCCGGGTAGCCATTAACTTCCCTTTTGTTTTCTTTGAAAAAGGTGCTAAATGGGGGCATTTTTTGAATATTTCGTAAAATCATGGAAAGCAATAAACGAACAATGGCTAGCTGCGAAAAGCCGAGGATAAATTTATTTTTCTCTATAATTAAAACTAGTTTATATCGCCTGAGGATTTAAAGTTTTTTAAACATAAAAAAAAAAAAGACAAGTCTCATGAAATTTTTTAATATTGTTAAGAATTAAAAAATAAAATTGCTTTCATATATAATATATGAAAAACAACATATCACACTTACAAAAAAACAAGTCTCTTGTCCCGTTTTCTCTCTTCAAAAAAATCATTCATTTAAAAAAAAAAAAGCAAAATGTAAACCTAATATAGTTTAAGTAAAATCAAAACCTATAATATTTGATTTCAATGATGTTGGGATAGAGGTTGTTTCTAATTATTATTAGGCTTGGTAAGGTGCAAGAATCAAGACAGTCTTGAGTAAGTGAATTTGTGACGTGGGTTTTTGTTGTTTTGGTGCGAAAGTTAAGCTTTCACGGTTGGGTATAATGGATTGACAGGGTTTAAGGTTGTGTTTGTTTTTTTTTAAATTTTTGTGTTTGTGATTAAATAAATATAATAAAATGTTCAGTAACAAACTAAATTGTATTTTATATTGTGAGATTTATTAAAAAATTAAGTTTGAAATACAGTTTTTGTAAAGTAGTTTTAACATGTTTTGTAAACTAAGTTTCATAAAAATTCCTATAGACCAAATATTTTATACTGTTTTTTGCCATACATAAACTTCAATCATAATTTTTAACAAACATGTATCTAAATTCAACTAAGCACAACTAACCATACTTTTTTAAAACTTTTTGTTTTTTTTCAAATCACATCTACAAAGAATACTTTAAAAACAAACACATTCTAAAATAATCTTGAACAAGCCATTGTTGGTTTTGGCTTTATGGATGTGGATCACAGCGATGACAAGCAACAAGGGTGACTCTAAGATTGAATTGAATGTTATCGAGCGTAAGATTTTATTTAAGACAAGAACCAAGGCATTAATATCCAGTAAGTTAATGCAAGAACATAATGCAAATAGCTCATTGTTGGCTGTATGGAATGGAATTTGCAAGCTTTTCAATGTCTTTTACAATCTACTACTAGATTTCTTATACCAAACATAAGGACATCAAATTATTTGGCTTTAACAAAACAAAAATGCACAAAGAATACCAAATCTTGACAGTAGCGTCATGCTTTGATAAACTGTGCGGGTAGTGGATTTTCCACTGCGGCTTGTCTTATATGCTTAGAAAATGTCCTCCGGTATTTTATTCGACAGAATTCAACAAATAGCTACAAAATCTCCCTTGATAATATCGTAGAACTTATGTTGTTTCTAATGAAAATTGTTCGGTCTCCATCTTGATAAAAGAATTGCTTTAGTCAAGGGTGTTTTCAAACAAGAATTGTACTCTTTTTGTAGTCAGCATGGCAAAATACTTTCCCCTCCTTGGATCCCATCCTATGGCCTATTTCTTGTAATTCTTACCTTTAACTTTAAATTTTCTCCTCGACAATCTACTCTATTATTAATTTAATAATTAATTTATTTATATTTGAAAATTAAATATAATATCTAGTAATGTATCATAACCTTTTAAATATTAAAAAATTAATAATTTAACTTCACCTTTTAGTGATTAGTTTCTTAATGTAATGATTATCCATTCATCAATAATATTCTGATTTAAACATTATAGCATAAAGTGTGTCTACTCTATCAACTCATATTTATTCTCAACATTATAGTTGTTGCACCCGACATCGCGGCGGCCCTAAAAATAATCTCGATTATGGAAAAGGAACAGATTATCTGGCATCTTGTTCTTTTAGGGAAAAAGGTGTTGTTCAAGGAGTCGCCACCTAATATTATGGTCACTAGGAACCCTAATTGGTCAACAGAGATTCTATAGTTCGAGACTGGTTACGCTAAAGGGAAGATATTATCACCTCTTAAATGTTCTGCCTGAGGCAGACTGCATTGCTAGTTTTGTCTTAAATTGCTAAACGTTTATTAGTTTATGCTATGATGATTTGCTTATAATATTCCTGACTCTGGCGTCGGTGAATATTCAACTATGGATACTTCCAACTCTGGCGTTGGTAAGTATTACGTAACCCAAAACAAAAATGAATGGTGTTACTGACTCTAGCTCTTTAAATAAACCAAATAAAAATAAATTTAAATATATGCATACATATTTTTTTATTTTTTTTATTTTTTATTTTTTTATTTTATTGGGTCTGGGCCTAGGTCAGCCCACACGGGCTGGGCTAGACCCAGCCAGCCCGGCTCGATCACTAGCCCAAGCCAGTGACCTGATTGGGCTGAGCAACACGCGTGCGCTAACGCACGGGTGTTGCTACACTATGCAAGTGAATTAAAATTCACTTGCACAGTGCAAATGCTAATCAAACGAAATAATGCAAGAAGAAAAGGTTACTGACCTGGTCTGCTGAGCGCCTTTCTCCTTCGCCCTTCTTCGTTCTTGTTATTCTGCGAATTCATTCTTCTCTTTTTGTTCTGTCTGTGTTTGTTTGTTCCTCTGTTTCGTTTGCTTCTCTCCCTCTCTTGCCGGTTCACTCCCTCCTGCTCGTGGTTTTTTTCTGGTTTCCCCCTGATGGTTTGGAGTGTGTAGCTGGAGACGAATAATTAGGCTAACCAACGCTTGCAGTTTCTCTGCACTTCACTTGCGTTTTGAGAGCAAAGGCAAAGCAGGAACGCTGTCATTTGCTCTCTCCTTGTTTCTCTGTTTTTTGGTCCCCTCCTGTTTTCAGAACACCTCTCTACTCTCTCCGTCCCGGTCCTGGGTTTTTTTCCTTGTTTTAGCTTGCGTTCTCTCTTATTTTCCTCTGTTTTTATGGGTTTTTCTTCTCTGGTTTTTCGTCCCCTTTTCAGTCCAATTCCCCACTTGTGCGCATCCTTTCTCTAGCTTTTATAGTCGGAGAATGGCACGCGTTTCCCTTGGTAATGAAGACTCAGGACCGTTTATTGCAGGAGTAGTAATGGCAGGGGCGTCTGTTTCTCTGGTTTGGTGAGCGGAAGAAGACGAACAATTCTCTTTGAAACGACGTCGTTCGATTATTAATGGCCATTTGCGTTTTGGTCCTTAAAGTTTTGAAATTTTCGTAAGCAAGCCCCTGGATAAACTTTAATTGGACTGGGCATTTCAGTACATTTTACAAAACAGTCCTTGGACTCTAATCTGTTGCAATTTTGCCCCCAATTAACCCCAAACTTTGACATTTCTTCAATTAAGTCCTTGATTTTATTAATTCAATTAATTTCAAGCTCAATTAAGCCTCAAAACTTATCAATTCTCCAATTAAGCCCTTGATTTGATTAATTAAATTAATTTCAAGCTCAATTAAGTCTCAAAACTTCCAATCATATTGCCCTTAACCCAAATTTTAATTTATTCTTCATTTTTTTATTTGTTTTTTCATCATCATTTATTCATTTTTTTCATCATCATTTTTCAGTAAATAAAATAATAGTAATAATAACAATAAAATAAAAGGGTCAAAAATTGGGTTATGATAATAGTCATTGATTCTTTGAATAAGATTTAAAACTTTTTTCAAATCTCATTCTACTTTACTCAAGGATTTATAATCAATACTATTTGAAAACAAATAAAACATTTTTCTTAATTCATTTAGGGTGGTGAATCCACTATTATTTACTCAAATACCTTCATATAATTCATGTTATACCCAATATATACTTGTTTGTTACCCTTGATTAGGATAACATATAGCAGGATCAGAACATAACATTCCTTATATAAAATGACTTAGTGATCTCAAGTCTAAAGATCAATTACACAATTATCATGTGAGCTTTTCCATAGACATAAGTGATCTCTCCATATAAAATTCTCATGTGAGTCAGTTTAGTGTACATGTCATCTAACAAACACCTACATATTAATTATAAGAGGTATAACTTAATTATAAGAAGAAAAAAAACAGATGTAGGGGTAAAAATAATACACTTAAAGAAAATTGGGCCTAAATGCAAATAAGAAAAATTATAGAGCATAAATACTCCTCTTTTCGGCAAAAATCTACAGCAACCGTAAGGAAAGAAAAGAGGGAGTTTTTATATCTATTTTTGGAAATCAAGAGAGAAACACCAAAAATTCAAGAACTCATCCAAGATTAAGGGTTTATAGGTAGAATAAACACTTGTGGGCAAATGATTAATAAGAAAATTTGAACAAGAAGAGAAGAGGGAGGGCCAACTGTCATTAGAAAGAAAAGGAGGGAGTTGAAAATCTTTGACTGGTTGAAGATCGAAACCAAGATTCTTACCGGGTAAGGTGTTCTAAACATGGTTTTATGAGTCGTTTCAAAATCGATTATGAATTGATGCCTGAATGTTGAATTAGGGTTCTTAGACTTGAATTGGGGAAGAAGTATTAGTTGATAAAATTAAATAAATTCATGTGTTATGTGTAAATGAAAAGGTTGATGAATCTGGACAGTTTCATCTCTTGATTTTTAGAGAGATTTCGGGTAGGAGGATGAAGGAATTATGATCAGATTCCTTCATAGAAATTGTAGTTTTGGATGTTAACTAACTAAGAAAATTGGTCTTGCTCAATTTGGAGTTATAGAACTCCAGTTATGGGTAACCAACTAAGACTGGGTCATGACAGACCCTGTAGGGCATTAGGTCTGATCGTTAATGAGGAATTTTGACTATCTTGGGGGCAGAACTGGGTTCTTCTTCCTTCAGATAACATGTAATCTCATGTCTTAGCTCTCCAACGAGACTAATCTTGCTTGAAAGACAGTTCTAGAACTCTGGATATAGTTAAAAATCTAAGGAGAGGTCAGACAGTAACAGTCTAATGTCAAAACTGTAACAGTCCAATGTCTAGATAGTAACAGTTCAATGTCAAGACAGTAACAGTTGGACAGTAACAGTTCAATGTCTAGACAGTAACATTTCAATGTCTAAACAGTAACGGTTCAAGATAGTAACAGTCCAATGTCTAGACAGTAACAGTTGAAGGTCTAGACAGTAACAGTTTGAGATTTAAATAGTAACAGTTCAAATATAAAGAAGGGAATGATAACTATGGTTGAACAAAGAACGACAATATTAATGAGGGTAATGAGAAAAATGTAAAATATAAAGAAATGATTGAAAGAAAGACTTATTGGTTATTGATATGGTTATTATAAAATATATCCTTGAATGAGGAAAATTTATGAGATAAGCCTGTGATTTGCAAGAGGGACCACAGGTGCGGTGCAGCAGCAGCAGCAGGGGAGCACGAGTGGAGCTTCTATTGCAGGTAGGCGATCCGCACCTATACTTTCCAGTTAAATTTCATGATTTAATATGTTACTGATGTGAAATGTGAATTATTGAATGTTGGACATTCAGTGAAAGGAGGAAAGTTTGCGTAATGAAGTCAATATTTTGGATAGTATTCTGAATGTATGTGTATGCAAGGTGAAAGGTTGTTGTGTGAATTGCCAAGTGATGAAATTATCGTTCACAAAGAAAATATGAGAAGTGTGATTTGGGGCGTGATTAACATACATTTAGTGTATGTTAGGATCCAGGGTAAGGGGATCACCATGTATTGACTAGCATACATTTAGTGTATGCTAGGATCCCGGGTAAGGGGGATCACTTTACATTGACTCCCACGGGGAGATGATGATACCGGTGAAATTGGTATCAGTAATATTTTGTTCACTTCTCCCTTCTAGTTTTCATTAGAAACTATTTCTCGTTCAACTACTAAAAACCGTTTCCTCTTCCATTATCAACCTCCATTTAAATTGGCTCATAATAAACTTCTTGATTGGACCTAATCTAGGATTTCATGAGTTGAGAGTTTTTAAAATTTGACCAGGTTAAGGATATTTGTCCAGGTTTGCTTGGTTTTTACAAATATTTTTTTTTAATTCCCCCCTATGATTTTTATCTTTAAATTTTGGTTTCCATTTTTTAATTATGGTTTATTTTATTTGGCATCATTTTTATTTTTATTTTAAAATGCATTCTCCTTGGGTTTTTTCTATTACATTTTATCCTCGCTGTTTTTTTTATTGAATCGGTTGTGAATATGGTTTCTTGATTGAATTCGGGTAAAACATTTCATGGGTTGCGACTTTTAGATATTAGACCAGGTTTAAGAGGTTCACCGAGTTTCTTTGGTTTTTTTTTTCCTTTGTCTAAATTGATGTTTTCTTATTTCTCTCTCTTTTTTTTCCCTTTAGATTCTATCGGGTTAGCTCTTAACAATTTCTTTCTATTTCATCCCTTATCATTTTTTAATCTATAAATAATTTATCAAATCACAAATATTTTTTAATTTCACTCTCTATAATTTTTTAATCTTTCAAATTTGGTCCCCATTCTTTTAGTTGCAATTTATTTTTTAGGGTCATTTTTAATTATTTTTTTCAAATTTCATCCTCCACGAGTTTTTTCTATCAAGTTTTATTCCCTTTTTTTTCTTTTGAAAGTTTTTTTATTAATATTTTTTTATATAAAATTTCATCTTTCAAAATTAAATTTGTTAAGATTTAAGTTTTTTTATTGAACTCGGGTTCAAGATTTCACAAATTGCAGGTTTTGGAAATTAAACTAAGTTTAAGAGGTTTACATGAGTTTGCTCGGTTTTTTTTCCTTTTCTTTTCCCTTTTTTTTTAAAATTTTTTAATCTTTTATTATTTTTTTTATTTTCTTATTTTTCAGGTTTGATTCTCTTCGGTTAGCCCTCTATAATTTGTTTTTTAATTTTATCTCCTATGATTTTTTAATCTTTCAAATTTAGTACTCATTCTTTTAATTACTATTTATTTTGTTTGTGATTATTTTAGTTTTTCTTTTCAAATTTCATCCTCCTTAGCTGTTTTTCTCTCAAATTTTATACTCATTCTTTTTGTTTTTGTTTTTGTTTTTGCTTTTGTAAGTTTTTTTTATTAATATTTTTTCAATAATTTCATCTTTAAAAATTAAATTAGTTGACAACTAAGTTATTGATTGAACTTTGATCCATAATTCAATGAGTTGCATGTTTTTAAGATTAGATCAGGTTTAAAAAGTTTGTCTGAATTTTCTTAGTTTTTTTTTTTAAGTTGATGTTTTTTTTTATTAGGTTAACATTGAGTTGTTTGATAAATTAAATAGATCAAATATAATTCTTTTTATTTTTTTTATTATTTAAATTGTCATTTAAACGAATAACTCAACACTTAGATTTTTTTAACTATTATTTATTTACAGTAAAATAATAATAATAATAAAATATTGGCCCGTGGTAGATCACGGACAACAAATCTAGTATCTATCTATTATATTTAAGAGCCTGAATATTTATTCTAAAAAATTTAAAAAGTGGGAAAGAAGAATGTGAAGATGATAAAAAGAATGGCAAAAAAAAAAGAAAAAAAAAACCCAACTGGTATTAGGAACAGCCCATAGGAAATAGAAACAATGGCACATGGTTTTGATTCTCTCTCAAGGAAAAACCACCTTGTCTAACTCCTCTTTTATACCCATCTTCATCCTTCTTCCCCCCCCCATTCCATCCCACCCTATCACCACATCGCCAGAGATGCAAATTTTCACTCCATCATCTTCCCCTTTATTTTTACCTCTCTATTCTTGTGTCCTAAACACGCATATACACATACCATCGAACAAGTAAACAGTACCATACTTAAAAAACAAAAACTACATGTTCATATACACGCAGAGTCTTTTTTTTTTTCCTTAAAAAAATATCTTGCATACCCATATCTTAATTTTGTATTTTTAAGAGTTTTAAGCGATACCCATCTCTTATTTTGAGGAATTTTTGTTGTTTTGAGGGCAATTTGTGGGGCTGAATGGGGATTGAGACAAGTGTGGCTAATAAGAAAGTAAAACAAGTTGGTGAATTGGCCAAGGATAAGATTCCGATTCCGAACTCGAATTTGAATCCGAAAACCAATACGAATAGCAAGGGAAAGAGAGGCCGGCGGCGGCACCATAAGAAGATGGTGGCTGTATCGCCGGTTCAGAAGCTGTTTAACACCTGCAATGAAGTGTTTGACTCTTGTAGCACTGGAATTATTCCTTCTTCTGATAATATCCAAAAGCTAAAGGCAGTTTTGGGTATGTTTCTTTTATGTACAGTGCCTTAAATTTGATATTTTAGAGTTGGAAAATTGGGTTGCATTGAGGGGTTTTAGAGTTTAGTTTTGATAATTCTGGTTAGGAAAGTTACTAATACTACAATTGAAATGGAATTTTAGTTAGCTATTGGTTGTTCATCAGGTAAGGAAACGTATAAATATTAACATTGTTGCTCCATACAGAGTTAGAATTTAATTAATTAATTTTTTTTTATCATATTTTAAACTACAAAATCTTTAGGCCATTAGGCTGAAAGAATGCCTGGTCTGTCTCACTTCTCATTGCTGTGATGTTGTTGAGCTTGACTTGAATTTATATTCTCTAGTGCATTGTATCCTGTCTTGGTTTATCTTGTTTACCCTGGTCCTTTAATCGGATTTGGCTTTTTAATTTCTTTTAGTTTGCTATTTCTACTTTTGTTCCCTTCATGGACATGATTTCATTTGAAATTGTATTTTTGGGGCTTTTCAATAAAATTAGGACAGTACTTGGAATGAAACATACAAGTATAGAACTCAAGAAGTTCCACATCCTTGTCCCTGCTCGTGCAAAAGTAACACGGACTAATTTTATGTTTTTTTTTTATATATATAAATCTGTCCTTGATTTTTTAATCACGAGTTCCTGTTATGCAGATAACTTCAAGCCTGCTGATGTTGGTCTCTTTCCTGAAATGCCACATTTTCAAGCTTCTGTGGCTGGGAGAACTCCGGTGATAAGATATCTGCATCTCCATGAATGCGACAAATTCTCTGTAGGTAGCCTTCTTTGAGGTGCTTTCACATTATATTCGAGGAATTATATTTTGACTTGTTTGCTCTGATTTTCAATTATGATAGATGGGAATCTTCTGCTTGCCACCATCAGGCGTCATTCCACTTCATAATCATCCTGGAATGACTGTATTTAGCAAACTTCTCTTTGGGACTATGCACATAAAATCATATGACTGGGTAGCCGATGTCCCTGCCAGTAAGTGTTACTTGTTTTATGTCTTGTACTGAATTTATGCTGCCAAAGTTTGTAATAAAAAAATGAAGAAATAGAAATGCTCTACTAGAGTAAGCGTTGAACTAAAATGGCCTTGCTAAATCCAGCATGTGTCTTTCTGGCGATGAGTTATATTACGTGCCAATAGGAGACAGCATTTCCAACCAAGAAATCCCCTGAGTATGCTGAGTAAATATGAAAGTTGAAAAGAAATTCTTATTGTTAGCAATAGGCGAGCTCAAGCATCAGTGTACCTTTTTTACAGGCTGGGAACTGTAAACTTGATAAAAATAGCAAATCCCATGAGAAAATTAGAAAAGACAAATGTAAATCTAACGTTGTAAACTGATCTAGTGGAGGATGTAAAAAAAATCTTCTAAATATTTGAAATTGGTCATCTAGTTGTGAAAACCTAAAAGTTTTGAACAATGCAAAAATTACAATTCTCATTCGAGTAATGCTCCAGTTCGCTGGATAGAAAGTTCACATGGTCGTTTTCATAACCTGTCTGGATGATGGTGATTTCTTGACTCTCTCCCACTATACCATGAGCCTCAGTTGTTTGCATCATGGACAACCCTAGCAGAATGCACGACTTTTGACGTTTTTCATTCTTCTCTCTTCTATATTTGGAAATGAAAATAGCCCCTGACATCTCGGTTTTGGTTAATGAAGCAAAGCAGACTGAGGTTCGTCTGGCCAAGGTCAAGGTCAACTCTAAATTAACCGCTCCTTGCAACACCTCTATCCTTTACCCTACTGATGGAGGCAACATGCATTGCTTTACAGCAGTGACAGCTTGTGCAGTCCTAGATGTGCTAGGCCCTCCATACTCTGCTCCTGATGGTCGGCATTGCCAATACTACCTCGACTTCCCATTTGCCAATTTCTCAGGTACCATGGTGCATCATCACAAAGTTCTATGTAATTCAAAATGTTTACAGAAAACAAAGAAATTTCAATTGACGAGTGTTTGATAATTTTTTTGTCTGACAAAGCAGTGAATGGAGTATCAATTCCTGAAGAGGAGAAGGAAGGCTATGCCTGGCTTCAAGAGAGGGAGAAACCTGAGGACTTGACTTTTGTAGGAGAACGATATGGAGGTCCAGCAATCGTGGAGAAGTGAGCCTGCTGTACACCATCCTTCACTACATGTTGTCATTGCCTGCCACCCATTTTGAGTAGCAGATTAGCATTAGATCTTTTATTTCGTTTTACCTTGTATGCTCTTTTTTTTTTTTTTCCTTTCTTTTCTTGTGGAACACAACACAAGGCACTTGGTGCCTTTTCACTATAGCTTCTGTACATAAAAGGGACCATCTTGTAAGTGCACCGGAAAGAGGTTGATAGCTCAATAGCTGAATGAGAAAGTGTTAAAAGTGCACTTTTTTATCATCTGTCGCTCTCTCTCTCGCTCTCGCTCTCGCTCTCGCTCGTGTCCTTTAGATTTCTCCTGAAATCCCGAAAGTAGACATGTTTCCTGTCGTTCTTTAAAACTTATCAATCCAATAGTTTACCTATGATACCTACCTAGTGAGGGAGAATTGAAGGCAAAATATCCGGCTTGTACTTGAAAAGGACAGGTTTTGTTACGCAGGAGCTTTCTTTCTAGGAAAACTTTATGGTACTTCTGAGACGGGAAATTTATAGTTGCATGCTATAATTTATGTTGGGGGTTCCTGAGCTGTACCAGTGCTGATGCAACTGTTGCTCTTTGGAAATTTCTCCCTTTAGTGGCATATAATTTCATGCCGTTTTCCCTATCAAAAGAAACAAAGGGCATTCTGTTCTATCTGCAAGATCTCACCCTTTCCTTGTTTTTACCTCTTTCTCTGGAGGAGACATCTATCCTACCATGACGTGGTTATGGTAGCTTGATGTTACGATTTTTATGTCATTGCAAGACTAGAAGTAACAATTACGAGAATCATAGTACTAGGCGGCGTTATAACTATAGTTTCAGTAATTGAACGCTGAAATTTTGTATATTACTTATTTAATGTACTTATTTTTCCGTAATTGTCTACTTAATTTCCATAAATTTCTATTTATAACTCGCAATCAAAATCGACGAGTGTGGTAATGACACTTTTTTTAAGTAGTTACCTATTAAATGGAATTAATGAAGAGATTGAAAATGATTTTTTTTTTTTTTTTTTTCTGGTTGTGACCGGATCAGTTGATGTTGGCACAAATGGAGACAACTTGAAGTATATCTGTGTCTTAATGCAAATTCTCACTACGGGTGTGTTGAGAGTACGGTGTAGTTGAGCATGATATATATATATATATATATATATATATATATATATATATATATATATATATACTCACTTAAACAAATTAATGAAAAACATATTTTTTTTATAGTTGGCTTTTTATGTACATTAAAAAAACTATCATCCAACCACGCCACATTTTCGAGAACACAACACCTAAGAATATGTTTGGCAAGTGGCATGATTATGTTTTTTTTTTTTTTAAAGAAAATTTCATTTCAAATTATTTTTTATATTTTAGATTATTTTGATATGCTAATGTTAAAAATGTATTTTTTTATTTTTTAAAAAATTATTATTTTAATATATTTTTAAATAAAAAATACTTTAATAATAATAATAATAATAAAAGCTAATTACGGTGCGGCCAAGTGAGGTCATTCTTTGAATCGGGTGTCGGTTCAAAGTGTTTTTTGCTTATAAATGCATCAAAATCATTTTTTTTATTTTTTAAAAAACATTTTTATATCAGCATTATCAAAACAATCAATATAAAAACATAAAAAAATTTCATTTTAAACAGTTTTTTTCCCAAACACTCCTAAGTAAAGGTGAAACCTACTTCGGCTTGAAGCACATGGGTAATGGTGACCTATTTTGGATCCTAAAAAGACATTAAAAGTTCTCCACAGGGAAAATTTCTGTGCCTTGTACGTTTACAATACATTAGGTAGTTCTGTTTATGCTTTGTGTTGGCCTTTGACATTTGCATTAGTTGTAGCTAGCAATTAGTTGGTGGAGCATGTAAGGACCTAATCATCATCAAGATCAACACAATAATTTTTTTGAGCTTATTCGTTGTCTCAAGCACCTGACGAGATGCAAAGAAATTAAGGTCTCCTCAGACTATTGTTTTTTTTTTATTATTATCATTATAAAAAACAGTGATCTACACCCTTGAAATATGCACCAGACTGACCCAAACAAGAAGCCGGTACATGCACCTAGGTATTACAAAAATCTGGAGCATGTCAATTTAAACCATCTTCTATCTTCCCCTATATCTATCTGATGAATTTTTCAGGGCGCCGGACCTGTGTGTCTTTCTTTTTCTTATGGCCATGTGGTTCATTTCCTTGTTCTTCATTCTCTTGTGCTCAAAATCTTGTGCTAAGCTGATAACGAGCCTACCAGGGCAGCCCGGCAATGTTTCGCTTAAACGGTACTCTGGCTACATTTTAACAGATGCCAGACATGGGCGAGCTCTATTATATTACTTTGTTGCAGCAGAATCAGCTGATCCACTTTCGCATCCCTTGACCTTATGACTCAATGGAGGTGTATATTATACTTGACAACTTTCTACCATTTCTTGTTTCGGTTATAAGCGAAGAGATTCAAACACGAGACCTCTTAATAGATGTGAATGCCTATTGGCATAAATACTATGCTTTAGCATTATGTACCATGTGTTTAATTAATATTCTAATTCAACATCTCACACCAGGCCCCGATTTCTCTTCACTTGGTTATGGTGCTTTAGAGGAACACGGTGCATTTCAACCAGGGAAGAATGGACTTCTTACCAAGAACAAATATTCCTGGGACTGGGGTAAGATTACAAATTGAATATGTAAGAGTTCCTTTTATTTATTTTTTTGGGAACTATATGTAGACAAATCAAATATGTTATATGTTGAATCTCCAATCTGAGTGGGATTTTCATACTCAAACATAAGCTCGGATTATACATTATTAGAAAATTGTTAAATATCAATAAAAATATAAATAAAAAACTAAAATTGATAAATTATGATGATATTTACTAACGAAAAATCACATTGATGTTTCCATCGATAATAACTGAAGGAAAAATTTACATCGGTGAATACCGAGGGAATTACTAGTAGAATTCAAGAATAAAAAAAATTAGACAGGTATTCCTTCGTTAATATTGTCGGCAAATCTGACGTGTCAATATTTCTAACGAAATTACTTTCATTAATTTCCATCATGGAATCCGTTGATGATATTAAAGTTATAGCCAACATCAGCCTCCCCCCCTCATTTCTTTTTCTTTATGCAAAAAACAGAACCTTTCCCTCCTATTTTGTCACAAATCTTACTCTCATCATCACAAATATGACCACCTTAACACGTAATTTGTTAGTATCCCTGTCATGGTTCAATTTTTTTAAAATGATTCTCCACATCAAGTAAGCAAACCTGTCCATTTTTTGTTGTAACCCACTTTGTTATATTAATTTTTTGGTATTTTTGTGTAGTATATGTAGTTTGTTTGTATCTTTACTTATTTTATAGCTTTTTCAGAAGTAATTTGTTATGAATGTATGATTTGTACATGTTAGGATTTGTTTGAGATTTTGAGAATTTGTATTTGTTTGTTATTTGATGAAATTGAGTTTGATTTTGTAATTTAGGTGTATTATAATGAACGAAATAATGAGTTATTTAATTGATACTTTTTATGTTTTGTCAATTTCATTGTTAAGTGGAAAATTTTAGTAAATTTGAAGAAATTTGAATTTTTGGAGAAAATTGATAATGATTAAATGACAATATTAAAATATAATGACTAAGTTTGAATTGAACCAATGATAGCTAATTAGTTGGGTATTGATAATTTATTTAGTTCACATTATTAATTAATACATGTTGTCATCAATATTATATATATAGGCATCATATAAATAATGGATGATCATTCTTGGATGTATTGAGTTCCACCTGAATGGTTGCACATGATGAATGATTGTAATGACATTGAGAGTTTTATTAATTATGCACCATTTAATTCAATGAATATTAGTAGAGGAGGTATTAGATATCCACGTAAGAGCTGTAAAAATAAAAAGTTTCTTAATTCATATGTTGTTATGATGCATCTTTTACAAAAAAAGATTCATGAAAAAAATATTTGTGTTGGTTTGCACATGGAGAACCCTATGTTTCTTATAAGAATATGGTAGAAAAATAGTTGTCTCAACTTCTATTCTTGCAATATGCTTGAAGTTGTAGATGATAATAGTAATTCTTATAAGAGTATGGTGATAAATGCAATGAGAATAAATTAGGGTCATGCAAATGAATAAGTGTAGACGAGAACCAAATGCAGACACAACTATGTTTTTGAAATTTTGAAAGATTTCGATGAAGCATTATAGGATGGGTGCAAAAATCATAGTAAATTATTGGTTGCTACACAAGTGTTCACCATTAAGTCAAGTTATGAGTTGAGTAAGGTCGATTATGACATAATCGTTGAATGGACGAGAAACATTTTACTTGAAGGGAATAGGCTAAAAGATAACTTCTATATTGCTAAATCCATGATGAAACCATTTGACCTAGAATACTAGAAAATTGACATGTATCCAAACTTTTACATGTTGTACTACCATAAAAATACAGATTTTACCGAGTATAGTACATGTGGCATGCTCGGTTTAAACTTAAAACTAGGAGGGGAAGGACTTGTTGCACATATAAAATTGAGAAACTTTCCAATCACTTCAAGGTTGCAAAGGTTATTCATGTCTCCAAATACTGTTGAGCACATGACATGGCACCATTCATATGATGTAGTGAATGGAGTTATGATGCACTGTTCCAATGGTGAAGCTTGGATGAAGTTTAATAGGGTGCATTCTTAATTTTCAATGCAACCACAAAACATACGTGATGTGAACCTTGCGATCATATGGTCACGCAACCCACAATAAGATTGATAACGAATCCTGGAAAACTAAAACAAGTTTGATAGGAGTGTGACACGATGAAAACTTGCTCCAAGGCACCAACATTATTGGATACTTTGATATTTGTCCAAACTTCTGTATGTTGTACTACTGTGAAAATATAGATTTTACTGAGTACAGTACCTATAGGCATGCTCAGTTTAAATGCAAAACTGGTAGGGAAAGGACTTATCGTACATAGAAAACTAAACTTCCTAATTACTCCAAGGCTGCAAAGGTTATTCATATCTTTAAAGACTGCTGAGTACATAACATGACATCATTCACATGATGTAGTGGATGGAGCCATGGTGAACCCTAGGGGTGAGAATTTCCGGTTCGGTCCGATTTTCACCCAAAAAACTAACCAAACCAATTTATTTATTCATTTTTAAATCAAAACCAAAACCGAGCCAAAACCGGTTCAAACCGACCAGTTTCGGTTCGGTTCGGTTCGGTTTGGTTAATTGAAAGGAAAAACCAGAAAAAACCGATTTCATCTTGGCTAAGCATTTCGAGCAGGTTTTCTGAAATTGAAAATCAGGAAGCCAGAAAGAACAAGAGTCAAACGAAAATTTTAAAAAAATAATTCTCACAACATCCATTACAGTAATTGCAACATGAGCATACTATGGCAAATCAACAACCTTGTAAATAAATATAGAAAATGAATATTTAATAGATCTACAGAATTCAAAAAAAAGTAAACAGGGACAAAAATTAAGAGATAAAGATTGAAAAGAGGGGGGCTCCAGAGCTGCTGTTTGGTTGTTAATCCATGAGCTTAGTCGACTATGCTTAAAGAAAAGGACAAAAAGATTGAGAGATGAGAGATAATGATGGTTCGTTCACCAGATCTACTTTGGGGAAGAGGGATTATGCTTAAAGCCTTAAAGAAAGGTTGAGAGAGATGAGAGATGCACATGTTGAGGGGGGGCTGTGAGAAAGGTTGAGAGATGAAGATGGGGGGCTGTGAAAACGGTTGAGAGATGTGAGAAAGGTTGAGAGATGAGAGATGAAGATGGGAGGGGGGGTTGTGCTAAGAGATGAAGATTGAGAAACATGGGCGAGATAGATTGAGAATGAAGATGGGAGTGGGGGCTGTGTTGAAAGATGAAGATTGTGAAACATGGATGGCAGCTAGGGTTTAGAAAGGAGATGGGGAAAGCTGAAAAGTAGGTATTTATAGTACTATTGATTTTTTTTTTATTTGAACTAGTTCGGTTTGGTTTGGTTTATTCGATCTTAGCCTTTTAAAACCAAAACTAAACCGAACCGGCTTGTTTTTTAATTTTTCTAATCAGTTTTTTTTACGATTCAGTTTTTTTGGTTATTTGTTTTTCCGGTTTTCTCGGTTTAATCGGTTTTTCAGTTTTTTTGCTCACCCCTAGTGAACCCTTTTGATGGTGAAGCTTGAAAGAAGTTTAATAGGGTGCATCCTCAATTTTTAATGAAACCACAAAACATACGTGATGTGAACCTCGTGATCACATGGTTACGCAACCTACAACAAGATTAACAACTAATCCTGAAAAGTCGAAACAAGTTTGATAGGAGAGTAATATGATGAAAACTTATCACAAGACACCAACACAATTAGAATAAGAACCCCATCTATGAATATCAATTCACGAACAAAAAGTATAAGGAAGACGCCACGAAACCAGTTAATATTCGATAAGTCAGTTTTGAGTTCTTTAGAAAATGAAAGAAAGCTGGAAACCCTCCCAATACTCAAGAACAATAGTTTAGTAGCAATTGGTCATAAAAATGAATAACAAGTGTCTTACAATGAGTTTTTATACTCCAAACAAAAATACCCTATTAGGCTGATTTGAACCCGCTTACCTAAGATGTGAAGCTCACTTATAATCAAACCCAAAACTAAATTGAAATAATGTTAAACAAACCCAAAACATTAAAAAATTAAAATTAAAATAAAGGTTCTCTATGTTACCACGAATAACCAAAGATAAGAGATAAGTATGATTTCCCTAGCTTAAAAATGTGTTATAGCCGAAATAAACATTCATACCTCTAGGAAGATTTTCTACCTCTATCTCAAATAGCTAGGAAAATCTTATCTAAATATGAAATTAATTATGTCGCCTCTTGCTTTTCCTTGTAGAGCTAGGTTTTCTTATAATACTTGGACAATAATAAATACAAATATCTTCCTTTGTTGTTGCCTTATTAGTTTTCTTCCTAGACTAGAAGAATCATAAAATAATCCTTCCTAGCACAGCAATCAGACCTGGCCAAAATCTTCCTTTAATTAATAAGAGAATATTTGCTGACTTGGAATTCTTGTAACATTAAGAAATCTTGCCCAAACAAAGCTGTCATAGCCTGAACATATCATACCTATGTTAAACATGGATTAAATCCTTCTTGCACTTGGATTAGATAGACTATAACCTCCTCTTATGCTCCAATGGGTTTTCAAAATCAGTTCTAGCCAAAACCTTTGTAACAAGCCCATTTATTACTTTCTTCAATGCTTTTGTCTTGGACATTGTAATTGGACCAATTGGAACATGTAATGGATTCTTGATGATGTTTGTGGGATAATATACATCTCCTCCCTTCTCGAAAGGATTCAATCTTGAATTAAAACCTGTGTCAAATAAAAAAAGACCAGCAACAATAAAAATAGCACTAACACTATAATTATCTTGAAGATCAACTTTGTTGGTATTATCACTAATTCTCTCTAGAATTTGGAATGGACCATCACCATTTTCTTCTAGGAAATGGCTCTCTTTTTTCCTCTTCCTACCTTGTTTTTATTTGATGACTAAATTGATTGTTATTTTTTGTGGTTTGGGTTGAAAACTGAGGATAATTTGAGATTTATTGTGAACTGGCTTGAAGAATTTCCTTAGTACAAAGACTCTGAGTTGTTCCCAACTGAATAGAGAATGCAGGTAATCAATGGTTAATACATTTTGATTGGATAAAAAATAATCTAATTGATCTTTTAAAATTATGATTGTAGGCCACAATGTTCCACAGCACGCAGCCTTGCTGCTAGAGTACAACAAGCGGCCTGACATCAAACCTATCAACCTCAAATCTATTGCTGTAACAATCAACTTTGACAGCTTAATTAAGACACACTCACACACACACGCTCCTGCATTGACATGGCATACTGATTGTTTTTCTTTTCCTATCATGAGTACTGTTGTAGCTCGGGAATCCACTTTTAGACCTAGACATTAGTGTTCAGGCTAGCGATTACTTGTGGGCACATGGTGCCATATCAGATGAAACTTTTATGTTGCTGAACGCAATATGCAATTTCTGAAAGCTCATGCGCGAGTATGCTCACAATCAGTGGTCTCAAGGATGTAATGACGTGTTTAATCAGGTGGCAGATGAAAAGAGAGACTTCCTGCTGGATGACCTCCTTTTGCCTCTATGCCCATTCAAATCTCTGCCGTGCAATTGCAGCCCAAGGGAAACAATGGGAATATACATGCCATGGTATGCAGTGCAGTTCACTGCTTGCAAGTTTTTTTATGCTAATAGATCAGTGATCAGTACTGATTTGTATTCTTATTTGGTTCTGCCTGCAGAAGTACTTCGGCCATCTTACTTCTTAGCTAATTGCGGAACTGGACAGGTTTCTTGGATGGAGATCGAACTAGATCCATGCCTTGATGAAAGGATAATTACTTATCTCAACAAGCCTGAAGTTCAAAAGGCACTTCATGCTAATACAACTCACCTCCCCTACCATTGGGACTCTCTTTTACTTGCTGTTGCATGTTTCTGTCCTATCAACTTCAGCTGAGGATTTTTTGCTATTCAAAGAACTTGTGTGAATAAGTGGATAACGGACATCTTGTTTTTTAGGCACCTTGTGTATCAGGATTAGGATTGGGACATCAACCTCATTCCAGTCATTTCAGACCTTGTGAAAGAGGGTGTTCCTGTCTTGCTATTCAGGTTACTTTCAGCTTCTAAGCGTTCTTTTATTTGATTTCAGTGCATGTTTTCTGTTAGTTCTGTCGTTACTTGAAAATCAAGTCAGCAAACATTTGCCTTAATTAATTTGAAGTATATAAATTACTAATAACTAATTAGCAGATATATGGCACAGCTTTTCTGCTCTGGTGCTTGTGCTTGACATTTGATATTGTGGTTTATGAATTGAACAGTGGTGAGCAAGATTAAAAAATACCTCTAACTCAAACAAGGATCATTGACAATAATATGGCCAAGGATTTGAAGCTAGTCACGTTCACTAAATATGGCCCTTGGTATGACAAGAAACAGGTAATTGATCTCTCAACACTCCCTCAAATCAATGCTTAATGCATAAAAGATGGTCCGGCAGGTTTATAAGAGATGTTCAACAAATTATGTAGCAGAAGTCCACTAAAATCATTGGTTTTTTGAAATTGGCAATAAATTGCAGGATGGTAACAGGCATTCGGTGGCGTAAAAGATGGGAAGAACCTGACATATCTGACCTTTGCAGCAGTCAGGGTGCAGCTCATGAGGTCCCCCGCACAGTCCCTTGCACTGTTTTGTAATAGAAAGAGGGAGAAAATAGGTTTGAGAAGAAGAAGAGAAATTGTCATGCTGCTGAATTGCTGTCTGTCATATGAATATATTATATATACATGCGCTCTCTCTCTCTCTCTCTCTCTCTCTCTCTCTCTCTATATATATATATATATATATATAGACGTTGACAGCTAATTCTAACGGGTTTTATATATTAGAATCTAATATAATAATATAATAAATAAGTACGAATAAATCAAAGATAACTGAGATAACTAGAGTAACCATAACTATAGTTAATCATAATGCTTCAATACTTCCCTGCAAGTTAAATAGAAAGGAGATATATACCATGTTCAACTTGAATTGTAAAAATATAAACCACGATGATAAGAAAGGTTTAATGAGTTCATCGGCAACTTGATCAGCAAATCAATAAATTGACAAAAACCTAAAGCTAGAATGCAAGTTACGCAACAAGACACATAACACTATTTGTTATAATTAATAATATAATGATATAATTACTTTTAAACCATAAAAATCATTGAACTAAATATTAAAGACAACGATTTTTTTACCATGATATAATTATCATTTTTAGATTATGCAGGGAAAGATTGGTCTTTTCCTTCTTTTTTTAAGGGTAAGATTACTTAATTACCCCTAAAATAATAATAATAAAAAATAAACTTACATTTAGGGGTTTTCTAATCATTTTAATTTTTTTAGCACAACAAAAATGAATTAATTAATTACCCTTAAATCCAAAATTCACTCAATTATCTTTCAGGTGCCTTTTCATTCTTTTATCATGGTTTTTCAGTTAATATAAAGGTGACTAAGGGGTAATTTTGTATTTTAATAAAGGCTAAATATTATTAAGAAATAAACTTGCTTGTGCGTGCAACACACGCACCACCAAGTGGGCTATGCGTGCAAGGTCGTCCGGTGACAAATGACATCTTCGACATTTAAATCATCTCGACATTCTTTTCATTATACAGCAACATGTGGCAAACGAGTTTTTGGTTTAGCACTGGCAACCCTTTTTTATCCCTTTTTTTTTTTCTCTCCTTCTTGATTTTTGCTTTTGCCCCTTAAGAATTTCAAAGTAGCCCTTCAATTTGTTTTCTTCAGATTTAGTCCATATTATTTTTATTAGTATTTATTTTATTTGGAATAATTTATAAAATTTAAATTCTTTTTCAATTTCATCTCCTTAAATATTTTTCATCTTTTAAATTTAGTCTCCATTCTTTTAATTGCTATTTTTTTTAGATAATATTTTAAATTGATTTTGATTTACAATTTTGTCATCTTTAAGTTTTATTTCCTATCAATTTTGATCCCCTTTTTTATTGATTTTTTATATATAATTTCATCCTTCAACGTTAAATTGATTGAGAATTGAGCTTCTTGATTGAGTCTGAAACTAATATTTAACGAGTTGCGAGTTTTAGAGATTAACTTAAGTTTAGAAGGTCCGTCCAAGTTTGCTTGGTTTTTTTTTATCCTTTATTTGAACTTATTTTTTTAAGTTTCTTATTCAATTGAATATTGGGTGCTATTATTTTTATTCATTTGCTTTCTATAAAATTTTACACTAATTTTAAAAATAACCTAGGTTATCTTAGGCTGTTTAATTTGTCGTTCTTTATTGAATTTTCATCCTTCAATATTAAATTGGTTATGAATTGAAATTTTTGATTCAGTCTAGGTCTAATATTTTATGGGTTGCGAGTTTGAGACATTAGCTCAGGTTTAGGAGTTTCGTCCAGGTTTGATTAGTTTTTTTTTCTTTTATAAGATCATGTTTGTTTTTTCACCCTTCAAAATTTATATTATTAGTGATTAGGCTCTATTCTTTTTTTTTATTTATTTACTTTCTATAGGATTTCTTGTGAATTTTTAAAATGACCCAGGTTATCTTAAGTTTTTTTATTTGTTTTTTTAAATTACTTTCAATTTTTTTAAAAAATTAATATATTTTTTTTCAATTTCATCCTTTAAAATTATATATATTGGAAATTTATTATCCTTTAGTTTCATCCTTCAAGTTTGATGCTTTTTGTTATTAGGCTTCGTGATTTTCTTTGGTTTTCTTTGTATTTGTTTATCTTGGTCCCATCACTTATATTGCAGGTTTGGAGGGTTGGTCTAGGTTGACTTGGGGTTTTTTTTAGGGATTTGTTTTTGGAATCTAATGTTATTTATGTTTCATCCTTCAACATGAGGTTGGTTTAGAATTGAGCTATGTAATGTTTATTGATTTGCCTTCTATTAGGTTATCTCATTCACATGATCTGGTTCACAGAGTTTGGTTGACTTGCCTAGTTTGTTCAGTGTATTTTTAGTCCTTTTTTTTTAATTGACCCCTTTTTTCAATCTCATCATTCTACATTGGATTTTTTGGGATTGGACTTTGTTTTTTTTTTTTTGTGCTTTTTATTGGCTTATCTTGGTCCTATGACCTGGCTTGCATATTTGGTATGCTAGCTCAATTTGACTTAGTTTTTTTTAAGTCTTATTTGTCAACATTTGATTGACTAGAATTATAGCTTCATCGCCCTTTTTGTTTAGATAATTATTATTTTTTAAAGGTTCCCATGATTCTTTTTTTCTCATTCTAAATTGGTCCATTTACTATAGTTATCTATTCCTTTTATTACTAATTTAAATTATACAAGTTTATTTCGCTCAGTCGGGTCTATAGCCCAAATCACTTTTTTTCACTTCTTCAAAACATACTTACATTGCCTTGGTGTCTTGTTTTAACTTATAATTTTTTTCACGGGTCCAAAGATCTAGTTGAGCCTAGAATTCCTTGCGAACAACCATGTCATGAACAAAGTGAAAATCTATCTCCATATGTTTCATACGAGCATGAAAAACTAGATTTATAGTCAAATAAGTGGCTCCTAAGTTAACACACCATAAAAGAGGAGTTATACCCAAAATATCAAATTCATGAAGTAGAGACTTGATCCATAGTAGTTCGGTAGCAAAATTAGCCATAGCTTTATATGATAGGCCATGACGTTCTCAATGTAACTGTAGGCCAAATCCCAAATATTTGGGATAAACTGAAGAAGTCGTTGCATGGAAAAAGAAGGAGCATGCAACGTGGAAACGTGAAACGTGAAGAAGCTGTTGCAGTAGTTGCATGTTACATGCAACGTGGGAAAGGGTTGCAGGCAGTTGAGCAATATATGGCAGAAGTGGAATAAATCCTCTACAACAGAGAGTTAAAGTATTATTTTTTATGTTAAGATGTATTTTGAATTTCAGTTGTTGCTATTTGTTTTCCCATTATTTCGGTATTTTGTTATGGCTGGGCTTATATATTCAAGCCAAGAACCTATCATGAATAACAAGAAAAATATATCTAAATATTGGTACATTCTCACCAGAAGAGAATTATTTATCATTCATAAATCTATATTGGGACCTATCATTGGTATCAGAGCTTCGTTATGGGAACAAATAGAGAGCGCATTGAAACAGCTAGAAGCTAGGGTTGGGGGAGTGCAGGATAAGTTAGATAGTATGGAGCAAGGCATGGTCGACAGGCTTCATCACTTAGAAGAAACTATCAACCGCCTCACTAATGCAATGCTCGTCAACCAGGAACCTTTCCAACCATAGCAACCAACAACGTGAAGGTCATGAAGGCAGACGAATGGTGGTTTCTTCCAAAATAGCAAGGTTTGAATTTCTACGATTCTCAGGCGATGATCCAACAGAGTGGTTCAATCGTGTGAACCAATTTTTGAATTTCAAAATACTCCTGAAGCTCATAAAGTTTCTTTGGCTTCACACCACTTAGAAGGAGAGGCAAACCAGTGGTGGCGGTGGCTCCATAAGACATTTCAGGATGAAGGATGAGTCATATCATGGGTAGATTTTGAGGATGAACTCTGACTCGCTTTGGACCTTTTGAATGCGAAGATTTTGATGAAGCCCTTTCAAGGATAAGACAACTATGGATCTCTGTGTGATTACCAGAAGGAATTCGAATGATTGGGCAATCGAGTAAGAGGATGGACGCAGAGAACATTGGTGGGAACATTTATGGGTGGATTAAAAATGGACATCTCCGATGGCATACGAATGTTTAAGCCTAAGACTTTGAAAGAAGTCATCAGCTTAGCACGCATGAAGGATGATCAACTCGCAAGACAAAGAAGAGGTGTAAGACCTACCAATCCGATGCGAGCTCTATTAACTTTTACCCCTGCTAGTCAATCAACACCACCAG
Source organism: Populus simonii (assembly GCA_007827005.2). Lineage (NCBI taxonomy): Eukaryota > Viridiplantae > Streptophyta > Magnoliopsida > Malpighiales > Salicaceae > Populus > Populus simonii. The sequence continues at coordinate 12,661,464 of CM017467.2, forward strand.
CCCCTACTGTTCTTGTGCGACGATTTACTTGGGATGAAATGCAACGGAGGCGAGCTTAAAACTTATGTTTTAATTGCAATGATCACTTTACTACAGGACACAAATGCCAGGGGCCACGGGTACTCATGTTGGAAGGTTACGATGGCAGCAATAATTTTTTAGCTAACAATGGCAATGAAGACCTGACAAGTGAAGAGAACCAGGAGGAGATGGTTACACCAGAGATTACACTGCATGCACTAACAGGGTGGACTATACCCAAAACCATGAGGATATCGACAAAAATTGGTTCCCATCACGTCATTGTATTAATCGACAATAGGTTAACTCATAATTTTATTAGTGAGCGAATGGCTAATATGTTGAGACTACTGGTAGTGCCAACAAACACGTTTTCAGTTCGGGTTGCCAATGGAGAGAACCTCAGATGCAAAGGGCAGTTTGAGGAGGTACAAATAGACCTACAAGGCACTCTTTTTTTCTTAACCTTTTATTCTTTACCGCTCACAGGATTGGATGTCGTTATGGGAATTCAATGGCTTGAGCTATTGGGTTCTGTGGTTTGTGACTAGAAACGGTTAACTATGGAATTTATATGGGAAGGCCAAACAAAGAAGTTGGTGGGCGTCAATGGGCAAGATATTCTAGCAGCATCCTTCAAGGAAATCTCTAAGGAAATTCATCCTAGCAATATGCTATTTGCTTTATGCCATCAAGTCACTGATGTGGAATCATCGTAGACTATTCGTCCAAGCATGCAAGCAATGTTACAAAATTTCTCTAATCTGTTTGCAGAGCCTTCAAGTTTACCGCCAATGAGGGAGATTGATCATGGAATCCCACTTAAAGAAGGTACTGAGCCAGTGAATGTTAGACCTTATAGATACACACATTATTAGAAGAATGAAATTGAAAAGCAGGTCCAAGAGATGGTGAGGGTCGGTCTTGTTCGCCACAGTACCAGTCCTTTTTTCTTCACCTGTCCTGCTAGTAAAGAAGAAATATAGGAACTGACGCTTTTGCACAGATTATCGCGCGCTCAATGCGGTAACCATTAAGGATCGTTTTTCAATTCCCATAATTGATGATATATTGGATGAGCTTTACGGTGCTTCTTATTTTACCAAGCTAGACCTGTAAGGCAGATACCATTAGGTACGAGTAAATCCAAGTGATATTCATAAAACTACTTTTTGCACACATAATGGCCATTTTGAATACTTGGTAATGCCATTTGGTCTGTGTAATGCACCTTCAACCTTTCAGGCTATTATAAACTCTATTTTCTAGCATCATCTGTGAAAATTCATATTAGTTTTCTTTGATGATATTTTGGTCTATAGCCCTCGATTGGGACACACATTTAGTGCATGTTAAACAAACTTTTGAGATATTAAAGAAGCACCAGTTCTACGTCAAAGCTAGTAAGTGTGTATTCAGCAAACAGGAGTTGGAGAATCAGGGGCATATTGTAACTAGCCAAGGCGTGAAGGTGGATGACAATAAAATTATAGCCATGGTTTCTTAGCCTTCACCTACTAACATATCAGAATTACGAGGATTCTTAGGATTGAGGAGCTATTATAGAAAGTTCGTCCAAAGTTATGGTATTATAGCTCGCCCACTCACCAACCTTCTTAAAAAAGGAAAATTCGGATGGCATGAGGAAAGCTAAAGTTGCCTTTCTAGCCCTTAAACAAGCCATGACTACCACTTAACCTTAGCCATGCCGAACTTCAATGACTCCTTCACTATAGAAATCGATGCATCTGGGGAAGGTATTAGTGCAGTCATATCTCAACAAGGCAAACCAATCACCTACATGAGTCGCGCCCTGGGAGTGACTAAACAATCTTGGTCGACATATGCCAGAGAAATGTTAGCAATCGTGGAAGCCATAAGGATGTGGAGGCCTTACCTTCTTGGTCATAAATTCTTTATTCAGACGGATCAACGCAGCCTCAAATATTTCCTAGACCAACGTGTAGCAACTCCAGAGCAACAAAAATGGGTCACTAAGCTCATGGGCTATGACTACAAGATTATTTATAGATCGGGTAGAGAAAACTTTGCAGCAGATGCTCTCTCCCGTAAGCAAGGGAGTCTCATGCTTCACAGTATTTTCACTCCGCAAGTTACATTATGGGAAGAAATCAGAAAAGTTGCAGCAACGGATCCATACATTGAATCAATGGGTCGTGTTGTCAATGACAACCCTAGCAGATCATATACATGGCATCAAGGTTTACTGCTCTATAAAGGAAGGATCATTGTTCCGGACATTTCATCGTTAAGAACTACGATGTTACATGAAATGCATAACACCAAGGTGGGGTGTCATTCAGGTATCCTTCATACACTTAAAAAATTATGTTCATAATTTTATTGGCTTGGGATGCATAAATCAGTACAGGATTATATCAGAGGGTGTGAGATTTGTCAGAAGGTGAAAGTCGAAACACTATCTCCAGCTGGGCTTCTTCAACCTCTGTCAATCATGTGTCAAGTCTGGGATGATATTACTCTTGATTTTATTAAAGGATTGCTGCTATATCAAGGGAAGGACACTATCATGGTAGTGGTCGATCAGTTGAGTAAGTCTGCCCATTTCCTTCCTCTAAGTCGCCCTTTTACTGCAAAAACTGTGGTAGAAAAATTCATGGAAGGCATCATCAAACTGCACGGCATGCCCAAATGGTTAGTGATCGGGATCCCATCTTTATCAGCCGTTTCTGGCAGGAATTCTTCAAGATGTCAGGCACCAAACTCCAACTTAGTTCTGCATATCATCACCAAACAGACGGCCAGATTGAAGTTGTCAACCGCTGTGTTGAGCAATACCTTCGGTGTTTTGTTCATCAATAGCCAAGGAAGTGGTGTTGTTACTTACCATGGGTTGAGTATTGGTATAATACCACTTTTCACACTTCCACAGGGATGACTCCTTTTCAAACACTATATGGTCGTCTTCCGCCTTCCATTCCCATCTACACTGCAGGTTTTTCTCCAGTGCATAAAGTCGATCGCCAGCTACTGAGTCGCGATGATCTCCTACAGCAATTGAAGACCAACTTAGCTAGCTCAATGAATAAAATAAAGCAGTTGGCGGACCAAAAATGGAGAGACATCTCTTTTAATATTGGCGATTAGGTTCTTTTAAAGTTGTATCCCTATCGCCAGCAAACGGTTTTCAAAAGAGTCTTCCAAAAATTAGCTAGCCGGTTTTATGGTCCGTACAAGATCATTGAGAAGATTAGTTCTGTGGCATACAAATTACATTTACCAGAAGGAGCGCGCATTCATCTGGTGTTTCATGTGTCATTACTTAAAAAATTCTATGACAACATTGCACTTACGGAGAAGACAATAGCTGCATTACCACCATTCACTGATGAAGGAGTCATTTTCTTAGAACCTCAAGCTATCTTAGACTCTCGTTGGATTAAACAGGGCACCCAGCTTATCGAAGAAAGTTTGGTGCAATGGCAACACCTTCCAGCCGAGGAAGCAACGTGGGAACCGACTCAATAGATACGGACGCTATTTCCAGTTATGGACCTTGTGGACAAGGCTCCACTTGTTGGGGGAGGTATTGATAGGCCACGACGTTCTTAATGTAACTGTAGGCCAAATCCCAAATATTTGGGATAAACTGAAGAAGCCGTTGCATGGAAAAAGAAGGAGAATGCAACGTGGAAATGTGAAACGTGAAGAAGCTGTTGCAGCAGTTGCATGTTACATGCAACGTGGGAAAGGGTCTTGGCAATTGAGCAATATATGGTAGAAGTGGAATAAATCCTCTACAGCGGAGAGTTAACGTTATTTTTTTTTTTATGTTAAGATGTATTTTGAATTTCAGTTGTTGCTATTTGTTTTCCCATTATTTCGGTATTTTGTTATGGCTGGGCTTATATATTTAAGCCAAGAACCTATCATGAATAACAAGAAAAATATATCTAAATATTGGTACATTCTCACCAGAAGAGAATTATTTATCATTCATAAATCTATCTTGGGACCTATCATTATATTCGACCTCTATATAAGAACATGCAATTATATATTGTTTGCTAGATTTTTAAGAAATCAAGTTATAAGCAAGAAAATAGCATAATCACTAGTAGACTTTTGGTCATCAACACTACTAGCCTAATCAAAATCTTTAAACCAATTGAGAGAGAAATCACTCTGACGAGTCAAGTGCAACTCAAAGGATGAAGTACCACATAAATAATGTAAGATGTGTTTAACTGTCAAACAATAAACATTAATGAGAGAATGAATAAATTGACATACCTTGTTAACCACAAAATAAACATCAAGTTGTGTGGATGTAAGAAACTAATAAGAATTATCCAGTTGACTTGGATAATGAAGAACATATGATAATAGGAGTAGCAATGAGTTTACACTTCGACATGTCAAACTTATGAAGAAGATTAGAAATGTATCATTGTTATGAAATAAGCAAACCATCTATAGTAAAAGAAACCTCGATACCAAGAAAGTAATGAGGTGAGCCAATGAAAAAACAAAATAGAAACTTAATACTTAAACATGTAATAAGATGTTGAAGGAAGGCATGATTATCATCAACTAGTAAAATATCATCTACATAAATAAAAAAGAATATATAGCATTGGCAGAATAAAGAATGAACAAGAAAGTATCAGTTTGGAGTTATGAAACCTTAAGGAAACCATAATGGTAGTTGTTGATGTTATTGAACCATAATGATTTTATATTCAATAATTATATCTTGAATGAGTTAAAGAATTTACTCTATCATGTGTATGGTTCTATCAATAATACTAAAGTATTATAGGAATCCTTGGATTGGAAGTACAAGACTATTATTGAGAAGTTGTCACCATCTTAGAAAGTTTTCAAGAACTACCTTAAACATAAGTAAAAAATATGAAAGTTGAAGATCTTATTATGATATTAAGGATAGGAATGGATAATAAGTTTGTCAAAAGAAGAGCAAGCTCCTCTTGATGGCCCATAGAGAAAATATGGTTGAATAAGTGGGGAAATTCAATAACAAAAACAATCAAAAGCAAAAGCTTGTTGTAAAGAGTGAAGACATCACCAATATTTTTCAATAACAAATGCTACCTATATATGGTATGTATAGGGTCAAATTGACATCTTAAAGAAGGGGGTAGTTGCCCTTTAATACTTTTAAAAAAATTATAATTGTAATGATTAGTTTTAAGATTTTAAATTGGCCTATTTATTCTTAGCCTTAGGCATATGTATTTCATAATGGTGTTCTTGGAATAATTATATATAAAATAATTGTTTAAAATTTATGATTGTTTTAGTTTAATTTATAACCTAATAATGATTTTATTTCACTGTAATATTATATATTGGAGTAATATTTACAACCTTAACTAATAATATATAATGAAATAGTATTTTCCTTTTGTGTTTTTCATCTATAGATCCTAGCTCAATCCTTACATATATTTTCCACCATTTGTAAAGGTTGAAGTAAAATTACTTTCTCATTCATGAAATTAGTTCCTCGGTTAGTTACCCTTTTGTGTTTTTCATATATGATATTGGTGATGCAACAAAAACAATTAGCAGCTTGTCATTTAGGGCAAGCCTAAATGCAGGGCTATTATATCGTTTAAAATAGCCTGCTATTTGGTTAGGGACCAAACAAAAGAAAGAAAACATAATGGAGAAAAATAAAAAGAAAAGAAATTGGCATGCGGGAGAGAAGAGAGGAGAATAATGGTGCCAAATCAAGATGAAGAGGAAAAAAAAAAGAAAAAGAAAGAAAGAATAAGATGTTGGAGACAAAAAATATTTTACGAGTACATGAGTGGAACCATAAGAAAGATCTCTCAAGGAAAAATCCAATGATATCAAAATTAGACACCACCGATGGCAGGACAAAGCCATGTATGCCGCCACATGCTGTAATGGCTTATTACTTGTAAGAAAGTTAGTATGACACTAAACTCTCCTATGCTTATGTATAAACTATTAGTACAATGCCTACCTTTACCTACCTTTCTTGTCAAGGGCTATTTTCTACCAACCTATCTCCTCAATGGGCACCAACCTTTTTCACTGATCAATTATAAGCCCTAATATTTCCCACCAATAGCACAATGAGACACAATAACTAAAAATATATTTTTCTTCACTCTCTACAAGGTACATGTGAGGAAAATTAATTATTCAATATTATTTCTCCAGTCTCCATAAGGTAAGTTAATGTGAATGATGTTTAAAAATACCTCGAGTCACCAAGTAAACAACATTTAACACAAGTTCATTCAAGAAATTCACACAACCATTCACTCTTTTAAGCTCTTTTAGTTGTACTTTCCTTCCCTTTCTATAAGTTACTAACTTAAGTATTGAGGAGTCCTCTATTCTAATAAGGGACTTGTTTTATAGAAAATACCAAGCCTAAAGATAACACCCACATTCAACCCAATCACCTTAGCTTATGTAGTCGTGGAAAGCCTAAACTCGGTATGAAGTTTTCAATGACTTTATTATGGCATTGTTTCTGAAAATCGAATAAAAGCTAGTTCATTCATGCTTCACTCCTCACCTAAAAGTGCTTTCTATGACTGATGACTTGGAAACTCCAAAACAAGAGAGATTAACCCAACTCCCCATCGTAAGCACTCAAGCTACCTTAGATCTCCAATAACTCCTTCATCAAGTGAAAAAGCTTAACAATGTTATTATAGCTATACAACAACTTTGCACTCTTTCATTCCCGTAATAGAAAATACAACACTTAGCATCATTACATGCACCATTAAGTACATATAGACATCAGTTCTTTAAAGGAAAATGGTAGAATGATATGCAAGAAAGTAGACACGAGAATACTTATTCTTCTACTTTACAAAGAATTTATTTTTGTTGTGAAGAACTTTCCCACACTAGACGTTCCAAAAATAGTTATCGGCATCGATATTCCTTTGAGTCTCACTTACTATTTCTCATCAAAATACCTCGATGTAATATAAGTTTAGTAAATCTACAAGTTTTTAAGAATAAACACCGCCTTACTAGGTGAGAGATTCTCCACTTTGTGAATAGGTGTTGTACACCTATCTTTCCAAAGATTGTGTCTCTACAAAGACAAACTTAGACAACTATAATAGAGTTACAAACCTAAAAGAACATATATAGAATGTTTGAAGCATCCTACAATTTGTAACACATAGAAAAAGATGTTATGTGTTATAAGAATGCTAGGTTAAGTAATGTAAGAATAAGTAAGAAGTTGATTATTACCTAATGACATCATTATTTCTTAGCATGAGTTATTTTGAGTGAAAAATCAAGGTGCGACTTAGTGTTGATAAAGTAGGGGGGATGATTTAGAAACATCATAATGGGTTCACAAAGATAGAAGAGTACTTAAAGTCAAACTTGTATCAAGAGTGTTACTTGTCAAAAAGGGAGAGATTAATTGATGCGCACATATGAGTCATGAACCTTAATTAGAAAGAGCTTAATAATGATAATAATGTTAACAAGAACTTATTTAGAAACAAAAGTTGTATGAAGCTTAAGAAGATGATTGTCAAATTAGTACATTGGAAAATTGGACAATTTTGATGATTAACCTTATGATAAGATTAGGGCTTGAAAAAGATAACATTTGAAAGAGGTTTCTTCATAAGAGATGTAGGAGGCGATGTTAGGGTTCCATCAGATCTGACCTTGCTTAATTGGGAGTTATGTAACTCCAGATATAATCCCAAAATCAAGTAAAGGTCTAAACCGATGTAAGCCTGGACAAAATTCAGAATGCTATTGTGATTGTTTGATTTGAACCTTAAAAGAATATAATATAGAGTTGGTTTCTATACAAATGTGATAGGTATAGATGTTACCTTTCAAATGAAATTAACCTTGCTTAATTTGGAGTTGTGTAACTCTAAATATGAGCCAACAGTCGAGTAAAGGTCTACCCTGCATAAAACTGGACAGATTGTAATTATAATGGTTTTAAAATGAGCCCTAAAATGATATAATTTAGAGTTGGTTTCTTTACAAAAGTCGTAGGCTATGTTAGCTTTCAAATAGAATTGGTATTTATAAATTTGAAACTATATAACTCCCAATATGACTTAAAAATCAAAGGAAGGTCAAATTCAACTTTACTAGACAAATTTCAATAAGTATAATAACGGATGGATTTGGGCACTTCAAGGACATAAATGGGTTTCATTACCCTAATAAAGTTGTAAATTAGTGTCTTATCTTTCAAAAGATCCAAGCCATGTTCAAAACCAAGACCTAGACTCTGCTTATAAATAAAATATAAAACAATGCTCTTGAGTAAAAAAAATAGGGATAGAAAGTGTAATGAGAAAATTAGTTGAAGGAAAATGAATTCATGGTAATGAACTTACGTGAATGAGATTTGAATGATATTATGAGAATTCACATTATGATAAAGTTATGAAGTGTACTTATAATATCTTTTAATCTAAAACAAAAGAGGTGTTTAGAGCAAGTTCATCTACGGTTGGAAGGACTCATCACACTTTGTCTTTTCAATTCATGTAAACTTATTGATAAATTTCAGAATTCATTATTTTATTACTTCAATAAATATTAGAATGAATATGAGTACCTTGCATATATTGATATGTATCAAACTAGTGATGATATTATTGGAATGGATAAGAGTACATAATGTACATTGGTATGAATCAAATTAGTTATATTAACGTTTGAATGGACATGAGTACCTTGTGTATAGTGGTATAGATCAAATTAGTTGTATTAATGTTTGAATGAACATGAGTACCTTACACACATTGTTATGTATCAAATTAATTATGTTATTATTAGAATGGATATGAATAGCTTACATACATTGATAGATATCAAATTAGCCATGATAACTTTAGAATAGACATGTGTATTTTACATGCCTTGATATGGATTGTTTATATATAATGACTTGGAGGTTGAGGGAGAAATGATGGATACTTGGTTATTGTAGTGTTGATGGCTAATGATACGTTACGATGATACTTAACACCATAATGAGGGTGGCTAAGGGTATACGTTGATACTTGGCACAATGATGAGGGTGACCAAAGTTATGTATTGATACTTACCACCATGATGAGGGTGACTAAGGACATGAGTTGATACTTGGCACTATGATGAGGGTGACAAAGGTTATGTATTGATACTTACCACCATGATGAGGGTGGCTAAGGACATGAGTTGATATTTAGCACTATGATAAGGGTGATTAAGGTTATAAGTTGATACTTGGCACCATGATGAGGTTGACCAAGGTTATGTATTGATACTTAGTATCGTGATGAGAGTGACCAATGTTATGTGAATGATGTTTAGTGACTATAATGTTAGTAACTAAGGTGGTGGGTGAATGATACTTGGCAATCGTGGTTCCAATGGTTGTGGTATTCATGTTGCTTCAATACTTAGTCATTAGGAGATGGTGACTAAAAGGTAATGTATGTTGATATACTTAGTCCTCGGAGGTGGGTAACTAAGATCATGGTTTAAATGAATACATAGTCATCGTAAGATCGGTAGCTACAGTGGGGACTATGGTATTGACGAAGTCAATAATGAATTGTCAAAATATAAATGATTAAGGGAATAAATTATTAATTGTTGAAAGAGAAATGATATTATGATTTGTCAAAATATAAATGATTAAGAGAATAAATTATTAATTGTTGAGGGAGCAATAATATTATGAATTGTCGAAATATAAATGATCAAGAGAATGAAGTATGTATTATCAAAACATCAAGTGTTAAGAAATACTTACGGCTAAAGGGATGACTGATAAACATGAAGGAATGGATGTCCTATGTTTGGCTAAAATTGACTTATGATTTTCTTTGTAAAAGCATAAGGAATAAATAGCAACTATTAATAGGGAAGAGTTATGTGAGAGCTTCATATCAGAATGATACTATACTAACTGATATGAAAAAATGATAATGGTGATATTCATATGTTATCTGATTTTGTATTAGTGTTAAACGATATGATTGATGATGTTATAAAGAATTCTCTTATATACATAACTGTTATTTATTATATGTTATAGCTGCATTGCCAACATGTTTTTCAATCATCTTATTTTCTTTGTATGATTTTTCTATGTAAACTTATGCCTGAAAAATACTAGGCCTCTGTAATATTTTCCTAACATGTAGTGATTAAATATGTATGTATTAAACAAATTGTGTACATGTATTATAATGAGATATCTTGAAATGAATAGTATGCTTGTTGTTATAGAAGATAATTGATAAGTGTCAATGGTAACTTACAAAATGGATGAAATACACACACACACTAAAAAAGCACAAAATTACACTAAAAATTTCTAATGTATTGTGAAAAGAGATGTAGAAAATTAAGGTCATTATGGGCAAGGAACAAACAAAAGAGAAAAACAAAACAAGGATAAAAAAAACAAGAAGGAAGAAAACTAACTTGCTAAAGAAAAGAGAGAAGAATTATGACGTGGAAATCAAAGAAGGAAAAAGAAGAAGGAAAAAAAAAGTGATGCTAAAGATATACTAATCAGCACAAACACGACATCATTTAAAAAAAAATCACGTCAAAACAAACTTGACACCAAAAATAGCAATTATCAATGGCAGGATGAAGCCATAGGCCCACATGTATTACCATAAGTTGTGATGGCTTATCTACATGTTGGTGATGTAATATACATGCTAACAATTTTTTTTCTTTTTTCTCCATTTTAGTCCCCAATTCTTATACAATTATCCAGTTCAGTTTCTGAAATTAAATTATCGAGAGGAAAGGGATATAACAAAAGGAAAGAAAGGGAAAAACACTATTCCCCCTACATAAACAACATTTATCTCCTACAAACATTATTCATATCTCATAAACACTATTCATCTCCAACTACTCTTGTGCTAAAAAGACCACTCTTTAGCCAATAAGAATGCCTTCAAGCCAAAGAAAATGCTCTCCAGCTCATGGATTTGTTCTCTTGCCTAAACATTTACTACAAACTAGGCCTCATCCCATCCATTTTTGGACTAAATCCTCTTGCGCAACTTATTCATATTATACAATATACTAAAAGGGATCATTGCCTATATTATTGTTTACATAGACACAAGCATTGTGGATTGGAGTAGTGTAATGACAAAGTTGTCCTTACCATGAGATTTGGAAAGGTTGCAAGGGGAGGGTGGGGTTGTCTTTTTCACTGAGATGTATATGACATTGAAAAAATGGTTGGGGAGAAAATGATCAACTCCAGTTTTGGTGGGGCTACAGGCCTCAGATTGCAGACACTTGGCAATAGGGCAGGTAAACCCTAGGTGCTTGCTCGCCAAGTGGGGCTGCAGGCCACAATCTGCAGATAGATGGTGTTGAGGCTGCCCTAGGCACTAGGACCAAACCCGCACGCATGGCTAAAGACCCAAGCGAGCGAGTCTGGGGCTGCCCTGGGCGCTAGGGCCAGACCCGCACGCACGGGTGAAGACGCGAGCGGGTTTAAAGACTCGCTCGGGACGCCTTAGCCTTGGGTCCTGTATCAAGACCCAATGTTGTTGGGTCCGACGTCAGAACCCATTACTTATGGGTCCTAGTCAAGACCCATTTCGCTTGGGTCTTGCGTCAGGACCAATGTCTCTTGGGTCTTTTCTTAGGACTCAAGGTTCTTGGGTCTTAAGTTTATTAATATAATTGTTTGTGTTATAAATAACTCAAGGTATTCATATTAAAAATATTAGAATTTTTGTTCGAAATATTATTATTTTTATTATAATTAGTATTAATATAAAAAATATTATTATTTGTGCTATAAATATTGTTCTTTTTATTATAATTCTTTTATGTGCTCTAGACACAGAACCGATTTGCCTTGGGTCTTGCGTATCAAAAATATTATTATTGGTATTATAAATATTATTACCTTTATTATAACTCAAAGTATTCATATAAAAAATATTATAATTTTAATTTGAAATATTATTATTTTTATTATAACTCAAAGTATTCATATAAAAAAAATATAATTATTTATGTTATTTGGGTCTTAGGTTTCTAAATATTATTATTTGTGTTATAAATATTGTTATTTTTATTATAATTAAAATTATTAATATAAAAATTATTATTAATTGTATTATAAATATTATTATTTTTATTTTTATTAATATTATTTATAAAATAATTAATAAATTTGAAAAATAATTATTATCATTATTGAAAAACAACCTTAGATTTGATTTGAAGGGTAAAATTAAAAATTATTGTTGTTGTTGTTGTTATTATCATTAATAAAAAAAATTAAAATAGTATTATTACTATTGAAGAAAAACCGATTTTTTTAAAAGATTAAAAAATAAAAAAATTTGAGTAGACAAATTAAATAGACTCGAAGCTCTTGGGTTTAGCGTTGCAGCCAAACCCAACAATTTTGGTCTTATATATTTTGATGTTTTTTTTAAAATAAAAAGTTAGCCTGCGGTGGGGTTGTCTTTCCACTGGGATGCATTTGACATTGAATGGATGGTAGGGGAGAAAATAGTCAATTTCAGTTTTGGTGGGGTTGTAGTGCCTGGGACACGGACACCTGGTGCTAGGGCTGGCAAGTCTTGAGCACTGAGCCAAACCCGCACGCGACACTTAGCGCTGGGGCTGCCTTGCCTGTGCACTGGGTCAGGTCGTCTGCATGGCTGCAGACCCTGGCAAGACCTAAGGCTCATGAGTCTAGAGTCAGGACCCAATTCTTTTTGGTCCCCGTGAGGACCCAAGGCTCATAGGTCCTGACACATGACCCAGTTCTCTTAGGTCCTGACGCAGGACCTAGTGCTTTTGGGTCCTGACGCAGGACCCATTATAGTTGGGTCCTATAAAGGCAGGTGTAATATCCCACATCAGCGGGTGATGAGTTGGTTGCTGGCCTTATTAGTAATGCTGGTTGCTAATTTGTCAGACACATTTTAGGGCTATGCGTGGCTGTCAAGAACAAATCCGTGAGGGCGGTAAAGCCCAAAGCGTACAATAGCTGACAGGTTAGGTTGGGTTATGACAGCAAGACCCAAAATAGCTTTGGGTCCGGCTGTACAACAAGACCCAAGAAGTTCGGGGACCCAATAACACTTGGTCCGGACCCAATTCTCTTGGGTCATGCATTAGGACCCAACTAGATTGGGTCCGGTGTCAGGACCCAATTCTCTTGGGTCTGGAGTCACGATCCAAGACTAATGGGTCCTGAGTCCGGACCCAATTCTGGTCTTGAGTCCGGACCCAAAGGAAAATGGGTCATGCCTTTAGACCCATTTCGATTGAGTTCTGCATCAGGACCCAATTCTTTTGTGTCTTGCCTCAGGACCCATTTCAATTGGGTCTTGCATGAGGACCTATTTCTATTGAGTCTTGCCTCCGCACCCAATTCTCTCGGGTCTAGGGTAAAGACTTAATTCTCTTGGGTTAAGCGTCAGGACCCAAGGTTCTTGGGTCTTAAATTTCTAAATATTATTATTTGTATTATAAATATTATTATTTTTATTATAATTAATATTATTTGTAAAATAATTAATAAATTTGAAAAAAAATTATTATCAATATTGAAAAACAACCTTAGATTTGATTTGAAGGGTAGAATTAAAAATTATTATTATTATTATCATTAATAAATTTTAAAAAATACTATTATTATAATTGAAGAAAAACAAAAAAAATTAAAAAATATAAGAATTTGAATAAACAAGTTAAATTAGACTCGATGTTTTGGATCCAGCATTCTAGTAAAATCCAACATTTTTGATCTTGTATTGTTTTGATAATTTTTATGAAAATAAAAAGTTCATAGATGATCTAACTAGTTAATTTTTATGTATTTTAGTTTGAACCTGTATTTGTGCCGTTGTACTATCTTATTATTTTTTTATTTTTAAATTATTATGATATACTAATATTAAAAATAAAAAATATTATTTTTATTATATTTTATTTAAAAAAACACACTGAATTTTTTTTTATAAAAAAACAACTTCTACCGTCTCGCAGTATCTACTCTGTTTCTCTGTGTTTTGAAATCGAAATCGCTTCTTCTTCTCTGATTTATTTAGGAGTAAACTGCTATTGCTCTTCTTTACCCTAGTTTAGTGGGTGTGGCTCTCCATTCTCAATTCTCATCTAAGTATTATGGAGGAAGAAAAGGATGCTTTCTACGTTGTACGGAAAGGGGATATTATTGGGGTTTATAACAACTTCTCTGACTGCCAGCTTCAAGCTCAATCTTCTTCTGTAAATTTACCTTTTCTTTTGCTTAATTTCTACTTAATATTTAAAGAACAACACTTTACTATTTTTATTGATTTTTATTTTGGAGGTGTGCAATCCTTCTGTAAGTGTGTTCAAAGGGTATGGATTGCCTAAGGAGGCGAAAGAGTACCTTTCCTCACATGGGCTCAACAACGCTGCCTATTCTATCCAAGCACCCGATGTTGAAAATGATCTTTTTGGCAAACTTCTTCCTTGCCCTTTTCAGGTCTCCTAAAATTCACTACTCTCTTCTGGTTTTTGTGCTGAACCCCATCAATTCATTGCTTCTATATTTTCAGGAACCAGCTTCTTCTTTTAGAGCGAAAGAATTAGACAACAATTTTCCTCCTAAGCGGTTGCCTCAACCGCTTGAATCAATTGTGAGTTAAGCCACCCTGTAATGTATATCATTTTGAAGTATTTGATATTGTATTAGTAGTGGACACAATGTCAAGAAATTTAGATTTCAATAAAATGTAATTAAAGGTTCTTATGAAGTTGATTGAAGGAAGTTAACTCTTGACAATATATGTGTTTGATTGGAGAATGGAGAAAGTTGCTGCTGTGACCATGTTAACTAAAATTCATTCGGAGTCTTCAGATTGCATAATGCCAAATGATCTTTTTAGATTGCTTGTTGTTGGTTACTTACTTATTTCTAGTTATTGTAAGATGGGGGATGATAGTATGAATTTTGGAACCTTTATTTTGTCAGAAATCTGAATGATAGAGACTAAAAAATTTACTACTGTTAATCCATAATCATTAATCAGACTTCTTGTTTTCTCGGGTTCCATAGGAAAACTTGGTCTTTGGAGCAGTTAGGTGAATTATTTTCTACTATTCCCTCTCCAATATTTCTTGGTCTCCAAATTTTGTAGTAATCCTCCCTCATTCTAACCACGCCTGGAGGACCAAAGCGATCTTCCAAAAGTAAGGTAGTGTTTGTTTTTGCAGTGACGTGTGCTTTTGAAAAAAAAATGAATTATCTTTGCTTCAAATTTATTTTTTTGGTTGTTTTTGGATTGTTTTGATGTGTTGATGTCAAAAATAAATTTTAAAAAATAAAAAAATGTTATTTTTATGCATTTCCAAGAGAAAAACACTTTGAAAATCAACTACTACCACAATACCAAACACTACTGAAGACATTTGTTTGGCCATAGCAATTTACTAAGATCAATGCTGGTTATTTATTGTAGGCCAAAGTTTGGAGACTGAGAGTCATCTTTTCTAACATTCACTAGTTGTCTGATAGTTGTGATTTAGCTTGTTTGTTTTTGGTGTCCAGTCATGGGTGATGCATAGTAGGATAACAGAGGTGTTGATGATGTTTTTTTGTGTTCAGTTGATGGGAGGCTGTTTACTTCATCAATACACATCTTGAAGTCATGGCATGAGTAAAAGTGAACAACACCAGTGATTTGCTGTAGGTTAGAAGACCTCACAAGGTCCCCTTCACCTAACAGTGTGATTTGTGAATTGGCTTGTTTGCTTTGCTTTTGACCCATGAGTGGTGCAGAGTAGGTTAACAGATGCCATGATTAACAGATGCAGTGTAGGTTACTTAAATTGATACACATGCAAAAGTCGTAACATGATTAAAATTGAACTTGATGGCTAAAAGCTGTGTTGATAATTTAGTTCTTATAATAAGTGAGCTACCATTCATCTTCATTCTCCATAGCAGAATTATTTTTTTGAGAACATAGAATGAAAAAAAAAGAAAAGAAAATGTCTTTCTAAATCTTTTTGTTGTGTAATTTGCATCTTCAGTACCCTGTTCGTGATTTTAATTTTTACTACAGCACCCTCGCCTTAGTTTCCCAAAAATAAACAGAAGGATCTAAAGGACTACATTTCTGGTTGATTACTGTGGTTGCTCTCATTTTTTTTCTACCTCATTGGTTTGCAGAAATTGCATGGGTCAACATCAATTTCAACAAATCCTCAGAAAAAGTTTCTGAAATCAGATAATGGAGTGGAAGCTAAAAGGATTTCTTCCAGTTGTGTGAGTTGCTATCCTCGGATAGTTACTGTTCTTAGACCATGATACTTGTAATAATTAACATTTCTTGTATTTTCATCTCCAGTTATATCGATATTTTGCTTCCCTGTATGCATATTTAATTGTAAGTGCTATTCTCAACTGTCCATGCCCATATTTTCTCACACATGTCCATATGTCAGTATATGAGTGTTAGCTCTACTGTCATGCGCATATGTTTCTTAAGGTCTTATTATTTGTATTTATAGATGGTGTTTGTTCCTTTTTGAATTAGCAATTGTATTTGGTTTGGAATGTTTGTTATGTTTTGGTGATGGGTGTTGTATAACTTTAGTTCGCTGAATCTAGAATCTGACTTGCACAATGTATTTGGTTTGGAATGTTTGTTATGTTTTGGTGATGGGTATTGTATAAATTCAGTCCACCGAATTTGGAATCTGACCTGGGCAATATTTTTTGTTTAATTTGTTCAAGAACCTATTGTAACAGATACGTATCAGTCCCTGTTTGCATCCAGGGTTGTATTTCTGCTAATTCTTGCGTGTAAAACATGGGGATTTGTCTTTGAAATTTCACTGATGATATCATTTAACCTTAGATCTTTTGCCTCAATAAACCATCACTTAGGTTTAACTGAATATTTGCATTATTGATTGATCTTTCTGTCACAAGATGCAAATATTTTCATTTTTGAATCCTGAAATTATTATGCATAGCTTGAGTGTTCCAACTGTTGCAGACACATGGTAAAAGTTAATATTAGTGTCAGTGATGTGTCCTGCATGCAGGAGTAAGGGTAGTAAAATTTCCCATGGAATTCATTTCCAGGCTATCATTATAGTTGCCTTGATTTTGATATGAAGTGTTTACTTGTAGCGATCTGTCTAGTTTTTGTTCAAGCCTCATGTATGGCATGGTATAGTATTCGTTAAATCCCAGTTTAACAATAATGTTTAACCATGGGCATGCCCATTGCCCAGCCCTCCTGCATTCTTGAGTTTGATGGTGCTTCAAAAGGAAATCCTGGACCAGCTGGTGCGGGAGCTGTACTACGAGCTGAAGATGGAAGCATGGTAGGTACTTTTGAGTTGAACAAGTCCAAATATCGTGGAGTTTTGGCACTGAACAGTTGTGTGAATTCTGGTAGACTATTTGGTGCAAATATTTCACCTAGGGCAGCACTACTGTTTTGATTTTTTATCAGGCTTTATGTTTATGTATCGAGTTAGATTCTATCTCTTTTGAACTCCATGCTTTGCTAGGTCTGCCGACTTCGTGAAGGGTTAGGAATTGCAACAAATAATGTTGCTGAATATCGAGCTGTACTTTTAGGACTGAAACATGCGCTTAAGAAAGGGTTTAAATTCATTTGTGTGCAAGGAGACTCGAATCTTGTCTGTATGCAGGTTTGTTATTTGTTCTTACTTTATTAAATTATTTATTTTGTTTGCTATTGCATCATTAAAGTATTCATTTGTTTTCTAGTTAAAGGTTTTTGCATGTATCAAGTTTTTGGAAACAAAATGACGGAAAATGAAATATAAGAATCACAAATTAAGTTCGAATAAGTGACTTCAAAATGAGGAAAGATACTGGATAGTCCTTTGAAATACCCTGTTGGACTTTGTATCTGAGTGTAGTTCTTTATGTGTTAATTATATTGTATTTATGAGAGTCCTGTTCATGTGTTAATTATATTCTATATCCTAATGCTCGTTTATTTTCTTTGGTAACATTACCATGTGCATATGTCGTAGTATGAAATCATTGACAATTCATGTCAGCAGTAATATTGCAATAAATTTGAGACTTGTTTTTAATTTCTGTTTAAGCAACACACTCATGGTTCTTATCATTTTATTGTTCTGGCTTCTAGCATTGATCTACTTTAGATGTGAATATATCTTTATCTATTTTGATATTTTCTTGTTTAAACTTGTGCTTTTGACAATTACTTGTACACAGATTCAGGGTTTATGGAAATTAAAAAACCAGAATCTGGCTGACTTGTGTAAAGAGGCCAAGGAGCTGAAGGATATGTTCACATCATTCCAGATCAAACATGTTCCTAGGGTACAAGCAGATAATTACTTGTTTACTCAGAAACTGCACTATCTACTTGATGTGTTTTAGTTGCCGCAAATATGTAGATTTACTTCGTATTTAATCATTTATTAAATTTAAGTCACTAAAAGATTCCAAATCTCAAAAATCAAAAAAATCAACATATATTGTTCAACGGCACTTGATCATTCTAATGACTCGATATAACTAGCTATATATCTAAAAGTTACCTTCTAACTAGTTAAACTACTATTCCTCTTAGTTTTATATCCACCCCATATGATTTCACCATAGTTGTTATTTCTGTCTTTGCCACTGTTGCTCTCTTTCACCATTTTCTTGCTTTATTAATTTGGTTCAGTTTCACTTGAAAGTTTTACCAAAGAAAAGGGTTTAAATGTTGTTGTGATCCATGACCTCTTGACCTAGCATTCCTACCCTTACCATCTCTTTTACAGTTATACAATTTACTTTTATTTTTTATTTGAGTTGACTTGTAAAATTTAATGAATCGCAGTGAATTGAATTTGTTGAATTGCATGATTACATTTGTGATTCACCCCATGAATTGAATTTGTTGTATTGTATGTGATCTGGGATGAATCATAAGATTTGAATTGTGAATTGTGAGAATCTAACAACCTCTCTGATTAAATTACACCGACCAATTTGCTTCTTGTCAATTCATCTAAATGATATAATCACTGATTTGTTGGCTGTCAATTCATCGAAATGATGCTACCTTAAATGTATCTGTCATAAAGCAATCAGCATTTCTTGGTTTCTCATTCAGGTGACCAGCTTTATGAATTTAATCTTTCGGCTTGGAGCCATTGACCTCCTGTTATTTTGATAGGCTTATATCACTTTTCACATCAGGGTTTTCTGAGCTCATGCATGTGGTTTGATGTCCATTTATGCATCTCTATCATAAACTAATTATCCTTTCACAATATCACATGTAGGAGACAGTTTATCAAATTGATCCTGAGCTTTGGAGCCATTGACCCTAGTGTCATTTTCTTGTCTTTCTTTGCACTTCAAAGGTCTATTGCTCCATATGATTTTTGTCAGTTCATGTATCTAGTTTGGTGTCTTTTCTATGCATATGGGGGCTACATTAGTCATAATACTGTGTTCTCAACCTCTGCAAGGCTTACCAAATATATACAGTGCAATTCCATCGTCAATGCACTCATCGATTTGAACTGTTATATGCATGGTACTTGTGCTGCGTTGTTGCTTTAGTATTTTTTTCTAAGATGGTCATATTGGTAGTGGCAATTTATTTGCATTTGTTTGATAGCCTGATTACAAATGACATATTCTTTGTTTCATCTTCAAGGAATTCAACTTTGAAGCTGATGTTCAAGCAAACCTGGCTACTAATCTTAGGGGTGAGGACATTCATGCTTTGTGTTTTTATGGATTCTTGCACTTCATGTTGTTTTATGTGTTAGCTTCAGAATAATTGGCTTGTTTGAATTTGTATACAGATGGTCAGATTGAAGAAGACTGTATCAGAAAGTAATTCAGGCCCTAGGGGTTGTGACCATATATCTGTTTTTTAAATTGTAAACAGGAAAACTAGTTGCTCTGGAATTTTGGGACATGGTATACTGTATGGGGCAGAAACTGAAATGATGGGTAATAGTAGTAGAACATATAATTAAACGATCCATTTCTTTTGCAGTGTTTTTTTTTGGATGGAAGGTAGAAAGTATGAAATCGTCAATGCTCTTCGACTCTCTTGTCTTCTTTTCATTAGAGTGTAGTGTTTTCTTACTCATCTAATCTACCTCGCACCGTAGGATATATGGCTCCAAAATCTTGAAATCAATCTCATCCTTGTGCTCCTTAGTTTGTTTACAGAGTTATCGTCGCCTTCCAAAATTTCCACTCAGGCTCGCACTTTATTTCCAAGCAGGGTAAACACTTTTGCATGAGTGGCCTTAGCTGTTCTTTGCATCTCCAATATCTCTTGGTTATGGATGAAATTTAACCTCTTAAGGAAATAAAAAGCCAAAATGCTAATCACACATTTATAAATCCCCACGTTATTGGGTTTTGCCCATATCCTAAATATTATAGAGACCTTCATATAGAACAATTAATTCACTTACCTAGATATCTTATATATAACTTAGAATATTATACTATATTGACTTGACACTATTGGGAGTTTGAAATACTCTGAATTGAATTCAATGATTAAATTAATTTGTGATTGGAATTTTTTGAGGGTTTGAATTTAAATTCCAAAAAAGTTAAGGTGAATCATTAATTAATATAAAAATCTATATATTCTATAATATTTTGTAATCAATAATGTAACACTCTTTCACATCTAGAAAAATCATTATTAAAGACCTAGTCGTGTGCACCCACTTTGTAAGGTGATTTAATTTTAATCATCCATTTGTTTGTAAATTTACTTTGATTATTAACAATATTTTATTATATAAAATATATAATCCATGTATTATGCTAACTAATGTAATTTCTTATTTGATGATTTATGATAATTAATATAATTAACTTTATCTATGTAGTCTTAGTGTGTGTATGTAAGAAAAACGATATTAGGTCCGGTAACAATGAAAATCAATTTACTTAAATCTAATACAATTAACATTCACTTTTAAACTTCTATAAATACGAGGGGTGATGATTTTCGGTTCAGTTTAATTTTTACTTAAAAAATAACCAAATCAAATTTATTTTTTTAAAAAACCGAAATCGGTTCAAACCAACCGGTTTTGGTTCGGTTATTTTAGAGCAAAAACCAAAACCCAATCAATTGGCTCAGTTTTTTCTAATTTGGCTCGGTTTTTTTTTTTTGATTTGGCTCGGTTTTTAACTTCGGTGAGGTTCAATTTGGTTTTTCGGTTTCAGTCTTATGAAACCAAAACAAACCAAACTAATCAGTTTTTAAATATTCTAATCGGTTTTTTTTACGATTCGGTTTTTTCGGTTATTTGTTTTTCTAATTTTCTTGGTTTAATTGGTTTTTTTATTTTTTTGCTCACCCCTAATAAATATATTCATAATTTGAATTATTTCTTTATTTTTATTGAACTCGTTTTATATTGCACCTATCCAATCCAAACATATATATTTGTTCAATGATTATCTGTACAATTTTCTATCATTCGAAACTAAATGGAAAAACAAAAAAGAATTAACATTATTATAATAAAAAAAATATTTTCTTAAATGAAAATATAAGATATTCTATATATGCATATTAGTTGGATGCCCACGCTACGCGGCGAACTTACTTTTATTTTATAAAAAATACTATAAAATTTATAATACAAAAAATAATAATTTTTTTTCCAAATTTATTAATTATTTTATTAATAATATTAATTATAATAAAAATAATAATATTTATACCACAAATGATAATATTTTAAATATTCATACTATTAATTATAATAAAAGTAATAATATTAATAACACAAATAATACTATTTTTTATATGAATATATAGAATTATAATAAAAATATTTATATTTATAACACAACTGATAATATTTTTAATATTCATACTATTAATTATAATAAAAATAATAATATTAATAACACAAATAATACTATTTTTGATATGAATATTTAGAATTATAATAAAAATAATAATATTTATCACATAAATAATTATATTAAGAATTCCAAGGATGATTATAACACAAATAATAATATGTTTTATATCAATACTTTGAGTTATAATAAAAATAATAATATTTATAACACAAATAATACTATTTTTGATATGAACACTCGAGTTATAAGATAAATAATAATATTTATAACACATATTATTATATTAAGAAAACCGAAGAATATTTATAACACAAATTATTTGGGTTCTGGCGAGGACCTATTGCATTAGGTCTAGCGTAGGACCTGGTCGCGTCCAGGCCCAATATGGAGTTGGACGCGACTGTGTCCAGGCCCAACATTGAGTTGGACTCGGTTGCGTCCAGACCCAACATGGGTTGGGCGGGGACGCATCGACACCCAACATGGAGTTGGACTCGGTCGCGTCCATTCGCAATGTGGAGTTGGGCGTGGACACGTCCAGGTCCAACATATGGAAGAGCGCGGTCACTCGAGACCCAACGTGGGGTTGGGCACGGACACGCCCAGGGCCAACGTGGGGTTGGTCGCGGACGCGTCCAGCCCAACGTTGGGGTGGACGTGGACGGGTCCAAGGCCAACTTGGAGTCGGCGGGCACGCCTCCAGACCCAACATGGGGTTGGGCGGGGACGCGTCCACACCCAACAATGAATTGGACTAGGTCGTGTCTGGTCGCAACGTGGAGTTGGGGGTGGACGCGTCCAGATCCAACATATGGATGGGCGTGGTCGCTCCACACCCAATGTGAGGTTGGGTGGGGACGCGTCTAGGCCCAACATGGAGGTGGCCGCGGTCGCATCCAGACTCAACATGGGGTTGGGCGTGGACACGTCCAGGTCCAACATTTTATTACCACTAATGAAAAACTATATAGTTAATTTGAAGGATAAAATTAAAATTAATTATTATTATTATTATTATTATTATTTGTTCCATAAATATTATCATTTTTATTATAATTGAAGGTATTAATATTAATACTATTATTTGTGTTATAAATATTACTACTTCTATTATAGTTCAAAGCATTAATATCAAAACTATTATTATTTGCGGTACAAATATTTTTATTTTTATTATAATTGAAAGTAATAATATTTTTTATTGTAGTTCAAACTATTAATATAAAAAATATTATTATTTGGGTACAAAGATTATTATGTTTATTATCATTGAAAGTAGTAATACTAAAAATTTTTATTATGTTTGGCCCTTGCGCCACATCGGGTCTGACCTTTAGCCCTGGGAACAGGGCAAGCCAGCCCTAGTGCCACGTGGTGCGTGGGTCTGACCCCGCAAAAGGGTAGGCAACCCAAGTGTCAGGTGTCTCCTCGTGGGGGCGCGGGTCTGACTTCTGTCAAGGGTAAGGGAAGACAACCCCAGCGCCATCTGGTGCTCGGGTCTGACCCAGCGCAAGGGTAGGCAACCCAAGCATCAGGTATCCCCAGGTAAGGGCTCGAGCTGACTCACGCCTACGGCAAGGGCAAGCAAGCTCCGTGCCACATGGAGATCAGGTCTGACCCAGCGTAAGGGCCTGTCAGCCCTAGTGCTAGATGTCCTCACATGAGGGCGCGAGCCCGGCTAACGCCTAGGGCAGCCCCACCAAAACTTGAAGTGACTATCTTCTCCCCAAGCATCTCCACTAAAACTTAAGGTGGACGCGATTGAGTCCAGACCCAAGAGGCCAACATGGCGTTGGGCGGGGACACGTCCAGACCCAACGTGGGGTTGGGCCAGGACGCGTTCAAGCCCAATATGGAGGTGGTTGGTGTCGCATCCAGATCCAACATAAGGTTAGACATGGACGTGTCTAGGGCCAACTTGGAGTTGGGCGTGGACGCGTCCAGACTTAATGTGGGCTTGGGCGTGGACACGTCCAGGTCAAACATGTTATTACCACCAAAGAAAAACCATATAGTTGATTTCAAGGATAAAATAAAAGATTATTATTATTATTATTATTATTATTATTATTATCATTATTATTATTATGTGTGCCATAAATATTATCATTTTTATTATAATTGAAGGTATTAATATTAATATTAATACTATGATTTGTGTTATAAATATTACTATTTCTATTATAGTTCAAAGCATTAATATCAAAACTATTATTATTTGCGGTATAAATATTTTTATTTTTATTATAATTGAGAGTAATAATATTTATTTTTATTGTAGTTCAAACTATTAATATAAAAAATATTATTATTTGGGAGTACAAAGATTATTATGTTTATTATCATTGAAAGTAGTAATACTAAATTTTTTATTATGTTTGACCATTGCGCCACGTCAGGTCTGACCCTTGGCCCTGGGTAAGGGCAAGCCAGCCTCAGTGCCATGTGGTGCGCGGGTCTGACCCCGTAAAAGGGCAGGCAACCCAACGCCACCTGGCAAGGGAAGTCAGCCCCAACACCACCTGGCACTCGGGTTTGACCCAGCGCAAGGGTAGGTAACCCAAGCACCAGGTGTCCCCATGTGGGGGCTCGAGCTGACTCATGCCCAGGGCAAGGGCAAGCCAGCCTCAGCGCCACGTGGCGTACGAGTCTGACCCAGTGCAAGGTCAGGTCAGCCCAAGCGCCAAGGTAGGTCAACCCAATCGCTAGGTATCCTCACGTGGGGGTGTGAGCCCGTCTAACACTCAGACAACCTCACTAAAACTTGAAGTGACCATCTTCTTCCCAAGCGTCTTTTCAATGTCAAATGCATCTCAGTGAAAAGACAACCCCAACCCTTTCTCGCTACCCTTACAGCTCTTTATGGCAAGGGCTTGGCTGCCATTACACTACTCCAATCCACAATACTCTGTGTCTAGATTGGTTTGATATTAAAATTATTTTTCTTATTTTATGTTTAGTTAAAAATATGCAATATACATTTTAAATAAAATGTTACAAGATAATTTTTCATATGGTCAAAATAAAAATAATTAACTATAATGATATTGTAAAAAATTTCATTTAAAATTCTTTTTGTTGAAAACAAATTATGTGTAATATCGTGCTTTACATAATGGATGTAGAATTTTCATGTCAGACGCATGGGCTTAGCATATTGATCACATTGCTTGCCACTTGTCAACATGGTAAACTCTAATAGATATTTCTACAATTTTACAGATAAAGGTATCGTTATACTTTTACATATATAGATAGATAAATAGATATTAATTATTATTTTAAAATACGTGAGATTTTTTTTTTTTGATTGTGCAAAGCTTTACTATTTATCCTCTCATACATTTTTATTGTGGATGAGTTGTATAAAATTTTACATTTTATTAATTTGATCCACAAACAATTTTTTTTTTTTGTGATTTATTCTTAATTAAATACCAATTGATTTTGATTTCTTATGAAAATATAAAATTAAAAGAAAAGATGTTAAATATGGGTGACATGCTATAATTTTCGCAAAAGATACACTTTGATCCTTGAACTTTAAAAATCATGTAAATTATACAATTTCAGCATCTCAATATTTTTCCAATTTAATTTTGGTACAAAATTTAATTTTTGTTATTTTTAGTTCCTTGTTGAGGGAGGAGAGAGAGAGAGAGATTGTTGGATTTCGATGATAGAGAGAGAAAAGTGTTGTTAACACTAATTTAGACCATCAAATCGGACGATATTTATGTCAAATGATTTTATTTGATGAGGGGAAATCATATTAGGTGTTTATTTACCTTTAAAATTCATGAAAAAAAAATATGAACTCGAGTTGATTTTTGATTTTTAGGGTGGTTTTTTGGGTTTTCTGAGACCATAAATAGATTTATCACAGTTCTTATGATTTTTTATAGATATTTGGGGTCAAAAATAGATTGAAAGGGGTTTTTGGGTAAAAAAAACTTTAAGCCTTAATTTTTGGGCAAATCATACAACGTGTCATCTAATTTTTTTTTAAAAAATATCATGTCGTCCGCCTCAGTTGCAAAAAAAAAAAAAAACTAAAGGATCAATTGCGTGGGCCCTAACAAAATGGGCCACGTTGGTTGACTTGACTTGCAAAGTCCAACAATGCTTGACCTTTGCTCTCTTTTTTTTCTAATTCTTTTTTTAAATTAATGATTTTGTTTTATGGTTTTTTCTCTTAATTTTTTAATTTATATTTAAATTAATATTCCTCCTCTCTTTCATTTTGTTTGGAGAGTCTCTTTTAAATAACAATTATTTTTTTTAGTTATTTATTTAAATTTAAAGAGCTTTTCTGATTCATGTATAATTTTGTTTTTTTATCTTTTGCATGGATGAACTTTATTTTTGAGAAAAAAATTATTTTCAGATAATATTTCTAATATGTGCAGCCTTACATGATGTCTTTTTCCCTGTTATTTTATTCGATCAATTTAATTTGTGTCTCTATTTCTATTATCATTTGGTTAAATTAATAAAAATTTTTAGCAAACCCAACTAGAAAAATATCTCATTTTCTGATGTTAAATATCTTGATCTACATTTGTCTCTCGATTTTTCAATTTGTTTTAGATATCATTAATGATTTTTTATTGATTTATTTATTCACACATATAGTTCTCGATTTATTTGATTGAATGGATGCATAAATATTTTTATTTGAACTTAGATTTTTTAAATTACAGAAATATATTGAAAAAATCTGCATATATAATTTTTTTTATATATAATGAATCACATAACTAATATTATCTATAAAATTACGAAATCAACGTCAAAATATTTAGTCCATTTAAGACTAAGTTGAAATTTCTCCTATTTTCTTCATTTTAGCGGTCCTTTCAACTTGTGTGTGTAATGATGACAAAATAAAATACATTTTGCTTCTTAAATAATTGCCATAGCGAACAATTAAAGCGGCACACGCAATTGAGGATTTATACAATTGGCCTTTTGCACTCGAACACAAGACTTAACAAAAAAAAAAACATATTTCTGTCATGAACTATGTCAACAAAATAAATATTAATGAATTTCAAGTAATAAGTGTGTGTGAATGATCTTTATTAGTCTTTTTTTTTTAATTTATGGGATAATTATATAAAAAAACTTTCTAATGTTTATTTGCAATTCATTTTCTTGTTATAGTTTTAGAAATTACATTTCAAATTATATGTGAAATAAAAATTTAAAAATGATCAGAAAAATAAAATTAATCTCATGTATAATATAACTCAAATAAATCAATTTCGTTTTGCAATCTCTTCCCTATCCTTCTCTCCCTTCCCTTCTGAATTATAACCAATGAATTAATTTCGCTATCTAAATATGGTAAATTTACTGATCTTGCAAGGCAACAAGCTGAATTCTTCCATCCCTAAGTCACTCTTTGTATAGATCTCTCAATGTTCTTACCTTCCCAACAACCTCTTGATTGGAAGTATCCCTACAAGTCTGTGCGAGTTATTACCATACTCATCAAACAATCTTCTCTCTAGTCCAATATCTCTCTCACTGGGGAGAGTTTTTCAGGCAACCCAGGTCTTTGTGTTCCCGTCCATGTTAATTCATTGGTTACCCTCTTTCGATTGTAAGTGTGTGAATACATGAGGGAAACTTTGATCGGAATAACACCATACTTCTCTTTTGTATCAAGCATCTTCTTCCATACACTGTGAGCTTCTATGTTATTTCAGCAACACACTTCCCTTGGTAAAAGGCCTGTTTCAGCATGTGATCTGGCTCGCAAACGAATAATTGTCTGGCACAAAAAAAAAATGGTGTCATATTTTGATGCGAAACTTGTGATAATGTGGTCACGCAGTTTATAATTAAAATTGAGATTTAATCCTGAAAAGTCAAAAGATATCTAATAGAAGTGTGGCACAGTTGAAATTTATCCTAAGACACCAGCATTACTGGAATGAAGTCGAATGACGCTACAAAGCCAATTAATTTTCGATAAGTCAACTTCAATTTGTTCAAGAACCAATAAATGCAAGAATCTCTCTCACACATTAAAACTAAAAAGTTTAGAAGTATTATTCATCAAAGGTTGCCGAAACATAGGCTTACAAGAGTTTAAGTACTTTTGAAAAATTAGCCCTAATGGATCTACCGTTATTAACTGAATTGATCCACTTACAGAACTGACTCAAAACCTATATTAGTAAGCCTAAACCATGATCTAGACAAGTTTTTGATCCTAACTAAAAATAAAATATTAATTAAACCCAAACATGCCTTGGGCTATAGCTGAAATAATAAAAATATAACTCATAAGTTAATTCTCTATGCTAATATGAGAAGCTAAGAAGAAAATCAAACAATACAAGTTTGATATAAGACTTATTTGACATAATTCAAAATGTCTTTATTTTTAACAAGTCACTGTCACATATAGGACAATCTACTGGTTATACAAGGAAACCATGTTGGTTGCTAGTTATACAAGGAAACCAGAGTGATACCTAGAGTGATCTTAGAAAGCTATACATAGTAAGCTAAATCTTCTTTCTTAATTATAAGAGTATATATATCATGTATGGTAAGCTATTAACAAGGCATAACTTATATGGTAAAGTATTTATGGGTTTTTATTGACACCCCCTTTAAATTGATGCGAGACATCCATAAGCATCAATTTGTTTGAAAGAAAATTATGTTGTTGTTGTGTGAAAGCCTTGGTAAAGATACCTGCCATTAAAGATTGTTAGATACATGAGGAAGAGAGATACTTTGAGCTTCAAATGCCTCGCGGATGAAATGACAATCAACCTCGATGTGTTTTGTGCGTTCATGAAAGATGGGATTGGCTGAAATGTGAATGACATTAGTATTATCTACATGCAAAGAGATAGGGCCACTTGGAGAAAAGCCAAGTTCAGCTAATAGCCCTCAAAGCCAATGTATCTTAGTGCAAGCTTGGGATATGGCCCTATATTCAAATTCAATAGAACACTTAGAGACATGATCCTGTTTCTTCGTTTTTCCAAGAAATAAGAGTCAGACCAAGAAACATTCATTAACCCAAAGTAGAACATCGGAAGTAGAACATTGAGTGTCACTACAGCTGACATAATCAGCATCATTATATGCTACCAGATTTAATGAAGTACCAGTAAGATAGAAAATTCCTCGTAAAGATGTACCGTGAACATAGCGAATGATTTGTCGAACTAAAACCATATGAAGGTGCTGAGGAGAAGTCATGAATTGACTAACCTGTTGAACTGCATAAGAAATATCAGGTCTAGTGATTGTAAGATAGACCAAGCTTCCAACCAACATTTGATAGGCTACAGGGTCTAATAACAAGTCACCTTCCTCTTTGTATAGCTTGAGATTTAGTTTCATAGGAGTTTTAAGAGGAGGAGAGTCCTGGAGACTAGCATCAACCACCAAATCCTGGGCATACTTGTGTTGTGAGAGAAAAATACCATGTGAAGTAGCAGTAATTTCCAAACCAAGAAATTATGTAAGAAATCCCAGATCCTTCATGTGAAAACTATTTTAATTGGGAGATTAGAACCAAATCAGTGCCTGTGATGATTATGTCATTAATATACACCAAAAAAATGACAATCCCAATCTTAGTTTTGCGAAGAAACAATGATGCACGAGTAGCCTGTTTGAGACCATACAAGGAGCAACGCAACTTACACACTATAAAAGTAGGGGTGGGAAGTAAACCTGCTGGAGGACGCATATAAACATCTTCCTTGAGATCCCTATGAAGACAGGCATTCTTCACATCCATTTGGTGTAAAACCCAATTTTGAGAAGCGGCAATAGCCAACATTGTGTGAATGGTGGTCATTTTGGCCACCAGAGCAAAGATTTCCTTGTAATTGACTTCATATTCTTGATTATTTTCAAGAGTTACTAAATGAGCTTTATACTTGTCTAAATTACCATTTGACTTAACCATAATCGAATAGACCCACTTACATCCAAGTGGAGTCACATCTGCAGGACAATCCACCACGTCCCAAGTCTTATTATCCTCAAGTGTTCCTCCTTTATGGTCTGCTGCTAGCATTGTTCTTTGACTGCCTGTGAATAACCAGTAGGAATAACAATAGAAGATAGAGTGGTTGGCAATGTAAAAGTATTAGTACCTATCATCTATGATGAGAATACATAATGGCCAGATATTCTAAAGGAACAACGTAGAGAAGTAGATGATAAGGCAGGAGTAGAAGAGGACAGCACTAGAGGTCTCCTCTAGTATACCATCCCTAGCTTGAACCTTTTAACATGAGTACTAAGAGCACTAAACTTGTCATCAAAAGAAGACAAGAAAATAATAGAAGACTTTGGTGAGGAAGACATAAGAAAGAACCATTGATTTCAAAGAGAGCATATTCCGTGAAACACGAACGCAATTAGAATTAGTATCATAGTATAAATACCGCTTTTGTGTGACATTATATCCCAAGAAGACAAAATGAATGAATTGGATAAAAAGCTTGTTTCTGTCATGCGAGGGAAGATGCATAAAACATACACACCCAAATATATGAAGATTTGTATAGGTAGGATTGTGATGATAAAGCCTTCAAATATGGAGATTCAAAATCCAAAGCTTGGGAAGAGAGTCTATTTATAAGAAAGGTTGTTGTGGTAAGTGTTTTTACCCAAAAATATAGGAGGAACCAAAGACTCAATGAATATAATCCGGATAACATTTAAAAGATGATAATTCTTGCATTTAACTACCCCATTTTATTATGGAGTATATAGACAAGAACATTGAGAGATAATACCTTTAGAGTGCAAGAAAGAATGGAACTCATTACACATATATTCCCCACCTAAGTCAGACTGGAGAATTTTAACAGCAGCTGAAAATTGAGTGTCACTAAGAGCTAAGAACAGTTTGAACATTTAGAAAACCTCTTATTTGTTTTGTAAGAAATACACCCATGTATATCTACTGTAGTCATTTATAAATGTTATGAAATATTTGTATTGTTCATGAGAAATAACAGGACTAATACCCAAATATCACTATGAATGATCTTAAAACTGTGTGTGGCTCTATGTCCTTCAAAAGAAAAGGGTAAAGTCTTACTTTTGTCAAGTTTACAAGTTGCACAATCAGGAAGTATAGAACAAGAAGAATGCTCTCTTTATTATTTAATAGACCTGATTTCAACAAACATGACAGGACCCTAGAATGAGGATGACCAAGGCATTTATGCTAGACTTCATTTGACACTATAGACTTATGACAAAGACAATATAAAGAAGGAAGGTAAGCTTTGTGGAACATGTAGTTGTAGGTAAAAGAGACGTCCATATTTATGCCCTTTCACTATCAACTACCCTAACATCTGTCCTACATAACACAACTGATCAATACTTAAAAGTGCATTTTTACTAAGGTTTTATATCATCATATTGCACTTAAAGTATCATTAAATTCCCTAACTTAAGCATTTTTTATAATAATAAGTTTGATAATATAAGATATCTTTAATTTATAATAAATGCTCATTTTAAATGCAGGTATATCTCACAATTCAAAGGATTGATTAATGTATTTAACTATTGAAATTGAGAAGACGAAGAGAGAGCTAAGCATAATGCTGGTTCAATTCCAATTGGAATACCATTCAGTTATTGGGTCATAACTGGAGTAGTAAACCTTAGATTTAGGTCTAATTTATCTTGATGGAAAGCTAAGACATAGGTCTAAAACATTCATGTAGAGTCCAAGATTCAAAACTATCATTTTTAACTTCAAACTTAGCAACAAAAGAGAAGTCTGAATTTATCATGTAGCCCAGACATTATTCGGTGTTCAGCTTATATCTTGAGTTCTAGAAGTCCAAATGAGCTCATTTTTTTTTTTTGCTGGAAATTGAAGACAAATTCCCACAACTTTCATGAAGAATATCTGTTCAATTTCTTATGTTAGAAATGATGTTTTGTCTGGCCAATAAGTTAATAGCTAGCCACCAAGTCAATGGTTGACCACCAACTCAATAGTTAGTCATCAAATCAATAGTTCTAAATTTTAGCTTATAAAAGAAGGCATTTGCCATACATTTAATCATTTTGGTTTTCATATCAAGATCTTGCTCTTGCTTTATTTCTTGGTATTTTTGTAATGTTCAAGTTTTATTTCATGTTAGATTTTCATTAATCTCTTGTTTATGCTTTTCATTTCATTTACTATACTTAGTTAACTTATATCATAATTATGTTCTTATTTTTTTATTTTTTTATGTTTGTCTTCTTCATTATGTTTAACTAAGTTTATTTTGTCAAGGTAAAAAGGTTACACTAATAGTGTTAGAATAAGTATAGTATAAACTCAACATGGACTTTAATGTTTATTTTCAATAAAGTTTGCTAGTAACATGTTTTATAATTGTTACCTTACTCATTCTTAATGCCTTGTTAAATGATTAATTTAGATTTGTGTTATACAACCCTTGGAACAATAAATACTTGATCCTTTCATAGCCTACTGTATGGATAACCGACAATAGTGTTATGAAAGAAACTTGATTTGTTTTTGATAAAAGTTAGCACCATGAATACCTAACAAGATTTACAAGTATTGGACGTTACTCAAATAAGATAAGTAATATGATCAACAACCATTATGAGTAAAGTGTACATCATAATTTTGATCCATAAGCTAGCTAACATAAGCTAAATTCATAGAGAGTGTAAGTGAGATAAGAACATTTCTAATGGAAAAAAATATATCATCCAACTGCCACAATGGGTAGAACTTTGAATATTTGAAGAGCCACCATATTTTCTGACATTACTTAGACTATAGAGAGAATTTGTCATATGATTAGATGCACCCAAGTCTAAGAGAGAGATGAAGAACTAGTACCTTAAAGACCCAATACTGAAAATGCACTCATAATAATTTATTGCAACATTTCTCAAGTTATAAAAGGCGTTATAGGTTGAGAACCAACAACAACATTTGTTGTGGTGCTAGCAGACATAGCTGGCTGTAAGTTTGTAGTGCAAGGAGACATAATTAGCTGTAAGTCACTAGTGACAACAACATGCTAGGCCTTGTTGGAATGTGTAGATCGAATAGTACAATCTTTAATAATGTGCCCTTGTTACTTGCAGTAATTACAGAATTTTTTAGGATAGTTAGGGGCAATATGACCATATGTCTTGTAAGTATAGCATTGTGTAGTGCTCATGTCATGACCTTTTCCCCTTGCCATAAGTAGCATGGGTAACTAAGATAATGTTAGGAGCAATACATGACTGCTCCATAATGTTTTAAGTATTGAGACGTTGTTCCTAATGCAAGAGTTTTCCAAAGCATGCCTTCAAAGTCAGAACATGATCACTATTTACTAAAAATGCACGAATAGCTTCAAAGTCAGGCCTCAATATCATTAGAAATTGATCTCTTTGGCTGGTTTTGTGTACATTTTGTACTGTTGCCAATCCTGCCTCCAATCCTTCTATAGAGACAGTGGTTGTAACAAGATCAAAATTAGAAAACTAGAGTAGTAGTCTTGGATTGAAAGATCCCTTTAAGTATAGTTAGCAATGGCTAACTCAAGTTGGAAGTGCCTAACATTGTTGTCTTGCATATAGACTTGCTTTAGATAATTCCACATAGCCTTTGTTGACCTATGAGGACATAAAGAAAGAATCAAATGTGACTCCATAGAACCAAGAATCCAAGATATTATTTGATTATCTTTGGTCTCTTAAGCTGCATTGTTTGGCCATAAAATCTTATGCATTAGATCCCCTTTTGATGTTGCCATCTATATATCCCCACAGCTTTTTATCTTTGAGAAAGGTCTCCAATTGAAACTCTGAAGCAATATTTTTTTTTTAGTGAATCTAACACAAACATTATCTGACTTCTCCATATGTACTAAAACTATGATTGAGAAAAAAAAGACTAAAAATTCTTAGAAAACTATGACTAAGGACTCTGATACCATGACATAATTCAAAATTCAAAATGTTTTTATTTTCAACAAGTCACCATTACATATAGGACAAGCTGTTGGTTATACAAGGAAACCTTGATGGTTGCTGGTTATACAAGGACACCATGTTGGCTAATTATGTTGGTTATACAAGGAAACCATAGTGATAACTAGAGTGATCTTAGGAAGCTATACATGGTAAGCTAAATCTTCTTTCCTAATTATGAGAGTATATACAACCTGTATGGTAAGCTATTAACAAGGCATAACCTATATGTTAAACTATTTATGGCTTTCTATTGACATTATTTACAACCTACACTGATTTCCAATGATCTTAGAAACCAATATGTTATTAAATACTACCAGCTTTTTTTTCTTATATAGTTAGGATGAATAAAAAAAATCCTTGTAAAAAAAGAATTTTAGAACATTAATGAATCTTTTCTATATTTAGAAATTATGTTGCAGCCCATTAAAGATTCTTATAGAACTAGAAAATTTTCAAAACAAGTTGTCACATCCTTATAGGAAAAAAATCTTTGTCAAATAGGAAGTACACAATTCAAAATGAAGTAAATAATAAAATTCATACAACTTGTCTAACCTATATCATAAGTCCTTTCCGAACTCCGATTCACCTGTTTCTAACATAGAAATATACATCAAGAATCTTGTAGTAAAATTTCAACTTGATTAAACGATTTGATTTAAAGTTATACTCAATAACATAAAACTAGAAGATAAAAATTTGTACACGGGGGATTGACCCCGCAGCTCAAGCAACAGCCGAGTACCTCTCAAACCGTGCTCTTCAAAAAGGAAGGAAGGGCAACATTGCTGTAATTGCGGTGGATCTGAAAGCGCAAAGGAAGTTGAAACAAAAACATGAGAGTTTCTTTTGGCAGCTCATTTTGTAAACTTCATCTGGTACGATATAGTGTTGCCCATCGGTTTTTCACCTGGGCTTTATGGCTAAATGGAATTATATGCCTGCAAGTATTTGTAGAACTCGCACCATCCTAGAACTCTTCTTTCTCTTGAAGAGTTGCCGTACACAGGCTAGATCTGAACGGTTCCATCTTTTGACATCATGGGCAATTGTATTTGTTATGCCTCCGAGTTGCAGAAGAAAACAAATGGCTCTGTGAGGTCTTTACTTCCTATTATTTTAAGCATGTGCTTCTTGAAAAGGAATTAGATAAGACTTTGGAGATGGTTATCAGGTGTGCTAACTGCTACCTGTATTATGGCTGTAAATCTGCAAACAGGAGGTGAACAAACGATCAAGTGACATCTTATATGCACACGTGCGTGTGTGTAAGGTAACTTTGTCAATAACCTTTGGCAACAATTCTTTCCCTCCATTCCGTTCATTCCATTCATGCAATTTTGTCAATAATTTTGGCAGCATTTCTTCGTGCAAAGCTCAACTAGAATAGTGTCTTTTCCTCTCTTTTCATGGAAAAGGTTAGGTGGAATCGCTGATTAGAAATTGTTTGATGAAATTAAGGTTATTAATTTTATTTCGTTATGTTTTAATTAGATTAATATGTTTTGATTGTTGAGCATTTATATATATATATATATATATATATATATATATATAGATTATTCTAAACAGAACAAAACAGAATTGACAAGATAAAATATTTTAAATAAATTTTATTTTGGGAAATCATGAATGAAATTATTATAATTATAAATTATGAATGATAATTTTGTTATTTTGAAGTTTCAAGGATTTTTTAGTTATTAAAATAAATATAATAACTAATATGTAAATAATTTAATTTTTTATTGATTTGTTTTTTAAAAAATTACGTGCTAGTGCATGTTTAAAATTTATAATATAAGATGTAATTTCTTAACCTGTAACAGAAAAGTAAAATCGCAAACAAACCTTAGAAGATTTTTTTATAATTATCCATTAATTTATTTATCATGATTTATTTCATCACCTCCAAAAGTAAAATAAAGCCAAGCATCAAAATTAAAAAAGAAAAGAAAGTTCACCTAAATTATCGTGCCAATGTCTAAATGCCATCATAGTCCAATGGCGACGGCCAGCTTGTCCTGTTTTTTTTTTTTTTAAAAAAAAAAATTTCTTTTCTTTTTCTGTGTTTCCAGGATAAAGTTAAATTTTGGACTCGTGATTGACTTTATGGCCTCAGATCCATTGCGACAGCTTCTGGAGGCCGCCAACTGCCTACCTTATCCTATAAGTTTTCATACACATGACATCGAAACATTAAAATAAGATATTTTATTTTACATATATTTTATTTTTATTTCTATTTCAATAAGTTATCTATTTAATTTGTGCTTTTTTTTTTCTAAATAATTAAAAAACTCTAAAACACGTGGGATATTCACTGTAACAGTTTTTTTTTCTTTTGTTTTTTTTATCCAAAATTGATTTCTTCTTCTTTTTTTTGTTTCTTTTTTTTAAAAAAATTTTTGTTTTAAAATTATCTTTGCTAATTTTTTTAAATATTGAGCTGGTTGAAAATTTAACTATGTAATTTTTTTCTATAAAACATTGTGGATTGCTATAATATTCTCATACATTGTTTTCTTCTTTTTTTTATGATTTCTTTATTCTTTTTTTTTTCAAAATGGTCTTTGTAGATTTTATTTTTTTATATTAAGTTGATTGAGAATTTAGTTTTGTAGTTTTTGTTTTTTAAAAAAACAATATGGATTGCTACAGTGTTTCCCCTACATAGTTTTTGTTTTGCTGCTGTGTTTCCCCATATTTTTTTAAAAAATTATCTTTATCGAATTTATTTTTTCAATATTAAGTTGGCTGATAATCTAACTTTAGCTTTCCCCATATGTTATTTATTTATTTATTTTATTTTTCTTTTTTTCTAAAATTGTCATTTTTTACATATTTTTTTTTTTTCAGAATTATTTTTGTTGATTTTATTTTTTTACTATTGAGCTGGTTGAAAATTTAGTTTTTTTGTCTTTTTCTTTAAAACACTGTAGCTTTCCCCACGTGTTTTTTTTCGCTTTTGTTTCCTTTTTTGTACATTTGTTTTTCATTTCTTTTACACAAAATTGACTTTTTTTTTTTTAGATAGCCTTTGTCGGTTTTTTTTATATATTGAGCTGGTTGAGAGATTAGCTTTGTAGCTTTTAAAAAAAAAAAACAAATACTATGGATTACTACAGTGTTTCACCCACATGTTTTTTTTTTTTTAATTATCTTTGTTAAATTTATTTTTTCAATATTGAGTTGGTTGAGAATTTAACTTTAGCTTTAGCTTTCCCCACTTTTTTTTTTTAAATTTTCCCCATGTTTTTTCATTATAATTATAATTATTATTATTATTATTATATTGTATTATATTATATAACTGTTTTTTCTTTTGTTTTTTCTTTTTATTTTTTTAATGAATTTTTTTTGTTTGATTTAGTTTGTTAATGTTAAATTTTTTTTATTTAGTTATCAAATTTTCATG
This sequence comes from Populus simonii, assembly GCA_007827005.2. Classification (NCBI taxonomy): domain Eukaryota; kingdom Viridiplantae; phylum Streptophyta; class Magnoliopsida; order Malpighiales; family Salicaceae; genus Populus; species Populus simonii. The sequence goes on from CM017467.2 coordinate 12,698,831, forward strand.
ATACGAATCTCGGGTTTGATGGGTTAACCTGATTTAACAAGTTATTTTTTTCATTTAGTTTAGTTTGTTAAAGTTAATTTTCTTTCTATTTAATTATCAGACTTTCATACTTTCATGACACGTATCCTGGGCTTGACGGGTTAACTTGGTTTGATGGGTTAACCCGGTTAATTCTAGGTAAACCCGTCATTTTTTTTTTTCTATTTAGTTATCAAACTTTCATGATGCAAATCCTAGATTTTACGGGATAACCTGGTTTAAAAGGTTGACCCAATTAATTCAATGTCTTTTTTTTTCTTCATTAGTTTTTTCCTTCCTATTGATTTTTTTCTTTGTTTTTTTAATTAATCTATTTAATTATCACACTTTTATGACACGACCTTATAGCCAGACCCACATCCAGTATTCTTGGGTCTGGTGTTACAGCCAGACTTACTTAAACTTGGGTCATGCAAGTTTAATTTTATTATTAATATTATAAATATTACTCTTAGATCAGGCGTTGCAGCCAAACCCAAGATTCTTGGGTATAACTTTGTAGAAAAACCCAAGATTTTTAAATTTTTATTTTTTTAATATTTTTTATGCAAAAGAAAAAACCCGCGGCATCGCGCGGGTATCAAAGCTAGTACTTTAAGATTAAGACTCGTAAAATTTACATGCAAACTAACCTAATAAATATATCTTTTAGTTTTAAATTTTAAAAAAAAAAACTATTATCGCTTTAAAAAGATGTATACTCATATAGAGTTCTAAATTTAGATGATAAAATATCATAAATGTATAAAGCGTAATGTTTGAAAGGAAGAAAGGACGAATATGATTAACTAATTACAATTTCAATTACAAAATTAACCAAAACAAAACCTTTTTTCATTGTTTCTTTCACCTGAGTCACTGTATATAAGAACAATTACACTGGGTCTAGCCCCTCATCCTTTTCTTTTACTGAAAAACTTGTTTATTCCAATCTCTATTTTTTTTTTTAATTTGTTCCCTTACATTATATTCTCGAGATTTCAACACAAATATTATTTTTATTTATGCAAAAACATTATATTTGTGTGTACATTAAATTCATTAATTTTTCAAAATAGAATTTGATTATATCAGTTTTAAAAAATTAAAACAACAAGGACAACATTGAAACACCCACACAAATGCATCTTTTATCACTTTTGGCAAGAAAAAATACAGTTTGGTCCTTAAGTTTTAACCTTTTTTCCTTTTCAATCCCTCTTTTTTTAATTGGTTGCACGTTCGATACTAAACTTCATTTGTTTTATGTTTTAGTCACTAAACTTTGAGAGTAGAGAGATAGAGAGTTATTTGAAAATGAATGGACAGAAAAAATTATTGGTTGGCCACATTTCAACCGCTAAAAACCTATGATTGACCAAGATGTGTATTTTCATTGTAAAAATTAAATTTAAAGTGTAAAAAGCTCTTCTCATGCACAATTTCTTTTGGTTGGAAGTTTCAATATGTTTTATGTTGATTTATAACAAAGGAAACCATCCTTATGCCATTTGATTAAATAAAGTTTTGTGTTGCTCGCCACTCCTTAAGGGGAATATGAGTCAAAGCAATGACAAGAATATTTCTAGTATAACACTTTTACAATCTCATGAGAGATAGTACCTAGCTTTATATCATTGGGTTCCTTTTAACAAGAAGGGTGTCATTAAGGTTTTTTAACCTTGCATGTCATTAGAAAAAGAAGATCAAGTTTAGGGAAGAATTTATAATTTCAATTTCATTGTGTTTTTTTTTTTTTGAAGGATTAATGGCCTTTTGAGGTTAGAGATTGATTTATTATGATTCTTATAGTTATTATTAGGTGTTTTTAGTTGAAAATATATTGAAAAATAGACATTTGAGTATAACAAAACCCTACCCAGACTATCTAGCCGCTCTTCAGTGGGTAGAAACTAGACTAGAAAATGACATATCTTTTGCTTTTATAACAATCAAGAAATCCTGGCTCCTAGACTTGCCTTGAAAGTCCACGTGCACCAGATCTTCTCTTCTTATAGCAAGGTTGTAACAACCTTAATTTTCTTGAATTTGTATTAATTATAATGACCTGAAAGTTTTTGTTATTATTATTATTATTTCTACCGAAGATTCGGTAAAGTTTTTTTTATATTTTCAATATCAAGTTATCGATCCAGTATATTTATAATTTGTTGGTAATCCAAATATCACTTGTAGGCATCCGGGACTCTCATAATTTAATTATCACACAAACATTCATTTTCTTCAACATTCATTTAATAAAATTAAGTAGTAACAATTTTAAATTATAATTAAAAGTGAATCTAAAACTTAAATGGATAAACCTTCAGAATTATCACAATTTATATAATGCATACAAAAGAAACAACTTCCTTAAATACAACATCTATAATTAAATTCGATAGGTAAATACAATTTGATTACAAAATTATATTAAAACAAAATATATTCTTCCCAAATTACATCAATTTAGTTTTACAAAATATGCATACTAATAAATCTACTTCTCCATTCGATGATAGGAAGAACCTTAAAATTATTTATATCAGACATTATTAGCTTTTTACTCAATAATTATTTATCATTACTTTTTATATCTAATGTGATTACACACACACACACCTAAATTTTAGTTCATCAATAAATCATTTACTACCATTCTTTTTTTTCCATCACCAACATCCAAGTTATGATTCCTAATTGCGTATTCACTAAGGCACTAATTTTTGTTATCATATTCGTCACGGAAATAAATTTCCTTAATCGCCTATTTAATTCTTTTTTGTTCCATCTCATTTCCCTCTAATTACTTTATGCTTTGTAACTTTATATTTTATCCAATTTTGCCCTTTTATCATCTAATTTCATTTCATATGACTTGATCCAATTTATTTCCCGAGCTATAAATAAATTTCTTGTATTTCTTTTTTTTAGGAAAAGATTTAACTGGGTTTTCACATTCTCCCCTCCTAATAATATATTTCATCCCCGAAATTTAATCCCTATACCCTAGTCTAAAAATAGTTTGAGATATTTCCTCTTTATCTCTAGCTCCCTCTCCCACGTCTCTTCTTAGATTTGAGAATTTCTCCATAATACTTTAAACATTAAAATCTTTTTCTTCCCAAGTTCCTTCTCACTACGATCCAAAATCTTCACCGACTTCACTTTAATTATCAAATCCTTGTTAATTTCCAGAAGGACTTACAATAGAAATTGGGATGGGTCTACTTCAGCCTTTTTCAATAAAGAGATATGAAATGCATCATGAATTTAGTCCAAATATAAGGGCAAATCTAACTTGTAGACCATTGGCCTTACCCTCTTGATGACATCAAATGGTTCAATGTATCTCGGTGCCAGTTTTCTCTCCATATCAAAATCTTAGCATATGCTTCTTCGAAGCAACTTTTAAAAATACTTTATCTCCAATACTGAACTCAAAAGGTCTTCTCCTGTTATCTGCATAGCTCCTTTACCTATCCTAGGTAACTTTCATTCTATCCTTTATATTTTTTATCTTTTTTGAAGTAATTTGTACCATCTCTAACCCGATGAGCTTCTTATCCCTAACTTCTTCCCTAACACACTAGCGTCCAACATCTTCTACCATATAAAGTTGCATAGGGAGCCATCCTTATCATATCTTGATAGCTGTTATTGTAGGTGAATTCAACCAGAGGTAGGTGATCCTCTCAATTACCATTGAATTCCAACATACATGCTTTTTGTAAATCCCTTAATATTTGGATGGTTCTCTCGGATTGTCCATCAACCTAGGGATGAAAGGTTGTGCTCAAATTCAACTTTGTTCCTAAAGCATGTTAGATACTCGGCCATAAGCGAGAGGTAAACCTAGGATCTCGATCTGAAACAATTGACACGGTCATCTTTATATGCAAGAAAAGCACCAACTTGGTTAGCCAATCCACAATGACCTAAACAACATCTTTGCCCCTTCTCTCCTTAGAAAATCCTAGTATGAAATCCATGGTGTTATTTTCTTACTTCTATTTGGGTATCAATAGTGGTTGTAACAACCTTGTTGGTTTCTAGTGCTCTACTTTCACCTGCTGGCACACTCCACACTTGGTCATATATTCAACTATTTATTTCTTCATATTTAGCAACCAGTAAAATTCTTTTAGATCCTAGTACATCATAGTACTTCTAGGGTGTGTTGCAAATATAGACTCATGAGCTTTTTGCAGTATTTCATTTTTTAATGCCTTATTTTCTAGCAAGTACATTTGTCTTCTAAACACTATCATTTCATCCTCCAAGACCTGAATAGAAGTTTTAATTCCTGACTTCACCTTGCCTCTTATCTAATCTACTTCAACATCTTTTTGTTGAGCTTTCAACACTCTATCCCCGAGTACCAATCTAATCCTTAACTGAGCTACCAATGAGTTCTCGTGTCCAACTTTTATCTTGGTGTCAATCTTTCTTAGCTCTAGCAATTCCTTTTATCCATGCATATCTCATGCCATGTTCTTGCAATTAAGGGCGTTGGCAACAACATTTGCCCTCCATTGATGATACCCTATCAAACAATCATAATCCTTGATCAATTCCACCCAACTTCTTTGTTGCATGTTCAGTTTCTTCCGTGTCATCAAATAAAAAAAATATATTATTAAAATTTTAGGGTTGTTACATTACCCATTCTTAATTCATGCTAATAATCATTAATCAATCTCAATAACATTTATCCATTATATAATCAATACAATTTCATCCTCACAAAAGCATAGCATTCACAATTCATTAATAAAAACTCAAATTCAATGCAATTAATCTATTTGAAGGTATTTCTTACCTTAAATGGATGATTTTTAAGTGTTGGAAGTTTAGGAAATAAAGTCCCCTTCAATTCCCCTTTCTCCTTTTTTTGTTTTTTCAAAACCCTAACATTTAATTTACTCTCCAAAAGCTCACCCAAAACCCTTAATCTCCCCCTTTTAATTCCTTTGTTAAGCTTTAAATACCCTAATCTCTCTTTTTTGGTTGAATTTTGCAAGAATTTGAAAGAAAATATCACAATTTCTCCCCCTCTTCTCATGTAAATTGTCAGCTAGGTGGAGAAGAAGTGGGTATTTATACCCTAATTTTCTATTAATTACACATTGCCCCCTATTGCATTTAATTCTCTTTTGTTCCACCTTATTTCCCTCTAGGTACTATATGATTTGATACAATTTATTTCATGGCCTAAAAATAAATTTATTTTATTTTTTTGAGAAAATATATAACCGGGCTTTCATATAGGCACACTAGCTTAATATTTTAGGCCCTGGCGCCTAACCTTTTTCTATTATATTTGTTTAAGATGTTTGATTGAGATGCTCTAAAAATAAAATACTAGACATGATATTTAAATTATTATTCAATTTTAGCAGAATTTTTAAATGGTATTATAGGTTTTCATGGGAGTATTGAAAATTTCTTTTTCAATTATTATATATTTAATATGAAAAAAAACAATTGCTCATGAACATTCAATTAAATATTTTTTTGTCGATTTTTTACATGGTTTTATCACATTAATTAAGTGTTTTGCCTTTAATCACATAAAAAAAAGATATTATTTTAATATTTTTTATTGAAACTTGCTTTTGAGACTATGATGATGTTTTTTTTTATCTAAAAAACAATACTTCCAAGTAAAAAGTATATTTTGTTATAACAATAAAGAGATGCATTGATAAAGTAATGAAATTTAGATTGAAGAGATATATATTTTCTACTTATTTCAAATATTGAAATTTTTAACAAACTTTTATTTTAATTGTCGCTCTCTTATATTAAGAAAATGTGCTACTAATAAAAAATCAAGTCATTAATTTTAAGAATATCATCGATTGCTTTATGAATAATTATGTGGTAGCATGATATGAAGATTTTTTTTAAAAAAAACAATTGCTTGTTGATATTGGATGAGAATAGAATATCCATTTTTTATTGTAAATTTTTATATGGTTTTCTCAAATTTATTGTTTTCATTTTTTTTCATGTAGGCGCGTAAAAAATGATAAATTCTTTTTTTTTTGTTTTCCACAATTATAATAGGTTTTTGCTTAAAGCACAACGCTTCTCATAAAAAATATATGTTTTTTTATAAAAATAAAAAAGAAATGCATAATTTAGAAAATTAGGTTTTTGATTAAAAATATACTTTTTTTTTTGTTTTTAGTTGAAGTTGTCATAGTTTCACTTAATTTTTTTTTTACCGCTGTATTTTTATTCAATAAGCTATGTTGCTAATATAAAAACATTTCATTGTCAAAATAAATAAAAAGACTTTAATAAAAAATATATTTCACCTCCACAGTTTGTATTTCATGTGAATGTCTATTTTTGTTATCATATAATTAAATAAAATTTATATTATAAAAAATAAAATTATTAAACCCAATTAAGCTCATGAATTAGGTCATGAACAAGTTATCTCGAGTCAATTTAAATTTTTTTTTTTAAAGAAAAGAGAGTGCTTAACCGGAACAACGGCCAACAAAACAAAGACCGTAATTACATTTTTAATGAAACAAGATAGATTAACATTGTTCTTGAAATATGTTTTTAAAAGATGTCAAATTAGATTTCAACTAGTTAATCAAGTTATTAATACACCTATCAAATCAACAAGAGTTAGATTGTATCAACTACTATCAGTTTAGTTTGAAATCTAACAAGGTTGGATATTGAGATCTCATTTATTTTTATGTTTTAAAAGTATTTTTAAAAAAAATTAAAATTAAAATTTATTTTATTTATTTTAAATTAATTTTTTTTATATTTTCAAATCGTTTTGATTCACTGATATTAAAAATAATTTTTAAAAACATTTAAAATATATTTTTAATATATTTCTGAATAAAAATTTCTTAAAAAAATAATATTTATTACATTTTTAAATATACTCTGTATACCCGTGAGGCTAGATCGAGTTGCCAAAAAGCTACCATGTACACACACGTCTCTCGCTCTCCATCTACAAATAAATGGGTCCAAATATATATATATATATATATATATATAAATGGGGGGCCCTAGTTGGAGAAATCAAGAATCTTGTCACGCTTATTCCTTCACCTAGTCAACACAACCGGCTATCATTGAAGGAGCAAACTGAGAAGAACAGTGCTGCTGTATACCATATTATCAGTTCCAAATTTTCAATGCACACCCATACAACTCTCTTATAAAGCATAGGATAAGTCAGACCATATTAGGACACATAACTTCTGATACATAAAGGCGCAGCATAACTCATAATCTGAGTGGAAAAGATGGCCAAGTTTTGTGTGTTGTTGTGTTTTAGCCTGCTGCTGAATTTCGGGTTTCCAGCTATTGGCTCTGCAACAAAGGAAGAGATTGGGATGTATGAGCTCAAGAAAGGAAATTTCTCTGTGAAACTTACCAATTATGGCGCACATATTATCTCCCTTCTTCTCCCTGATAAATACGGTACAGTTTTTCTTCATCCATTATTTATTTCTTGAAATTTATTTGTTAATTCCTTGTTTTGGGAACGTATGACATTGCATTTCAGGTTCAAGAAGATGAGTTCTCATGCTAAAGTTTTGTTCCTTTCTTTTGTGTTAATTAACAAATTAAAACAGGAAAGGTAGCTGATATTGTCCTTGGCTATGATACTATCAAGGAATACAAGGTGAGATTTGTTCTTCTTTTTCTTTCTTTTCCTTGTTTTTGCTTTGGTTTTATGAAAGTATATGATTTCACATTCTTTTGCAAATTGATCCACATTGTTGATTGTTCAATTCGTGTCTTTCTCTTTCAAGCCAATGGCACTCAGAATAAGATGATGGGTTCTTCTGCAGGACCACGACTAGCAGGGCAAAAAAAGTTAATAAAATTCCATTGGGTTAAAGCTAGATCAGCTAGCTGTATAATTTGTCGTACTCAAATATGTTTCTTCTTGGTAGTCTGATGAATTATTATAGTTCATATTTATCACTTCAAAAAACACTTTGTCGTGTCTATTCAAACTTGTCTGATTCTTCTTACGGTGCCGGCCCCTCTTCGTCTTATCTCGTGCTGCATTTATTAAAATATCATAGGCTGATCTGATGCATGTTCATAAGAGACAACGCAGAGAATAATACCATGTGACATATATTAGATCTGTATCCTCTCTTGGTTAAATTCAAAAGTCAAATCTTTATCTTGGGAACTGCATTATTGAGTCTCAGTATGTGGTTTTTCCTTTGACTCTTTGGGATATATTTGACTTCAACGAACAAATTAATTATATTACTTTTGTTTTTTTATTATTATTATTATTGTATTGCTGTGATGGATTTGGACATATGCAACGAATTGTCTCTATGAAATTCTTGACTGATTCTTTTTAGTATGAACAGTCATTGGATGTTAGTGGTCCAAAACATTAATTGTCAAGGAAAAAAAAAAACAAAACAAAAAAGAAAAAAAAACATATGGGTACGTACGTAGCAGATTAATTTGCTGGCTCTTCGAGATATACGAGTGGAAGATGCTTTTAGCAGTGGATTTCTTAATGATGTTTTATTTACATTTTAAAGAAAATCCATATTCTCTTAAATATATCTCGAAGAAACTAATTTCTTTGTTCTTGCACTTCATCCTATGCTTTATTGCCATTGTAAAAGAACTAGTTTAAATGGCTGGTGAGATCATGAAAATAGTTCTGGTCATTAAACTTTTATATTGTCTTAATAGTAATGCTCTAAAAGTTGTCACTTTGATTATCTTTGTTTTCACTTCACATATATCGGATTGATAACGTTGTGCAGAATGATTCATCAAACTTTGGAGCCACTGTGGGACGAGTTGCCAATAGAATTGCTGGTGCTCAATTTACTTTGAATGGAACTCTATATAAACTAGTTGCTAATGAAGGGAAGAACATGCTTCATGGTAAAATATACATCTTACTACACCTTCGCTGGCAAAGTAGAATTTTTCCCCATATTGATTAATTTTCTATCAACTTGAATCGAAGAGGTATCTTCTCTCTCTCTTTTTTTTGGCACTAATTGCTTACATGCATGGATATCAGGCGGCCGTAAAGGATTTAGTACGGTTGTTTGGAAAGTGAAAAAGTATAGCCCTGAAGGACGTACTCCTTGCATTGTCTTTGCCTATCACAGCTTTGATGGTGAAGAAGGTCAGCATAAGTCTTTCAAGCCATAATTTTTCACACTAGCTACAGGCTCAACACATATATGTGTATGAGCATAAAATGACACCTATACAACAGAAATTAAAGTTATGAATACATTTTTCATATACACAGGATTCCCCGGTGATCTCCATGTAATTGTGGGATACAAGCTCCTTGGAGACAACAAATTGAGTATAACAATGAAAGCAAAAGCTCTAAACAAGGCCACTCCGGTTAATCTAGCCAACCATGCCTATTGGAACCTTGGTGGACACAATAGTGGTGATATCTTGTCAGAGGAAATTCAGATCTTCGCTTCGCACTACACTCCTGTTGACAGCCAACTCATTCCTACAGGAGAGATTGTGACAGTGAAAGGAACACCCTATGATTTTCTCGAACCCAACACCATCGGAAGCAAGATCAACAAACTCACTAATGGGTATGACATCAACTATGCACTTGATGGAAGTGGAAACGACAAGTTGAAGAAAGCAGCAATTGTGCGTGATAAGAAGTCTGGAAGAATGATGGAGATATTAACAAATCAACCAGGTGTGCAGTTCTACACAAGCAACACTTTGTACCAGAAGGGAAAAGGTGGATTCGTGTATGAACCTTATGCAGCTCTTTGTTTAGAGACTCAAGGATTTCCTGATTCAGTAAATCACCCCAACTTCCCTTCACAGATTGTGAATCCAGGGACGTACTATAAGCATCAGATGTTGATCAAGTTTTCGAATTTCTAGATAATTCGGGACACCAAACTTTCACATGAAAAAAGCAAGTGATTGTGTGTTTTCAGAGTGCTTTTGGCATAGTTTCGAAATTGGAGATCATTTGTACTTTCTATCATCTAAAGTCATGTGATTTTGTTGTTCAATGAAATCAATAATTGCGGCAGAGTGCAGAGATGTTGAATACTCCATATGTATTAAACAATCTTCTTGGCCACCTTTCAGTACTAAATGTGTTTTTCGCCATTGAAGTAACCAGTAATATATTTGAGGTTTCATTGAAGTTTATCACCATCAGGGTCATATTACAGGTTTTAACAATTCAATTTCTTTCATGGCATGTTGCCGAACAAATTAGGAGGTGTTTATAATGAGCACAAAAATTCACAAGATAAGCACAATCCTTGAAACCTTGCCAAGCTATTTTTTAGGTTGCACATACTTTGCATTCCTCTTTTATTCAACATAGCCACAAAAATAGTAAGAGCGTTGTTGTAGCAGACGAACCATCATATTGAGCCAGTTAAATCTTGGCTACTAAAAAACAAAACAAAAAATACTTAATATTAATTATATATGTTTAATGATAAAGTTGGAGAGTTTAGTGATTACCAGAAACAATAGAAATTCATGTAGATATCTAGGCATTGGTAGGAATTTATGATGAGGGTAGGGGTCTTTTGGTTTCTATAGACCAAAAACATTTTTTTACCATGTTTAATGAGATGATTAAATTTCACTGACGGCATGAGAGGCTTTTATGGAGGAAGAGATTGGATACTACCGATCGTGTGATTTGGGCTCTTGGGGTTAATCCTTTTGGCGTGACTCTGATTGGAAGACACCCTCTTGGCCGGGTTTCTGAAGGAGTCAGGCTACTAAAGCTGCTAAGCTTAGGAGAAAGGGTTTGACGGACAAGAAAAAGGAGAAAATTGCCTTTCATATTTTTCGGCACTGGTTAAGGGACCATTTGCCTACCCAGCAAAGGGCTACAAGGAAAGGCAAGTTACTCCGAAGGGAAACAAGAAAGCAGACGCTGTTCGAAACCTTGGTTGTTGCTCATGTGGAGAATAGTTCCTCCCATTGAAGAAAAGGCGCAAATCGAAGAAAAGGGATATACATAAAACCTAGCCAAGGAACTATAATTCATGTGTTATATTTGATGATAAAGATGGTAAGTGTTTTTATTCACATGAATTCTTTTACAATATCTGTTAAAGGTTTTTAGTATGCGTAGAATTCAAATAAAATTTGCTTGTCGTACGAGAATTTGTTTGCTTGTCTCTTGATGAATTACTTCACTGTTAATGCAAAAACTTCTTTTTTTATATGATTATGTCCATTTATAAATATATATATATAGAGGAAACAATTATTTCTTTTTTAGTAATTTCTCTAAATATTTAGACCAGGTCTATTTTTCATAGGCAAACTAGGCCTAACCCAATAACCATCTCCCACTCACCCATGAAGAATTGAATCTATATAATACATTATATTTTGAACTTGCACAAGAATTTCATATTTGATGAATAAACCGTATGACCTGAAGCACACAGTGAAAGGAGCTCCAATATATAAACCTAATACATGCCATATAGGAGACATCAACCTTATAATTAATTATTCCTTAAAATGTACTAATATACCCCAAGCATTTTTAGTTACATTATGACAAAATATAATTCAATCCCTCAAGAATTTCATACTCAATTCATCCTTATAATTACAGGTATTCTAAATCATATCAAATTTATTCAAATGATATGATCTCGGCTGGTAAATACAAGTATCAGAAGTAGATCTAAAATTACTTTTTCTTTCACACTCATATCAATCAGATCTGAATTAACTCGTTTTTCTAAGAGCATTCCTTTAAGTCGAATCATTTCATGACCATAGGATGTACTCCTAAAGTAGCAATCATTTATACATCACCTTTTGATATAGTCAAAAGTCACAAAGCGTAAGATTTTGAGATCTTAGATATGATCTCCAAGACTCATATAATAAATAAGCAGGGATCCATTCTTTATTATTGTAATAGTCTTTAGCATATGTAGTATGAAATACATGCTATAATGGAATTTACTCTTTTTTTTTTTTGAAGATAAAGAGTGTATGTCGTTGCTCTTCTTATTAAAGGAAATATATCATACGAGTCGTCGTCTTGTCGCCAAAAACATAGACTTCAATTAGAAATTCTCATTTGCTCATTGTCATTAGTGGGAGATGAATAATTTCATACTCGACTTCAATCATAGTAGACACATGAATAGTGAGAATTTATTCATGTTGATTCTTTTATTTAAGAACCTCATCTTGGTCTCAACCAAGTTGACATTTTAATAATTACTTTGAGTTAAAATTGCTCCCATTGTGCCCAAGTTGCTTATTGAGCATTAAAACTCAATTAGTCTCATCTTTACTCACCTTATAAGTGCTAGAGGTGATTGCTCATGTGTGTTTCTCTCTTGATTTGTAAAAATAGATACAGAAACTCCCTCTTTTCTTTCTTTACGATAACTGTAGATTTTTTGTGAGAAGAGGAGTATTTATGATATATAATTATTATTATTTGCATTTAGGCCCTATTTTCTTTAAGTGTATTCTTTTTGCCCCTATATCGTTTTAGTTTTGTTTATTTTCTTTAATTTAATCTAGCCTTGATTTTTCTCGGGATTTACACCATTAGCCGAAGCTAATTATTTGTCAGTCATGGTCATCCACTTAGGATGCCATTAGCCGAAGCTAATTATTAACCCATTAAACATTCTAAAGGCAGTTTATGTAATCACTATAACCAGATATTATGTCATTTGTAATACACCAACAAACATTCCATAACAGTTTAACATTGTATAATACAACTATAGACCCTTCATATTTTTCATCCAACCATTTATGACGGTTAATGTTCAATACAACACAACAATAGATCCCTCGTAATACTCATACAAAAATTCATCATAGTTACATTTAATAAAATACATCAGTAGAGCCCTTATAATACTCATACCAAAATTTGTCACAATTACATTTCATAAAATACAACAGTAGATTCTTCGTAATACTCATTGAACTATTCGTCACCTCTACATTTAATAAAATACAACGGTAAGTCCTTTGTAATACTCATACAACTATTTGTCACCTTTACACTCAATAAAATACAACAATAAGTCCTTCATAATACTCATACAACCATTCTTCAACAACCCAAATTCACAATAGGCTAATTAACATCTCATAGTCGGTTTAATATTCATCGCAACACGATAATATATCCACCTCAAACAGGTCATTTCATAACATTAACATTTTCATCATTGTTTCAACATTTATTAAGAACTCGATTGACATTTCATAGTCATTTCAACAATCATCCAAAATTCAATCAAACACTTCATCGTCATTTCATTATTCAACAAGGATTTAATAATATATCATCATAAGTAAATCATTTCAAAACATAAACATCATACAAGAAAAAGGTAGGAACCACCTACTTGTTCCACCTACAGTTTTTCCTTGTCTTGACAATGGTCTGATCCCAGCCGCACCACCTAAGACATCAATGCCACAAATCAGTATATTTGCATCCTTAAATCACATTCATCACCATACTTATTTCAAGAATCCATATGTTCACATTCAAGTGTTCCACATTTTACGCCATTATACAATGAAATTGTTACAAGCATTTAAGTCATTTATGACCAGGGAGTCTATTGTAGAAAATCAGCAGCGAAAACTAGTCCGTTGTTGGCCGCACAATTCGACAACAAAAATTGATTCGTTGTAGGACCTTCAATTTTGACAGCAAATGCTACTTCCTGCAGCCACCACACTTTCAGTAGTGAATCACAATTTCGTTTCAGTCAATACATTTTTAGGAGTGATCACTGATTCGCTACAGAACAACTCAACTTCGATAGTGACTGCTAATTCATTGCAGCCAACACACTCTCGGCAACGAATGCTAATTTGCTGCAGACAACTAGATTTCAAAAGAGAATCACAAATTCGTTACAAAACAACACTTTTGGCAGCAAACGCTGATTCGCTGGAGACAACTCAGTTTCGGCAGTGAATCATAAATTCATGGAAGACAACACACTTTTAGCCGTGGGCGCTGATTCGTTGCAGACAACACCATTTCAGCAGCGAATACTCATTCACCACAGACAACACAATTTCAGCAACAAATGTTAATTCGCTGCAGCCAACACTATTTTGACAGCGAACACTTATTCGCTGGAGACAACACACTTTCTGTAGCGAACACTTATTCGCTGCACCCCAACACACTTTCGACAGCAAATGCTAGTTCGCTGCTGACAGCTCAATTTTGGCAGCGAATCACAAATTCACTGTTGAACATAATTCACTGCAAACAACTCAATTTTGACAGGGAATCACGAATTCACTGCAGAACACATATTTTCAGCAGCGAATGCTAATTCGCTGCAGATACCTCAATTTCAGCAACGAATCATATATTTGCAGCAGAACACGCACTTTTAACATCAAACACTAATTCACTACAAACAACACAATTTTAAGCAACAAATGTTGATTCATTGTAGACACACAATTTCGGCAACGAACACAGATTCGCTACAGACAATGTAATTTTGGCAACGAATGCTGATTCGCTGTCGACAACGCAATTTTGGAAGCGAACACTGATTCGCTGCAGACAACATGATTTAGCAATGAAAACTGATTCACTACAGGTAATACCATTTGACAACGAAACCTCATTCGCTATAGACAACACAATTCTGCAGTGAAAATTCCTTCGCTGTAGGCTGTTTAGTACCGAAACCTAATTCGTTGTAGACTACACAATTCAATAGCGAAAATTCCTTCACTACAGATAACACAAATCGGCAGGGAAACTAATTCACTGCAGGCCACTTAAATCAATGGTGAAACTAATTTGCTGCATACAACACAATTCAACAGCGAAACTGGATTGCTGCAGGCAACACAAATTGGTAAGGAAATTAATTCGTTGCAAACACTCTAAATCAGTAGGGAAACTAACTCGTTGCAGACAACACCCTTGGTAGCGAAACTAATTCGTTGTAGATAACACAATTCGACAGCGAAAATTTCTTTAATGCAGATAACACAAATTGGCAGCAAAACTAATTCACTCAAACCACATAATTCGGTAGCAAACTAATTCACTATAGAAAACATAACTTTGCACATAACATCATCTTAACATATTATTATACAATTTCAATAAGGTCATTAACACCAACATAGTTCTAGTTTTGGTTTCAGTACGGTCTAAGGTCCCAATGACTACACAATTTTGTACATAACCCTTTCTAATACAAGTTCTTCTATCATACATACAAAAATTAAGATAATAACACCATCATGCATTCTGTTTTAGTTCAAGTATGTCCTTAAGAGTTCAACAAGATCATAATTTCTGCATTTCTTCATCTTATTCCACATTTCATTCAAGTTCATCAATCATTCATTAGAAGTCTAGACATTAACATCAATACAATTTCCGCCTCTAACTTGGTTGGTCCTCTTCTTAGGTTTACACCCTCAAAATCACTCATACTCACTTAGATTTCTTTGGTAAGAGTCTGCACATGAGTTCTTATATGCATTATTCCACTTAGATCTTCCATTTATTTATTTCTGAACTATGAATGCATGACACTAAACCTTCTACTTTGGGGTTTTCATGCCCTCCTTGTTCTGAAACCGTGAGGCAACAACCATCCAAGGAAGAATACTCCTTTTACCTCACACTTTTGATAGCTTTAGAGCAGGTTTTGGTGACATGGTTCTGTCCTCAATCTCAGTTTTTCCTTCTCTTCCATCTCTGTTGTATAGCGGGTCTGTCACACTCCCTCTCTTCTCATGGTTTCAATCATCAACGTAACTCCCTACCTCTCTTCTCTTCTTCAAACACTCAAGGCATGGGACATGTAGCTGGTGTAGGTGGGTCTTCTTCTTAGAGAGGATGGTTGTTGTTGTAGTCACAACTGCTGGCTGGTTATGGGGAAGGGGTCTAGACACCTCCTTCCATGGCTTTGGCCACTTCTGTTTTTCCCTTGGTTACCCTTCTTCTTTAGCATTCAGAGATGGTGCATGCAGAATTTTTAGGGAAAGGAAGAAGGCAAGAGCATGAAGCCTGTTTTGGAAAAAATGTCACTTTCTCTTTCCCTGTTGCATTTATACCCCTTTTAAATGTGTTGCGATGTCGCGGTCGCACAAATTAATTACCCTAGCTTCAAACACAACACACAAGATAGTATAGAGCAAGCAAGGGGTCGATCCCACGAGGAAGTTTCAAGTCAGATTTTTATGTTGTACGTTATGTAATTGGGGGGATTTGGTTTGTGAGATTATCTAAACTATGGCAGCAATTAAACTAGCAAACAAAATCAATTAAAACCAAAACTTATCAATAAAACAAACCTTGGTCGCAAGCACACATCCACCAACGGAAATTAGAACCGATCATGGAAACGAAACATCAATTTATATTCTGAATATTTATCTCTTCTTAACATTGGTTAGTTAACGGATCCGCCGTATAACTAGCCCTAACCATCAAACAACCACAGTGTCCGCACTAGTAATTTAATTCAATGGCAGCCTTAAGAACTAGATAAGTTGATTAATCAAGAAAACATAACTGTCCGCAGTCTATGTTTGATTTGATTGAATGTTCTCCCTAAGATTAATAACGTAGATCCGC
Organism: Populus simonii; assembly: GCA_007827005.2. Lineage (NCBI taxonomy): Eukaryota > Viridiplantae > Streptophyta > Magnoliopsida > Malpighiales > Salicaceae > Populus > Populus simonii. Next base: position 12,715,497 of record CM017467.2, read on the forward strand.
CACAATTATTAAACTCAGTTGCTTCACAAGTTCATATACCACAACTCCGGTTTTGATATCAAACTTAACAATAGATTGTCTACAATAATAACTTAGAGTCCGCTCTAGCAATTAAAATAAACAATCATAGGAAAAATAAGCATAGGAGAACAAACATATTCATCATATAAACTGAAAAGAAAAGGTAAAATAAATCTCACAGTTCTTGAAATCCGAAGGTTTCCGTGTCCTTGCAACCAAGAAAAAGTGTTTAGCCTTGCATGTTTGTTGAGCAACTAATCAAAAAGAAGGAAGAATGCATAATTTAGGGTTTCTTAGAGGAAGGGGGCGTTTTTCTCTCTTGGTTGGCTGCCCCCCTTCTCTTCTCTCATTCTTTTTATATCCTAGGAAACCCTAGGTCTCTATTTTACAAAATAGTCCTCCATTAAGTAGACTGTTTACATTTAAGTACTTCAATAACTATTTTCCTAAAAAAGGAGAAATAGCCTTGCGTGAAATCTTCAAACTCTGACTTAGAGGAGCTAAATTGCTGATATAAAAACTTGGATGCCGGTTTAGATGCTTCGAAATGTAATTTGGACTCGTTTCTTCACGAAACCTGTTTGCTGGCAGAATTCAGTTGTCATCTTTGGAAAATCATATCTCCCTCATATGACATCGTTTTTGGCTGCAATTTGGAGCGTGGATAGGTCTTTGAATTATGAATCCATGAAAATTGAGTTTGCATCAATTGGACTTCTGTAGCTCCAGATATTAAATTTTTAATGACCAAAGGTCAACACTGGCAGAATGCGAGATTTGACTTTGCAGGATGTGATTTCCATGATCTTTCTCCTTTTATTTTTCTTGCATTACATTTCCAGAAAGGTATGGATGTTAGCTTTTTAGTGCCACTAGAATCACTTCATTTCGATCTCTAGAACTCACGCTCTGCACAAACATCGACTGAACGTCAAATCTGCCAATTACCTCCAATTTACTCCTTTTTGCATCTTTCATCCAAAAATGCCTTCAAAACAAAAAACAAAGATATCAAGGCATTTTATATATAAAACATGGACAAAACATTAGGTAGATGTGGGTGAAACTATCGAATAATATGGTTACATCAAATACCCCCACACTTAGCTCTTGCTCGTCCTCGAGAAAGGATAAATAAAATCAAATTGAAAAAAACTATGATCAATCTCTTAATCTCCCATCAATGTCCAAGAATATATGCATTATAAACAAGAATACAATCATGAAGGATAAATAGTATAATTCTTATGAATTCATTTACATGCAAACTTCAAAACTCAATCAATCGTCGGGATTTAAATGAAATCTATGCCATGCCAAAGTGATAGGTCCTCTCATTGATATACACTCCAACACTCATGTGTTTAGGGTTTATGTGTTTAAATCTCTCAAATTCAATCAATGAATATGTTCTACCATAAGCTTGCTCTTCAATCTCATCTTCATTACTAACATATTACAAACAATGCATGAATCAAAAGGTCTTATTTTCTGGTTGTAATGGGGCTAAGGTTAAGGTGAGGTAAAAGAGTAAAAGAAAAGGTTCAAACCAAAGAAAGTAGAGCATTTGAAAAATGATATTTCAAACAAGATATTCCATCAAAGCACATAAATTTTCCATCTTTAATCACCAATGCTTAACTTCTTTTGATTTCAAGCTTTTTCAATATAAAATCTTAAGAACATAAAGGAACACTTTTTTCTTTTCTTTTTCTTTTTCTTTTTTCTGTTTTTTTTTTTTTTTTACCTTTGGCAACTTTGCCCATCTTTTCATCAAACATCACTTCTTCTTTCTTTCACATAATTTCCAACCATAATTCCATGAATATCACTAGTATATGCTCTCATAATCCTTGGCCAAGGGAAAAGGAAAACAATATAAAGTTAAGGCTTATACATGGATAAAGCAAAGAAAAGATAAATAAGCTCAAAAGGGGCTCACTAAGGATAATATGCTTTAGGTTGGCTTTTAGGCTCAAGTGGTTAAAATTCCTAATGCCTTTATCATCTTCATGTATGTATGTAATATGAATGTAATCTCAACAAGATATGAAGCAAGTTCTAAAGATACATACCATTGAAAGAAGGCACAATCAAAGAATATAATGTTGAAGGCTCAAAAGCTTGCATTGGTATAACACTATAAAGTCAACATGGCATATTCTCAAAGTCAATCCCTAAACCAATAAACATTAAAACTTGCATGCACACTCATTCATTTTATTTATATCTTCATCTATCTCAACTAATTCTCATACATAATACTCATATTCTCAAAAACCAATGGGAGTTCAAAAGATCAAACATAATTTTTTTTTATTTTGAAAAATAACAAAGAAAACCAAAATTAGAAAACCAACATTCTCCCAATACCCCCACACTTAAAACACAACATTGTCCTCAATGTTGAAATAAAAGAAAAGGAATATTGAAGAATGACAAAAAATAAATAAAATGCGAAAAATAAATGATAAGGGAAAAAGAAAGCAAATCTGTTTTTTTTTTTTTTTGTGCTGGGTTGCCTCCCAGTAAGCGCCTTTGTTTTATGTCATTGGCTTGACATGTGGCATGCTCATTCTTCATAGATTGGTTCAGCTAACTCTATAGAAG